>QRFJ01001088.1:331151-392109 GCA_006176705.1 Cocos nucifera | reverse complement strand
ATAACATGTTATTAGAGATGACTATGTTAACTATTAGTGACGATGAGAGCCACCACAAAAATTATTTAAAATTCTTAAATAATTTAATAATATTTAAATATAAAATATATATTAGTGAAGGTGATTTTGAATATTAGCAACTAAGAAATTGCCATCGCTAATAATTTTTTAAAAAAAATAGCTTGGGGAGAAAAGATTATTTTAAAAGTTTATTGATGATGGAATTAGAGATGGACAGTTAGCCATCGCTAATAAAATCAGAATTAGCGATAAAATTAGCAATGGGATGTTTGCCATCGCTAATAATCCAAACAATGGCTCAATCCAATTTGAACCTAATTTGATTCCGATTCGAATCTAATTTAAAATTCTGCCAAACCTATTTAAATTAGGCTTTGAATCCAAATCTTATTTAGATTATAAAATTTAATTAACTTTAAATTATATTTAAATTAATTAAATTAAATCTGATTTAAATCAATTAAGAGAAATTGGTTTTTAATTTGGGTTTAATTTGAATCAGATTCGAAATTCTGTCAATTCTAATTCAATTAAACTTTTAATTCGAGTCCTACTTAGATAGTAAAATCTAATTATCTTTAAATTAAGTTAAGTCTAATTTAATTTAATTTAATTTAAATTAATTATAGAAAAATAGTTTTTAATTTGGGTTCAGTCCGAATTGAATTAGAACTAGATTTGAATCCAATTCGAAATCCTGTCAAACTTAATTCAATTAGGCTTTGAATCCAAATCCTACATAGATTATAAAGCCTAATTAATTTTAAATTAAATCAAAATTAATCAAAGTAAAGTTAATTTAAATCAATTAGGAGAAAATAATTTTCAACTTGGTTTCAATTCAAATCCAATTTGAACCCGATTCAAATCCAATTAGAAAACCTGTCAGTTCTAATTCAATTAGACTTTAAAATCTAAGCCTTACATGGATAGTAAAATTCAACTATCTTTATATTAAGTCAAACCTAATTAAATTTAATCTAATTATAATTAATTAATAGAAAATATTTTTTAATTTAGGTTCGATCCAAATGCAATTGGAACTCGATTCGAATCCAATTCGAAATATCCTATCTAGCCTAATTCAATTAGACTTTGAATCCAAGTCCTAATTAGATTGTAAAACTCAATTACATTGAAATTAAGTAAAGTCTAATTAAATTTAATATGATTTAAATTAATTATAAAAAAATAATTTTTAATTTAGATTTGATTTAAATCCAATTCAAAATTGTGTCAAATCTAATTCAATTAGACTTTGAATCCAAAATTTATTTGAAATATTAAAATCTTATTAAAATTAAATTAAGTCAAGTCTAATTAAATTAAATCTAATTTAAATCAATTAGGACTTGATTCATAAATTAATTAAGTCTCAAAATTTAATAAAATCAAATATTGATTTTTAACTATCCAAAAAATGACTTAGGAGGATAAACAAATTAGTAAAAAAAATTTTATTAGCGACGACTTTAGCGATGGTATGAGTACCATCGCTAATAATATAAAAATATTATTTTTACTATTTAATTATTAGTGATGGAAAGACTATTATCGATGAAATCTACCGTCGCTAATAATTTCTTGCATATTAACGATAGTAAATGGTTATTAGCAATGAAATTTGCCATCGCTAATAATCTTCCTGCCTAGCTTTTGCCCACCTCACCGTGCGCCCTCATTTTTTTCCACGCCATCATCCACCGTCCTCTCATTTTTTTCCACCCCATCGTCCATCACGTCCTCATTTTTTCACCACCCCCTCGCTCTCCACTATTTTTATCCTCCACTGCCACCACCTTCTCCCCCACCCTTCAATGCCCCCGCCATCCCCTCTCTCCCCTGGCCGGTGCCCTCCCCCCGACTGCACCTGGCCCATCTTTTCAAGCCGTCGACCGTCTCCTGCCACCCTGAGCCCTCAATCATCTCGATCACCTTGGCTGCACCCAGCTCGCCTCACCGAGCAGCCTCCTCCGGGCCCTCTCTCCCCTTGGCCACCTCCCCCGACTGCCTCCTACCTCCTTTCCAGAACCCCTGGCCACCTCTTGCCTCTCTGAACCTCTGATCGTTCGATCCCTGCCACCCTCCTCTCTCCCATCGTTCTGTTCCCCCGCCACCTCCTCTCTCCCTCCAACTGCCTCTTGCCTCCTTTCCCAAACCCATAGCTGCCTCCTGCCTCCCCTAACTTCCAATCATTTGGTTCCCTCGCCATCCTCTCTCTCCCCATCGTTCAATTCTCCTGCCACCCCTCTTTCCTCTTGGCCGCCTCCTGCCTTCTTCCTAAACCCCAGCCCTTCAGTTCCCCCACCACCCTCCTCTCTCCCACCATTCTATTCCCCCACCCCCTCTCTCCCCTCGGCCGCCTCCCCCTGGCCACCTCCTGCCTTCCCAAATCCCCCACCATTTGGTTCCCCTACCACCCTCCCCACCATTCGATTACCCTGCCACCCCTCTCTCCCTCCGACCGTCTCCTACCGGCCACCTCCTTCTCCGAACCCCGACCACCTCCTACCTCTCCAAACCTCTAGCCCTTTGATTCACCCATCACCCCCTCTCTTCTCACTGCCTCCTACTCCTTTCCCAAACCCCTGACCTTCAGTTCTTCCTTCACCCCTCTCTCCCCGACCGTCTTCCATCGGCTACACCCAACCTGCCTCCCTAAACCTCAGCCGCCTCCCACCTCCCTCAGCCTATAAGCGCAAGCTCCTGGTCTTCCTAAGCTACCGTTCATGACCGCAGCCCTGAGCCTCAGTCTCTGCTCACTTGTGGCTCCTTACATCTCAATTCCTACATGCCAGTCCATGCCTCAGTTCTATACGGTAGCCTTCTTCTATTATGAATATTAATGACGGTATTAGCAACAGCTAATACCATCAATAAAAGTTATTTTTATTTAAATTATATTAATTAAGCATAACTAGATATTAAAAATTATTTTAAATATGTATTAATTTATATGGGATTTGGATCCCGGTAATGAAAGCGCTTGAACCAAGAGAAGGTTCAGACTACAAATACGAGGCCAAGATGTACCTTGCATACTTCGATCTCAGCATGTAGTGTGCTTGAACCGAGGAAAGGTTCGGGTAGCATTACAAACATCGATCCGAGACGTATGTTGCACGTTCGAGTCTCAACATCCACCCCCTCTCGAATCAAGGGAAGGTTTGGGCTGCAAATACGAGTTCGAGATGTGCCCTATGCACTTCGATCTCGACATGCATCATGCTCGAACCTAGAAAAGGTTCGGGCAGGATTGTAAACACCGATCCAAGATGTGCCCTGCATGCTTCGATCTTAGCATGCAGAGTGCTCGAACTGAGGGAGGTTTGAGCTACAGACACAAGGCCGAGATGTGTCCTACGTGCTTTGATCTCGACATACAGCATGCTCGAATCGAGGAAAGATTCAGGCAGCATTACAAACACTGACCTGACACATGCCTTGTGTGCTTTGGTCTCGGCATGCAGCACACTCGAACCAAGGGAAGGTTCAAGCTGCATTGCAAACACAAGCTCGAGACGTGTCGTGCGCGCTTCGATCTCGACATGCAGAGCACTCAAACAGAGAGAAGGTTCAGGCTGCATTGTAAATACTGATCCGAGATGTGGATTTATGCCAAATTGCAAGCATTGGTACTTGTATAGGAATCGATTCATGGCAAATAATTGCAAGGGCATCGAAGGCTCTACTTATCCAAGACCTTGCTAATGTACAAGAGCTTAACGGTGATAGGCTTGAGCATATGATTAGCACATTTGGTAGATTTGATCTGGTTATTAGTAGATGTCCATGTAGTAATCTTTTAGATAGCAACTACCATAGTCATGATGGATAGAGTTGCTATGGTTATAGTCATGCTTATCCTCTATAGAGTTGCTACCTCCTAAAGGCTAAGCAAAGCTATAACTATAGCAACCCCTATAGTCTATCATGACTATGATGGTTGCTATCTGTAAGGTTATTACATGGACTTCCACTAATAACTAGATCAAATCCATCAAATATGCTAATCATATGCTCGAGTCTATCACAGTTAAGCTCTTGTGCATCAGTAAATATATTGGATAAGTAGAGCTTCCCATCCACGCATATTGTCTCCCACGTCTTTCTATATAGGTATCAGTGCTTATAGTTTGGACTTGGAGCTTGCCATATGACTAGGCTGTACAAGCATGTGAATTTTATTTTTAAGTTATTATTTTTTTTTTAATAAAATTTATATTTCTGATTTGCAGCTCAAGGAGGTGGTCGGGGGCTCAGAGATAGAGGCTATGATGATTGCTTGTGCGAGATGCACCTAAATGAAGGTGTTGCATTCTATTCTTGTTGTTGTATGGTCAAGCTTGGATGGTCTATTACATTGCAAATAACTGCTTGCAGCCATCTCACCATACTTTGGTATAGAAAAACTTGCAATGCATAGCAAGCTTGGATGGCCTGTTATATTGTAGACAACCACTTTTAGCCACCTCATGGTTAAAGGCATAGAGGAATGCGCAATGCCTTATTTTTCAGTGGCAAATCTGAGCCTTCTTCACATTTTCATGTATTAAGATTATCATATACTACTAGATGAGAATCAGATAATGCTTAAATTAGGGGATCAGTAGACCAACACATTATCATATATTGTTGGACCAACACATTATCATATATTGTTGGACGAGAAATATTGGACTATTGATACATTGCAGATGCTAACTAACAATCTTTGTTACACGTGAGTTAAATTTTGATCATCTTATTATATTTTGATAGATATATTTTGTTTAAACCAATTTTTAGGTCATCTGTTTGCTTTGATTTTTATTTTTATTTTTAGATATTATACATCATGTCTTTTAGAGGTCGGAGCCATTCCAATCAAAGACAGAGCTCTCAAGAAGAGAGCGATCATACAGCCAGCTCGCATGGTTCTGCACATCTCATACCGGATGATAGGGGGTCACCAGTGACCCCATAGTCATATACAATAACGACCGACTCACAGACACAGAGTCATGGTCGAGGACCCACCCAGCTTGCGGCACCTCTGACTCGACTGGAGGATAGATAGCTCATGCACGTTCAGAGCTGCTCGTAAGTATCTACAACTTCAATTAATATATTTCTAATTTAGCAATTCTAGAGTTAATATTTATTATTCAAAATTAATTTTGCAACATGTTTGGAGAGTTTGGAGTATCTTATGTGATTATCAGCATCATCCGATGCTCAATGTCAGGGCCGATGAACGAGTTTTTTAGCTAGCCATCTGTAGCACATAATGTAGCCTGGGGGATGTTTTTGGTAAGTCAAAACTAGTTTAATTTATAAATTCCCGATATGTTGGTATTTTCATTACATATAAGTACATGCTTGGTTCTATCTTATAGGACTACTATCGATTCGAGACTCCCCAGGATGAAGAGGCTAGCTGTCAGATCTTTGAGGAGGTGGCCACATGGAGTTTCTGAGATGGCCTCTATAGCCTCAGGCACTCTAATTTCCAGTCACCATCGGACTGGAGATCCTTCACGGATCACTGGATGCAGGCAGACATATGGTAGGTCCTCTGCGACCAATGGAGTAGTGAGTAGTACTTCGATAGGGGGTAGAGGGTCCAACAAAACCAAACCACCTAGTAGGATCCGATTAGACATACAGACAACTCGATTGGCATACATGTTGTGACCGATAGACTAGTAAGAAATCAATATTAAAGCTCTTCACTAGAATTGTAAAAAATTTTATATGCATATTTTAATTAATTTAATTTTATTATTTACTTATTGTAGGCATGAGAGCTAGGTCATCCATCAGACTAGGTATAGTTGTGGTAGGCCACACACCAGTCTAGAAAGATCGGTGACTATTTAGATTCTATGTCATGATGGATCGCGATAAGAACTTTAAACTTTATTTACTAATTAAGTTATTACAGGATCTAATTTTTATATTACAACTAATATATTTCTTAACTGTGCATACGTGTTACACAATGTATATCGCTGAGAGATACGGCGATGACCCATCTTCCAGCCCCCCTTAAGCTTAAGGAATGGCTCAGCACCACCGGAGGGATGAGTGGGAGCCGGGTCATAGGATTCAGCCACAGCTTCGACCCTCCACTATCTCGATATCCTTCGGCATCCATACAAGCCTCAATATTCCAGATCTAGAGTGATGTGCACGTGGAGGAGATCGTGTAGAGGCTTCTAAGCTAGTAACCTTAGAGCCTCTTAGATGCCACCCACGATATGATCATAGAGCTTCTTCGGGACCCATAGCTGCACGACCAGTTAGACTCATTATCCCAGCCATCACATCAGGTAATTATATTATTAAATTATTTTAATTATTTTAAATTTTAATTTTAAGAAGCTTTGTATATTTAAGTTTGAGTTTGGAAAGGAGATCTAGGGGTTAAGAATTTAATCTAACTATTCAATCGATGGGCTGGAGGTGTCTATAGCTCCGTATCATCGAATGGAACATGTAGAAATAATCTATTCGAGAATCAGAAGAGTGTATCGAAAGATACATCTTCATATCGAAAGATATACCTCTATATCAAAATTTACTAATAATATTTTATTTTTTTTAATACAGGATGCTGGGACATCTGGCAATCATCCACTAGCTATTGGAGAGGAGCAAGAGGAGGACGTGAGCGACAATGAGGATCGAACCTAATTTTTTTTGGATGTATTATATTTTTTAATGTATTAAATTTTTTGATACTAATTATAAAAATATTATATAATTTAAATTTTTAATAAAATATAATTAGTTTTTTTATTTTTTATTATCAAATTATTTTTGAATTTTAATAATAATAGGTATTATAAAATTAAGACAAATTTTAAAATTTATTATTATTAATTTAAAAAAAAATAAATTAACTATTAACGACTGTATTAGAGATGAAATCTACCATCTCTAATAACTATTAGTGATAGTTTTAGAGATGAAGATCCCGTCACTAATAATTCTTAAAATAAATATTTTTATTTGATTTTAAAATATAAAAATTTAATGATAATATGTGATGACATTTTTTATCACTAATAATTATTAGCGATGGCATTAGCCATGATCTTATCATTGCTAATATTTTTTAAGAAAAATAATTGAAGTATTAAAAGATTATTAGAGATGAAATTTTTTTATCGTACGTAAAATCCATCATTAATAAGCATATTAGTGACGATGAATTTTACCATTGCTAATAATGGTAATTAGCGATAAAAAATTTTTAGATTGAATTTTATGATGATATTAACAATGGCAACATTATTAGCAACGACAAACGGACTATTAGCGATGGCGTTTATCCATCGCTAATAGTTAGAATTCTTATAGTGTTTGGTCGGGCCTAATAGCTATGTATAAATACATAGATTATATTAGAATTTCATTATGTAGATTGAATACAGATCTTTTCTTCCTCAATCTCTCTTCTCTTTTCTCTAGTATTGCTGCCCTAGGATTCTTGAAGAAGACCTATAGAGAGAATCGCCTCCCTCAAGCTCTAAGAGGGAGGCAGTATTGGAAATTATGTCCCAAAGCCAATCGTCAGCCTATTGATGATTGAGATATTATAATTAATTTATTAATTAATAAAAAATATTTGGGCATCTTTTTTTATCATAAGTTTATATCTTTTAATGAACTTTATTGTTGTGATAAAGTCCTTAGGACTATTTAGTTTTGATAAAGAGATGATTTATTGATTAGTCCATAAATTTGTTCACGATCAAATGATAGACTGTTAATTAGGATGACAACATCTGTTGAGCATAGATCACTATATACCATATAGGTTGGTTGTCCTCTTAACCAAGGTGTGTAGAGACACTGGTATGGCATATGGGTGAGATGTATGGGTACATCATCATTGAACGTGACCAACTCCAGAGCATTCTACTATCAAGAATGTCTTTGATGAGATATAGGTATAAATATCCCTTAGACCTGAGATCACCTTAATGACTTGAAAGCAACTCACTATGCTTTGGTACTGGACTAACTAAATTTCTAATTTAGCAATGAAAGACTGTTGGGCACAGTCAAGTACTTGTAAAATTGGAGTGTGATCAAGATGGGATTGACCACTTCAAGAGTTGAAGAATAATGCATCACTATATTTTAATCTAGCAAAGCCTTGGCCAGGATAGTCCATTAGATGGATTTGATATTTTGAAATACAATATGGATAATCTGATCAGAGTTGATAGTTTAACTCAAAGATGTCCTATGAGCATTTTGGTCAAGGGGATGAAATATATGGAAACTATATCCGCATGAGTTCTAAGGATGGTGTTCTACACCTTCGATCTATCCGGCCATCGAATATCATTGCTAGATGGTCACTTTGATTGGTACAAAAATTTATTTCTATGCTATCGACTTAGGTTCGAATCTATGAGATCACATATATTAGAGCTTATGATCTGATCGGATGGTTGATCAATGATTAAGAATCATTCTAGGATTAAACAATCAATATGATTGATGTTTAACCTGTGCAAGTGTTATAGGAGGATCGATTAGCAATTGAATTGCTAATTAACTTAATTTAATTAAGCTAATAGACTGAGATTAAGTCTAATTAAATATAATTTAATTTGATTTAATTTGGACTTGATTGGATCAAGTCCAATTAGTTTATTGGATAAGCCAAGTGCAAGGAAGAACTAGTCCTAGTCTAACTAGAACTTGGATTAACCCAATTTTCTAATTTGATTAAAAAATAAATTAAAATTAAATATAATTTAATTTAATTTAATTAAGTTCTTAAATGGGTTAGAGTATTATTTAATTGGGTTGGTTTAATCTTGATTTTATTTGATTAAAAGATCTTGTTTGACCAAGTCAAAATAGGAGTCCTAGTGTGACTATGACTCCCTATCTCCTTGTGCCACCTTGGTCCCAAAGCCCCCCATACCTATTTTTTAGATATTTTTTATGGAAAATCTCTTTCTTCCTGATTTCCATGCCTCTTCTCTCTGTCTAAGTTATTTGGAAGTTAGGTGGAAGACCAAGTCAAGGGAGGAATTGGTTTTGCTTAGGATTCTATGAGATAGAATCCTTGTTGACCAAAACATCTTCCCTTGAGTGCCACCCCCTCTTTTAATTAATTTTTTTATTATTCTATAAAAATAATATCCTTTTTCTATACCCTCCCTTTCTGGTCTATGCCAAAAATTATGGAGGAGGCGCCCAAGAGTTGGGCGCCCCAACAACTTTCTATGTTTGGATATTCCTAGTCTAGGAATTTAACCTAACTTGGACTCTTCTTTTTTTCTATTTATTGGATGAATTTTATTTTAATTTTTTCATGAAATATAGAGCTTTGGGAGAGGTTTGGGGTGTGTAGAAATCAGAGGAAGAGAGTCCTTGGGCACTGGGGTTCCATAGGCATCAAACTAGGTGTCTAGGTGAGAGAAAAGAGAAGAAAAAGAGGACCTTCTTCTAGGGCTATTTTATTTTCAATATCTCCTCTTTTTCTTTAAGTCTTTTTTGAGAGAGTCTTAGATTAGCAAACTCTCATATTCCTTCTCATATTTTGGAGAGTCTAAATTTTGAAGAAGGGAGCATCGGATCGATCGTCGAAGAAGGATCAACACAATACTAGCATGCTATGCTGATTTCCTGCATCGGACTTCAGATCAGAGATCATAGGCTTGTGTGGATGACTCCTAGAGGTCAGACACATGTGCAGCTCATAACTTTATTCTCAAACTTAGATCAGCAAGTTAGAACATCTAAACTTGCTCAGGTAATAGATCTAACCTATAAACTTCATACCTGCATTTGATGCAGTATAGATCTAGGTTGATTTGATCAACCTTTTTCTTTCTAATTTGATTTTAATTTTTGATTTAATATCATGTCTTAATCATGTAATAGATCTAAGATCTAGGTGTTTACATGATTATTTAAATAAATTTTAGATTTATTTAAAGTCTTTCACTGTAAGATCTTGAAAAAGTTTTCAAGATCTACCTATAAAACCCTAGATCTGGTTCGTTCAATTGGTATCAGAGCCTCGGATTCTTATTACTTGATTTTTATGCATATCTAGATTATTTTTTAGATTAAATCTAATTTATAATCTAATTATTAAATTTAAAATAATAATAATAATAATAATAAATTATTTTAGATTGCATGGACTGCCATAAGGTTGTCCTGCTGTAAGGTTTATCTCTTACAGTGGATAGGTTATCGTAATACATGCTGATCTAAAATATTGATTATAAAATTTTAGATTAGATCTAAAAAATTTTATGATCTGATTAAAAATATTTTAGTCTAATTTTAATCATCATAAATATGTTAGATTTGATCTAGGAAGATTTATGATTGATTATTATTAAAACTGGTTCAATTACATGAACCTATTTAAATTAGATCTAAAGTAGTTTTATTTTTATTTTATTTGCATATTGATTATGAATCAAACATGCAACTTGGTTAATAGAACCATGTTGTAAAAATATTTTACAAATATAAAAATTATTTTTAAAAAATTGAATCCCTACTCTCAGCCTAAAACTTAATTAAAAATTAAGAAGTTCATTGATTAGGATCTAAGATTGTGAATTGAAGATCCTAAGACACAAATCATAATACATTGGGTTAAATGGGTTAGTGGGGATTAGGTCCATTAATTGGGTTAGACCTAGGGTTAGATTAAAGAATGGACTTAATTAGAGAATTGACTAAATCTAATCAATTGTTGTCTTAGATTAGATCAAGGATTCTCTAGATCAATTACAATAGTTGTAGTTGGTCAAGTCCATATCTTTAACAAGACCCAAGATGGACTTGATTCTTGGCTATGCACGGTCTAGCATGAACTATTAGGTTGATCTAATTGAAACTAATTAAACCAGTTGGTGTCTAAGGTAAACCAGACTCAGTGGTTTTTAATTGGCAGCCCGCTTACCTGGCCATTTCTGATGGTGTCTAAGGCAAGCCTAGCAGACCCTTCCACTGATCGAACTTACCTGACCTCTTGGTGAGATTATGTTTTGATCGGATCGCTTGACTATTCGAGCTAACCCATGTCAGCTAGGTAAATCAGTTTGACTGATTTAGGTGCTCCTAGACCAGCCTATTAATGGTCTCCCTTAAGCTGACTTGGTGAAGTTAGTGGGAGGATCATGACAAGCTAGTTAATCTGACCTACTCACTTCTATAAATAAATCCTCTAAAATTATTAGGTCCCTAAAATAAAATAGTTATATGATAACTGGATCATAGCCTCTCATTAAAGTGGATGATAATGGGTCCATCAGTTGGATAATCATTGGAGGCCCAAAGGCCTGGTGCTTATCGGATTGATGGAATTATCATTCATTATATGATCTCTTGGATACATCTTTCTAAATGATGGTCAGATGGGCCAACCAAAGTTGGGCCTGATCATTCATTGGTTGGATGGGCCAAGTATGGTCATGTTAATGGTTGGACCTAACTGGATCCTTTTCTGAGAAGGCCAAAGCCAACTGATCAGGGCCTGGGGCAAAATTTAATTACTAAAAATTATTTAGAAGAAATAATTAGTTATGAACCTATCCTTAGATGTACATGGGTGGGCCAACCAAAGTTGGGCTTGTGTACAGTCTATGTGGATTCTAGTACCCACTAAGAAATTAGGATAATTTCTCGAATTGGAGGTAGAGACTACCAATTTCGAATAAAATAGTAGAAGAAATCTTTTGATTAAAGTCCAAATCTTTAGATTTAATGAATCAATTACTAATTAGATTTTGGTTTTTCTTTGTGCAGACATGGCCACTTCTCTATCGCTCCGATCATTGTTGGATAATGATAAGTTGGTGGGACCCAACTTTGGTAGCTTGGTACCTGAAAGTTGAAGATTGTCTTGGAGGATAAACGGATCCTTAATGTGCTGACAGATCCTGCACCTAAGGAGCCAGCTGCCAATGCATGTGGAACAGTCAGAGATACTTATCAGAAGTGGCTCAGTGACCGAACCATGGTGCACTGCATTATGCTGGCTGCGATGAACGATGACAAGTTCAGTCATAAGTTTGAGACAGCTCAGCCAAACGAAATGCTCCAAGTATTGGAGGATTCTTTTAGCACACCCGATGACATTGAGAGGCACAAGACTAGTTGTGCCTATCTTCAATGCCAGAATGCGGGATGGTGCCTCTATCACTGATCATGTATTATACATGATCGAGCTGATAGAGTGCTTGAGCAAGGCTCGACTTTTTCTTGCATAAACAACTTGAGAAAGATGCAATACTGAACTCGCTACCCAAGTCTTATCTCCCATTCCTTACACATTATAGAATGTCAAATTCTGAAGTGGACTACCATGGGTTACTGGGGTTACTTCAGAACTTTGAGAAGGATCACCAACTCTATAAGGAGTCAGTGAACTTAGTGGGAGGTTCATCTTCTCATTCTCAATCCTTTGAAAAAGGGAAAGAAGAATAAGAAGAAAAAAGCCAAGAAGGTGCATGTTCATGCTAGGACACCTGTGCAGGCTCAGAACCTAAAGACCAAGCTAGATAAGAGTCAAGCCAAATGCTTCATTTGCATGAAGCGGGGGCACGAAAAAAGAAACTGCCCTCAGTACATTGCCTCCCTAGATCCGAATAAGCAGAGAAGGAAGCAAGCTGTTACTGGGCAAGGTATTTATATGATAACTTCTTGCAATTTCTCTATTTGTGATATTATAGACTAGGTATTGGATACCAAAAACCCTTACCATATTTGCAATTCGTTGCAAGGGTTGCAGTTCGATAGAAGATTCGAGCAAGACGAGAGATTCCTTAACGCTAGAGATGGAAGACCAGTTCCAATTCTAGCTTTAGAAATTTTGAAACTTATATTTGAATCTCATACCATTATTCTTAGTGATTGTCATTTCTGTCCTAGTTTTTTTTTAAATATCATTTCTGTAGGCCTTTTGGCTATGAACAATTATGAAATTTTAATAAAGAAATGAGTTTGTAATGTCATTATGAATGGTGTTACTACTTTCTATGGATAATTGAACAATGGTATACATATATTATCACAATCTATTAATATAGTCTATTCTACTGGCAAGCACCCTAGATTAGATAGTGTATCAGATATCTACTTATGGAGCTGTAGGCTAGGTCATATAAATAAGAATAGGATAAGTAGGTTGACTCAAAAGAAAATCCTCAAAGTTAATGATTGTGAATCACTTCCAATCTATGAGTCCTATCTTCTTGGTAAAATGATGAAGTCATCTTTCATTGAAAAAGATAAGAGAGCCAATGAGCTCTTAGGTCTAGTGCATACTGATGTATGTGGACCAATGAGCATAAGTGTCAGAGCTGGATATGTTTACTTCATCACTTTCACAGATGATCTATCCAGATATGGATATGTCTATCTGATGAAACATAAGTCAAATTCTTTTAAAATATTCAAAAGATTTTGAAGTAAAGTAGAAAAATAAACTGAAAAGAGTATTAAAACTCTTTGATCTGATCGAGAAGGAGAATATATTTCTGGTAAGTTTCTCACATATCTAGGAGAGAATGAAATTCTCTCCCAATGGATTCCTTCTGGAACATCACAGCATAATGGTGTATCTAAAAGAAGGAATTGGACTCTGTTAGACATGGTCCGATCCATGATGGGATTTGCTAGTCTGTCGATATCCTTCTGGAGATATGCACTCGAATCGGCTTGTTATCTATTAAATAGGATTTCAAGTAAGTCTATAGTTAAAATTCCATATGAGATATGGACAGGGCGTAAGCCAGCACTTTCTCACCTTAGGATTTGGGGGTGCCTGGCTTATGTCAAATGATTTTTTACAGACAAACTTGGATCTAGGTCTGACAAGTGTACATTCATAGGATACTCAAAAGAGACCAAAGGATACTATTTCTACCATGCTGATGAACAAAAGGTGTTCGTTAGCCTTAGGGCAAACTTTTTTGAAAAAGAAGTTTCTTGATGAAGGAACTATTGCCTCTAAGGTTGAACTTGATAAAGTTCAATAGGTAGAAAGTCCTACACATAATGTTGAACCAAAGTCGGATTTGATCAAATCAGATCCGAAGCCTAGTGAATCTGCATCATTAAGGCGATCCAATAAAGTACCGCACCATTCGAACAGATACTATGGATTCTTGATCTAGGATGGTGATCTGATCGAACTCGATGAGAATGATGAGAATTCGATCACTTATATGGATGCGATGCAGAGATCCGACTCTGAGAAATGGCTAGAAGCCATGAGATCCAAAATAGATTCCATGAAGGTCAATGATGTATGGACATTAGTTGACCCACTTGAAGGGATTAAATCCATTAGGTGTAAATGGATCTTCAAAAGGAAGAGGGGTGCAGACGAAAAAGTGGAGATCTATAAAGCCCGTCTGGTTACCAAGAGGTATCGTCAACATTATGGTATTGACTATGATGAGACGTTCTTCCCTGTGGCAATGCTCAAGTTCATTCAGATCATGTTTGCCATTACTGTCCATCTGGACTATGAGATCTGGCAAATAGATGTGAAGATAGCTTTCCTAAATGGAGAGCTGACCAAAGAGATGTATATGATACAACCTAAAGGGTTCACATCCACAGATAAGTGTAAGGTGTGCAAGCTTCAAAGATCCATTTATGGATTGAAGCAGGCATCTTGGAGTTGGAATATGCATTTTAATAAAGTGATCAAAATGTATGGCTTCATTAAGAATGAAGAAGAATCCTGTATTTACAAATGGACAAATGGTCCAGCAGTGGTATTCCTTATTTTGTACGTAGACGATATTCTCTTAATCGGGAATGACATCCCTATACTATAAGGAATAAAAGTCTGATTGTCATCACAGTTCTTCATAAAGGACTTGGGTGAAGCATCCTACATCCTAGGGATGAAGATCTATAGGGATAGATCTAAAAGGATGCTTGGTATATCCCAATCTACGTACATAGAAACTATGTTAAAGAGGTTCAGCATGGAGAATTTTAAAAAGGGCTATCTTTCGATAGGCCAAAGAATTTCTCTCTCGAAGAAGGATTATCCGACAACTCCTAAAGAGAGAAAGCGTATGAGTAGAATTCCATATGCTTCGATAGTGGGATTTATTATGTATGCAATGACATGTACGTGATCAGATGTGGCATACTCACTAAGAGTAGTGAGTAGATACCAGTCTAACCCTAGAGAAAATCACCGAAAGATGGTTAAAACCATCCTTAAGTATTTGAGAAATACTAAGGACCAATGGTTGGTTTATGGTGAGTCAGATCTGAAGCTTATGGGGTTTATAGACTCCAGCTTTCAATCTAATCATGATGACAGTAAAAGTGTATCGGGGTATATCATTACTCTAAATGGTGGAGCCATCTGCTAGAAAAGTTTCAAGCAGCATACAGTGGCTGACTCTATTTGCAAAGTAGCGTACATGATAGCATCAAATGCAGCAAAGAAAGTGGTGTGGCTGAGGAAGTTCATCATCGAGCTTAGAGTAGTACCCTCCATTGATGGTCTAGTCCTGCTCTACTGCGATAGCACTGGCACCATAGCTCAAGCAAAGGAATCGATGGCACACCAGCGAACAAAGCACATTCTGTGCCGCTTCCATTTGGTCTGTGAGATCGTGGATCGTGGTGACGTTGACCTTCAGAAGATCGATGAAAAGAAGAACCTAGCCGACCCCTTCACTAAAGCCCTAGCAATCAAGGAGTTCGACAATCATAAGTCGAAGATGGGTATTAGATACTATGCCGAGTGGCTGTAGGACAAGTGGGAGTTGTTGGAAATTATGTCCCAAAGCCAATCGTCAGCCTGTTGATAGTTGAGATATTGTAATTAATTTATTAATTAATGAAAAATATTTTGGCATCTTTTTTTATTACAAGTTTACATCTTCTAATGAACTCCATTATTGTGATGAAGTCCTTAAGACTATTTAGTTTCGATAAAGAGAGGATTTATCGATTAGTCCTTAAATTTGTTCACGACCAAATGATAGACTGTTAATTAAGACAACAGCATCTATTGAGCATAGGTCACTATATGCCATATAGGTTGGTTGTCCTCTTAATCAAGATGTGTGGAGACACTGGTATGGCATATGAGTGAGATATATGGGTACATCATCATTGAACGTGACCAACTTCAGAGCATTCTGCTATCGAGAATGTCTCTGATAGGATATAGGTATAAGTGTCCCTTAGATCTGAGATCACCCCAATGACTTACAAGCATCTCACTGTGCTTTGGTACCGAACTAATTGAATTTCTAACTTAGCAACGGAAGGCTTCTAGGCATAGTCAAGTACTTGCAAAGTCGGACTGTGATCAAAATGGGATTGACCACTTCAAGAGTTGAAGAACAATGCATCACTATATTTCAATCTAGCAAAGCCTTAGCCATGGTAATCCATCAGATGGATTTGATATTTTGAAATACAATGTGGACAACCTAATCAAAGTTGATAGTTTAACACTGAGATGTCCTATGAGCATTTTGGTCAAGGGGATGAATTATATGGAAACTATATCCACATGGGTTCTAAGGATGGTGTTCTACACCTTCGACCTATCCGGCCATCAGGTATCATTGCTAGATGATCACTTCGATTGGCATAAAAATTTATTTTTGTACTATCAGCTTAGGTTCAGACCTATAAGGTCACATATATTAAAGCTTATGATCTAATCAGATGGTTGATCAATGATTAAGAATCGTTCTAGGATTAAACAATCAATACGATTGATGTTTAACCTAGTGCAAGTGTTGCAGGAGGATCGGTTAATAATTGGATTGCTAATTGGCTTAATTTGATTAAGCCAATAGACTGAGATTAAGTCTAATTAAATATAATTTAATTATATTTGATTTGAGCTTGATTGGATCAAGTCTAATTGATTTATTGGATAAGCCAAGTGCAAGGAAGAACTAGTCCTAGTCTAACTAGGACTCGGATTAACCTAATTTTTTAATTTGATTAAAAAATAAATTAAAATTTAATTTAATTTAATTTAATTTAATTTAATTTTTAAATGGGTTAGGGTCTTATTTAATTAGATTGGTTTAATCTTGATTTTATTTGGTTAAAAGATCTTGTTTGACTAAGTCAAAACAAGAGTCCTAGTATGACTAGGACTCCCTATTTTCTTACGCCACCTTAGTCCCAAGGCCCCCCATACCTATTTTTTAGGTATTTTTCTTGGAAAATTCCTTTCTTTTTGATTTCCATCCCCCCTCTCTCCCTCCAAGTCATATTTGGAAGTTAGGTGGAAGACCAAGTCAAAGGAGGAATTGATTTTGCTTAGGATTCTATGAGATAGAATCCTTGTTGACCATTGTTGACCAAAACATTTTCCCTTGAGTGCCACCCCTCTTTTAATTAATTCTTCTCTTATTCTATGAAAAAAATCTCATTTTTTGTGCACCCTCCCCTGTTGGTCCACACCAAAAATTATGGAGGAGATGCCCAAGAGTTGGGCGCCCCAACAATTTTCCATGTTTGGATATTCCTAGTCTAGGAATTTGACCTAACTTGGACTCTTCTTTTCTCCTATTTATTGGATGAATTTTATTATAATTTTTTTCATAGAATATAGAGCTTTGGGAGAGATTTGGGGTGTGCAAAAATTAGAGGAAGAGGGTCCTTGGGCAGGGGGGTTCTATAGGCACCAAACTAGGTGTCTAGGTGAGAGAAAAGAGATGAAGAAGAGGATCTTCTTCTAGGGCTGTTTTATTTTTAATCTCTCCTCCTTTCTTTTGAGTTTTTTTTGAGAGAGTCTCAGATCAACAAACTCTCATCTTTCTTCTCATATTTTGAAGAATCCAAATTTTGAAGAAGGGAGCATTGGATCGATCGTCGAAGAAGGATCAGCACAGTACTAGCATGCTATGCTGATTTTCTGCATCGAACTTCAGATCAAAGATCGTAGGCTCGTGTGGATGACTCCAAGAGGCCGGATGCATGTGCAGCTTGTGACTTCATCCTTAAGCCTAGATCAGTAAGTTAGAATGTCTAACCTTGCTCAGGTAATAGATCTGATCTATAAACTTCATACCTGCATTTGATGTAGTGTAGATCTAGGTTGATTTGATCAACCTTTCTCTTTCTTATTTGATTTTAATTTTTGATTTAATATCATACCTTAATCATGTAATAGATCTGAGATCTAGATATTTACATGGTTATTTAAATAAGTTTTAAATTTATTTAAATCTTTCGCTATAAGATCTTGAAAAAGTTTTAAGATCTACCTGTGAAATCCTAGATCTGGTTCCTTCAGACGGCCCATCATAAATTTAGGTGGTGGATCGGTGGTTCGCTGTCCTTAGAGAATATCAAAAGTCTCCTCAGGTCCATACTAAAGATCTTGAATTTTCACAATATGGTATCAGAGTGGTATCATGATTTTCCAATAATTGGTATTAGAGCTGTCGATATCAGATTTCAACAATATCAACATGCAACTGGTAAAGACCGTTAATAAGAAAACCACTTTCAATTTTATTACTTTCATAAAGAATAATATAGTGGTCCTTATGGAAACTAATTACATATCCTTTCTCTATCAAACAGGAGATAGAAATTAGATTCCTACTTGCAGCAAGTACATAAAATAGTCCCTAAGTTCTAAGATGTTCCTAGATGATAATTACTGAGAGTACATTTTCATGGTCACAGTAGCAACTTTGCTTCATTATTGATGCATAGGATCAACTCACCATCCCTCAGCCTCCTGCTATCCTCAAGATCCTACAAAGATGCATACAATGAGCACTAGATCCAGAGTCAAGCACCCAACTAGATGCAGAAGAAACTATTAAGTTCATCTCAATGACAAGCATACCTTCAAAATGTCCTCCTTCCCTCTTGTTATTTAGGCTTGCTAGGTAAGTAGGGTAGTTCCACTTTCAATGGCCGTCGGAGTTGCAATGAAAATATTTTTCTTTCTCCATAGCCTTCATCTTTGGCTCTTCTTTCTTCTTCTTCTTCTTTCCCTCAGTCTTCTGCTTCTTCATAGACTTCTTCTTTCCAAAGAACTTTTCTTAGAAGAAGTCTGCTTCATAGTATGTACTGAACCCCTTGAACTCTTCAAGATGCCCTCAGTAGTCACCAGCATGTTCATCAACTTTATCAGGGTGCACTGGATCTTATTCATATGGAAGTTTACTATAAACTGCCCATATGAATCAATCAAGAACTATAAAATTAGATCAATCTGCAAGTCCTTATCCATGGACATGCCAAGCTTCTAAAGCTCCTTCAAGTCCTTGATCATCGACAAGCAATAATCATGGACTGACTGCCCATCATGCATCTACGCCTTGAAGAGTCACTTCGACACTTCATAGCATGCTGCATGGCTTTGCTCACCACATGAATCTTACAGATGGGCCAGCATCTGACTAGCAGTCTTTATGTCCTCATGTTGGCACTGCAACTTGTTTGAGATCGAGGCCAATAGGTAACACTTGACCTTATTGTTATTGTCCAGCCACTTCTTATGAGATGCTCTTTGATTAGTGATCGGATGGGCTGGAAGAGGACAAAGGTCTTGGTTTAGGACATAAGTTAGATTTTTGGAACTCAAAATAATTTTTAGGTTTCGGAGCCAATCCTTAAAATTAGGTCCGGTCAATCAATTGATTTCTAAAATCCTAGCTAGAGGGTTGGAAGCAGACATGTTTCCTGTAAAGAGTCAAAGTTTCTAGTTAGACTTTATATTTCACTTAATCAATTTATTTTAAAAATTTTATTTTTAAAATAAATTAGGACTCCCACTATTTTTTTGGATTTCTATACTTGGAAGAGATGCAAAAATCTTCATGATTGAAGATTTTTAGTGGATGCTGTGGTTCCATCGATTGGTTTACTATCTTACCTAACAGTTATTGATGATGAGTCAGCTGATGAGTGACAACTCTTGTCTAATATTTTTCTAAATATGTTGCAGCCAACTCTGATTTCTAATTCATGAAGCTCATCATGCCTAGAATATTGCTCCACTCCTTAGTTAAGTCAAACCCATCATTTATGAAATGGATTCATGATTGGGACCCTCATCATATCCAAAATATTGAGCCTAATGCATCCTCCAACCTATAGCATCCAATGTTCACTAATTATGGTTGCATCTTTTCGGTGCAACTGAATCACCGTATCTAGCTGAGAATAATCAATCTCGAGAAGAGCCGCACAACAACAACGATGGAAGACCGCTAGATTTAATATTTTATAGAAAGATTTTAATTTAGGTCTTAATCTTAACTAGTCATAATTATTATGACTAACAAAGTGGCATGGATTAGCTTGAATCGTTGACAACCCAATACAGAACTTGATATGCCATTAACTCATCTCAAACAAATCATGGGCGAGTAGCTCTCAATTAAAGACCACCAATCGTAACTGTTGGACTTGCCTTAGATGCCAATTTGTCAAATCAAAATTAATCGAGTTCACCTATAATCCAGGCTCAAACCATGGAGCCAGATTAGGTCTTGAAGTGATCAATAATATATGGTTGTTAATCGATCTTCACCAAACTTATAACTATTAGGTTGGTCAATTTGAGCACTGTTGATCCCATCCTAACTAACTCTTGATTTGATTTGATCAACTACTCAAGCTAGACCTAATCAAGCTACCCACACCTTGAATCTAAGTATTATGAAAGTATCTTAGATCTTTAATTATTAATTTTAGATCTAGTTAATTTCATAATTTAATTCCTAATTAACTGTAACATGGTTCAACATGACAAATCATGAAAAAGATCCTTGGGTTTTTGGATTTAGGGTTTAGTAGAAAGTAAGTTTCGATTTTTCTTTATGATGATCATCATGCAGCCCTACATGCCATAAGAGAACCCCCTCGAATGGAAAGTAAGGATCTTTAAAGTGCTTCTTACTCTTATGACCGGATGGCCAAGAGGACTACCTCAATCAGAAAATAATTACTACTACCAATAGATCTTGATCTATAGCATATATCACATATATGAGATAAGATCTAATCTAATCATGCTTTGCATGCATCTCATGTATCAAACTAAATTACATCTTATGCAATTTAATCAAATCCTATTTTGATCCTATAAAAAATCTAATCTAGATCTACACAATCTAGATCTATGAACCTAGAATCTAGCTCTGAAACTAGTTGAAGAATCTAGAAGATCTACCCGATCGAATCAAATCTGATGCAGCGGATTTCAAAAAAAAAATTATCGATCTAGTCAGATCTAAAAGTTCTCAGATCTGATTATATAGATCTAGAATAAAAATATGCAAACGTACTAGAAATACCATCTATTGCGGGTAGACAATCTACTCGCTGTGATGATCTGAATTCGATTCTGAGGTTTGCCTCTAGCCGTGCACATGCCCAGCCTCTATCGATATCCACTTGGGTCAGATCTAGAGGTCTTCTCCTTGCTCAATCTAATTTTTGAAAATCAGATCTGGACTTTCTTCTTTTATCTTTCAATTAAATCTCTGATAGCACTCCAATCGATACACGATCAGATCTCCTTCACCTTCTTGCATGGATAGCACTTCGACCCTCAAAGTTGTGATTAGTCCAACACTTGGGCATGGGAGAGAGGGAGCGAGAGAGAGGATTTGAAGAGGGAGGAGGCATGGAGAGAATGTTGTAGGGCTTTGTTGGGATGATTGGAATGGCTAAATCCTTTAGCCTAGTCTCCTATTTATAGATAAAATGGGAGACCTAGAGTTCTAGAGCTTTAAGCATTTGATCATGGTAAATTGCTTAAAATATAAGGACTTTCCACTAACATTGACTCCCTATCTAAATTTTTATGTGAGTTTTGTCACACAAAACTCATTTCTAGCACCCAGATAAAGTCTCCCATGAGTATGAATTAGTTTAAATTATTTTGACTTGTTCAAATAGAGTTTAAATTGAAACAAACTCTAACCTCCCAAACCAGTTCTCCCTTATCCCAACCACTAAGGGGTGCACGCCAGGGATGGGTGTGCACCCTCTCTCACTAAGAAAAGCATTTGGGGGGCACCCCTTGAGAAATTCTAGGGGGCATGTGCCCCTTCTCTTCATGCACAAGACTTGGTCAACATGGGGAAGGCGCCAACACTTAGCACCCTCTCATGCTAATCCACAAAGGAGATTAGGACATAGCCCTAATCTAATTAGGATAAGATCCTATCAGTTTAGGACAAACCCATACAGGACTTCTGGACAAGCCAAATTCAGTATGACTGAGTCTAAACAAATCAAAAAATCCAATGCAGGAGAAAGTTAGGTCCAATTATGTGCTAGCATAATTTTCTTAAATCTAATTGGATCAAATCCAAATCAATCAGACTACGTGAGTCTAATTAAAAACATCCAAACCCAAATTCTTATTTATGTGATCCAATAGATTCAATTCTGTATGGTAATAGAACATGTCATGATCTCTATCATCGACATCATCAAAACTTCTTTTGATGGATTAGAACTCTTTCTGATTCATCCAATTAGAATTATCGATCATCAAGATAATTCTAATTGATCCTATAATTCACCAGTGATACCTAGCAATATAAGGTAGTAATCCATCAAAACTAAAAAAGAACCTCTCGATGCAGCTATCATGTGGTTGGGTTCTTTCATCATGAGTCCCGACAGGATCTAGATTAAGGTTGACTCTTCAAATCCAATACCTGTTATATGATTGAATCAATTGATTCGAGTGATCTGATATAAAATCCTAATAAAAACTTTCTTGCATTATTTCACAATACCATGGCCATGGATTTTAGGACTTGATTTCATGATCACCATAGGACTACTCCTCTACCAAGGTTGATAGAACCCATATTGGTATGATCCAATTCCTACAATGAATATGCTATAGCCAACATACATCTTAGAATTCCAAATGGCTAAAAAATTGAGTGATGGTGTAGTCAAACTATAGCAAAGCCAATCATCAGCCTATCGATGGTTGAGCTATTTTATAAATATAATTAATTTATTAATTAATAAAATATATTTTTTGATATTTTCATCATAAATTTTCATCTTCTAATGAACTTCATTATTGTGATGAAGTTCTTAGGACTATTTAGGTTCGATAAAGAGAGAATTTATCAATTAGTTCTTAAAATATTCACAACCAAATGATAGGCCATTAATTAGGATGACAATGTCTATCAAGCATAGATCATTGTATGCCATATAGGTTGGTTGTCTTCTTAATCAAGAAGTGTGAAGATATTGATATAGCAAATAGATGAGATGTAGGGATACATCATCACTGAACATGACCAACTCTAAAGTATTCTACTATCAAGAATATCTCTGATGGGATATAGGTATAAGTGTCCCTTAGATTTGAGATCACCTCAATAACTTGCAAGCAACTCATTGTGTTTTGGTACTGAACTAACTAAATTTCTAATTCAGTAATGAAAGGCTTCTGGGCATAGTCAAATACTTGCAAAATTGGTGGATGATCAAGATGGGATTGACCACTCCAAGAGTTGGAGAATAATGTATCACTGTATTTCAATATAGCAAAATCTTGGTCAGGATAATCCATCAAATGGATTTGATATTTTGAAATACAATATAGACAACCTGATCAAAGTTGACAGTTGAACTCTGAGGTGTCCTACGATCATTTTGGTCAAGAGGATGAATTATATGAAAACTATATCCACATGGATTCTAAGGATGTTGTTCTACACATTCGATCTATCTGACCATCGGATACCATTGCCAGATGATCACTTTGATTGGTATAAAAATTTAATCCTATACTAGATTAGATTTAGACCTATGAGGTCATACGCATTAGAATTCATGATCTGATCGGATGGTTGATCAATGAGTAAGAATCATTCTAAGATTAAACGATCAATATGATTGATGTTTAACCTAGTGTAAGTATTGTGGGAGGATTAATTAGCAATTTGATTGCTAATTGACTTAATTTGATTAAGCCAAAGGACTGAGATTAAGTCTAATTAAATATGATTTAATTAGATTTGGTTTGGGCTTGATTGGATCAAGTTCAATTGATTTATTGGATAAGCCGTGTGCAAAGAAGAACTAGTCCTAGTTCAACTAGGACTTGGGTCAATCTAATTTTCTAATTTGATTAAAAAATTAAATCAAATTTAAATCTAATTTAATCTAATTTAATTAAATTTTTAATTAGTTTATAATCTAATTTAATTGAGTTGAATTAATTTTAGTTTGACTTAGTTTGAAAAATCATGTTTGACCAAGTCAAACATGGAATCCTAGTAAGACTAGGGTCCATTCATCTTGCGCCACCTATATCCCATGCCCCCATGCCTAATTTTTAGGATCTTTTTATGGAAAATCCTTTATCTCAGGCATTCATGCACACCCAACTCCCTCTCTTCTTTCTTATATGGAAAGTGGTTAATGGACCAAGTCAAATTTGGAGAGTTATTTTGAAATCAAACTCTATTTGATAAAGTTTGTTGCAATCAAAATTCCTCCTCTCTTTTGCTACCTATACTCCTTGTTTTTCTCTAGAATTTTCATGAGAATTAGAGGAATTTTGTGTGACAAATATAGGTGGTCCACACCAAAAAGAAAGGAGGGGGCGCCCAAGTGTTGGGCGCCCCAACTAGTTGCTTATTTTGGTCTTTTCTAGTCTAAGAGTTTGACCCAACAAGGACTCCTCTATATCTCTCTATATAGGATGAAATTTGGATTGATTTTGGATATATTCTAGACCATTGAGAGACCTTTGGGGCATGTGAAAATTAAAGAGAAAGAGTATTAGGGCATGGGGATTTGATAGACACAAAATTAGGTATCTAGGTGAGAGAACAGAGAAGAAAAAGAGGGTCTTCTTTTAGGATTGTCTTGTTCATCTCTCTTCCTTCTTTTTGAGATTATTTGAGAGTATCTCAAATTAGTAATCTCTCCTCCTTCCTCTCATATTTGAAAGAGTCCAAATTTAGAAGAAAAAATCATTAGATCGACCGTCAAAGAAGGATCAGCACAGTACTAGCATACTGTGCCGATTTCCTACATTAGAACTTTTGATCGTGATTCATTGACTTATGTGGATGACTCCTGAAGGTCGGATGCGTGTATGGCTCATAACATCATTCTCAAGTCTGGATCAGTAAGTTAGAATGTCTAACTTACATAGGTAACAAAGATCTGATCTCCTGTTACTTATATGATTCTAATCTAGTCTAGATCTATGTTGATATGATCACCACTTGTTCTTTTCTTTTATTTTTAATTTTTGATTTAATATTATGCCATAATCATATAATAAAATCTTAGATCTAGGATATTTTTTAATTTTATAAATAAATATTAATTTATTTAAGTCTTCTATTGTCTAATCTTGAAAAAATTTCAAGATCTAGCCTTGAAACCCTAGATCTGATTCCAATAATTGGTATCAAAGTCTAGATTGATTATTACATGATTATATATGCATGTTTAAATTATTTCTTAGATTAAATCTAATTTATAATCTAATTATTAAATCTAAAATTAAAAATCATGATCACACGAACTGCTATAAGGTTATTCTGCTGTAATGTTTATCCCTTATAGTGGAGAGATTATCCTAGTTCGTATAGATCTACTTATCATATATTTATTAGATTGATCTAATTTTATTTATAATTTATTAGATTTAAAATATTTTTAGATCTAAAAATAAAAGTTTTAGATTTAATGGACTGCTATAAGGTTGTCCTGCTATAAGATTTATCCTTTATAGTAGAGAGGTTGTCCTAGTACGTACTGATCTAAAATATTAATCATAAAATTTTAGATTAGATCTAAATAATTTTATGATCTAATTAAAAATATTTTAATCTAATTTTAATCATTATAAATATGTTAGATTTGATCTAAGATAATTTATGATTGATTAGAGTTGAAATTGTTTCAATTACATGAACCTATTTAGATTAGATCTAAAATAGTTTCTTGCTTATCTTACTTGCATATTGATTATGAATCAAACATGCAACTTAGTTGGTAGAACCATATTGTAAAAAAGTTTTACAAATATGAAAATTATTTTTAAAAAGTCGAACCCCAATCCTCAGCTCAAAACTTAATTAAGAATTAAGAAGTTGTTTGATTAGGATCTAGGTTTGTAAACTGAAGATCCTAAGATACAAATCATAACATATTAGGTTAAATGGGTTAGCGAGGATAGGTCCATTAATTGGATTAGACCTAGGGTTAGATTAAAGAATGGACTTAATTAGAGAATTGACTAAATCTAATCAATTGTTGTCTTAGATTAGATCAAGGATTCTCTAGATCAATTACAATAGTTATAGTTGATCAAGTCCATGTCTTTAACGAGACCCAAGATGGACTTGATTCTTGGCTATGTAGTCTAGCACAAACTGTTAGGTTGATCTAATTAAGACTGATTAAACTAGTTGGTATCTAAGATAAATCAGATCGGTGGTTTTTAATTGGCAGCTTGCTTACCTGGCCATTTCTGATAGTGTCTAAGGCAAACTTTGATAGACTCTTCCACTGATCAAAATTTCCTAGCCTCTTAATGAAATTATGTTTTGGTTGGATCACTTGACTATTTAAGCTAATCCATGTTAGCTTGGTAAATCAGTATGATTTATTTAGGTGCTCCTAGACCAGCCTATTAATGGTCTTTCTTAACCTAATTTGGTGAAGCTAGTGGAAGGATCATGACAAGCTAGATCATCTGACCTTCTCTCTTCCTTAAATTAAAATACTCTAAGATTATTAGATCCTTAAAATGAAATAGTTATGGTGATAACTAGATCATAACCTTTCATTAAGTGGATGATAATGGGTCCATTAGTTGGATAATTATTAAAGGCCCATAGGCCTGGTGCTTATCCACTAATGAAATTATCACTCATAATATGATTTCTTGGCCGTGTCTCTAAGAATGGTGATTAGGTTGACCAACCATAGTTGGGCTTAATCATTCATTAGTTAGATAGACCAGGTATGATCATGTTAATGGTTGGATCTAACCGAAACTTTTAGTAGAGGCCTTAGCCTACTGAAAAAAATCTGAAGCAAAATTAAATTACTAAAAATTATTTAAAAAAATAATTGATTATGAATCTATCCTTAGATATACATGGATTGACCAACCATAGTTGGGCTTGTGTATAGTCTATGTGGATTCTAGTATCCATTAAGAAATTAAGATAATTTCTTGAATTAGAGGTAGAGGCTACCAGTTTGAATAAAATAGTGAAAGAACATTTTGATTAAAATTCAAATCTTTAGGTTTAATAAATTAATTACTAATTAGGCTTTTGGTTCTCCTTTATATAGTTAAACTCAAACCATGATTGCTCCATTCACTGTTAGATAGTGATAAACTTATGGGATCCTATTTTGATAATAAGTATCGAAAGTTAAATATTATTCAGCAGCATGAAGTGGTTCATGTTGGGGCCTCTATGCCCAGTTTAAATATAAGATCCAAGAATAACCTAGATCAGGTAGAATACTTCTACAGTAAAAAGCAGGAGTATTGAAAGAGGAACTATCCTCAGTATCTTGATTCTCATGACCCCAACAGGCTAAATAAGAGAGATGAGCAAGTAGTTGTTGATCAAGGATGTTATATGATAACATCTTATAATTTTTCTATTTGTGATACTTCTACTTGGGTATTGGATACCGAAAGTTCAGTCCATATTTGTAATATATTGCAAGAACTTCAAATTAGTAGAAGATTTAAAAATAATGAATGATTCCTTAATGTTGGAGATGAAAGGTTTGTTCTAGTTCTAGCTATGAGAATAGTTTAACTTATTTTCAATACAAATATTGTTTCTTTAAATAAATATCATTATTGTCCTTTCTTTCTAATGAATATAATCTCTATTAGCCTGGTGGCCAAAGATGGTTATCATTTATCTATAAAAAGAGATTATTATGATATCATTATGAATGATGTTACAATAATGCAAGGATAAAGAAAAATTAGTATTTATATTTTATCATAGCTTGTGAGTGTAATGTACACTTCTAGAAAATATCCTAGATTAGATAATGTCTCTGATATCTACCTATGGAACTATAGGCTAAGTCACATTAATAAGAATAGGATAAACAGATTGATCTAAGAGAAAATCCTCGAAATCAGTGATTATGAATCACTTCTAATCTATAAGTTTCGTCTTCTTGAAAAAATAATCAAGTCATCTTTTATTGAAATAGGTGAGAGAGCCACTGAGCTCTTAGGTCTTTTACATATCGATGTATTTGGACTAATGAGCATAGGTGCCAGAGGTGGATATTTCTACTTCATTACTTTCACAGATGATCTATCTAGGTATAGATATGTCTATCTAATGAAACATAAGTCAGATTCATTTAAAATATTCAAAAGATTTTAAAGTAAAGTAGAAAAATAAACTAGAAAGAGTATTAAAACTCTTCGATCAGATTGAGGAGGTGAATATCTATCCAGTGAGTTCTCGACATATCTAGGAGAGAATGGGATTCTCTCATAGTAGACTCCTCTAGGAACACTACAGTATAATGGTATATCGAAAAGAAAAAATTAAACCTTGTTAGACATGGTTCGATCCATGATGAAATTTGCTAGTCTGCTTATTTCATTTTGGGGTTATACTCTTGAGATTGCATGTTATATATTGAATAATATACCGAGTAAATCTATCGCAAAAACTCCATATGAGATATGGACTAGGCATAGGCCTACACTCTCTCACCTACGGGTTTGGGGATGTCCAACCTATGTCAAACGTTTGCATATAGATAAGCTTAGACCCCAGTCTGATAAGTATGTATTTATAGGATATCCCAAAGAAAGTAAGGGTTACTATTTCTACTATGCTGAAGAACAAAAGATGTTCGTCAGTCTTAATGCAATCTTTTTAGAAAAAGAATTTATTGGTGAAGGAACTGTTGTCTCTAAGATTGAACTTGATGAAGTTCAACAGGTAGAAAGACCGATACCTGTAGCTGAACCTGAGTCGGATTTGATTAGATCAGATCCGGAGCCCAATGAACTTGCACCATTAGGATAATCCGGTAGAGTACCACGTCAGTCGGATAGATACTATGATTTCTTGATCCGAGATAGTGATCCCATCAAACTCGATGAGAACGATGA
This sequence comes from Cocos nucifera, assembly GCA_006176705.1. NCBI lineage: Eukaryota > Viridiplantae > Streptophyta > Magnoliopsida > Arecales > Arecaceae > Cocos > Cocos nucifera. The sequence goes on along the minus strand of QRFJ01001088.1, from coordinate 362,948 downwards.
GAATTCGATCACCTATATGGATGCTATGCAGAGATCTAATTCTGAGAAATGGCTTGAGGCCATGAAATCCGAAATAGAGTCCATGAAGGTCAATGATGTGTGGACATTGGTTGATCCACCCGAAGGGGTTAAACCCATTAGGTGTAACTGGATCTTCAAAAGAAAAAGGGGCATAGATGGAAAGGTGGAGACCTATAAAGCTTGTCTGATTGCTAAGAGGTATCATCAATATTATGGTATTGACTATGATGAGACATTCTCTCCTATAGCAATGCTCAAATCCATTCAAATGATGCTTGCGATAGCTGTCCATCTGAATTATAAGATCTGGCAGATGGATGTGAAAGTAGTTTTTCTAAATGGAGAGCTGATCGAAGAGGTGTATATGATACAATCTGAGAGCTTCACATCCATAGATGAGTCCAAGGTGTGCAAGCTTCAAAGATCTATTTATGGATTGAAGCAGCCACCTCGAAGTTGGAATATGCATTTTGATAAGGTGATCAAAACGTATGGCTTCGTTAAGAACGCAGAAGAGTCCTGCATTTACAAACGGACAAATGGTCCAATAGTGGTATTTCTTATCTTGTACATGGATAACATTCTTTTAATTGAAAATGACATTCCTAACTATAGGAAATAAAAGTCTGGTTATCATCACAGTTCTCCATGAAGGACTTGGATGAAGTATCCTACATCCTAGGAATAAAGATCTATAGGGATGGATCTAAAAAGATGCTTGGATTATCCTAGTCCACGTACATAGATACTATGCTAAAGAGGTTCAGCATGAAGAATTTCAAAATGGCTATCTCCCGTTAGACCATGAAATTTCTCTCTAAGAAGGATTATCCAATAACTCCTGAAGAGAGAGAGCGTATAAGTAGAATCCCATATGCTTCGGTAGTGGGATCTATTATGTACGTCATGATATATACGAGAACAAACATGACATACTCACTAGGAGTAGTGAGTAGATACCGGTTTGACCCTAGAGAAAATCACTAGAAAGTGGTTAAAGCCATCCTTAAGTATTTAAGAAATACTAAGGACCAATGGTTGATTTATGGCGAATCAGATCTAAAACTTTTGAGGTTTACAGACTCCAACATTCAATCTAACCATAATGACAGTAGAAGCGTGTCAGGATATATCTTTACTCTAAATGGTGGAGTCATCTATTGGAAGAGTTTCAAGCAGCATACTGTGGCAGACTATGTTTGCAAAGCAGAGTATATCGCTTCATCAGATGCCATGAAAGAAGCTATATGGCTGAGAAAGTTTATCACTGAGCTCAGAGTAGCACTCTTTCTAGATGGTCCGGTCCTGCTATACTACGACAATACTGGTGCATAGCTTAGGCGAAGGAACCGAAGGCACACCAGCGAATGAAGCATATTCTACGCTGCTTTCATTATTAGATGTGTGTCTTAGAAGCTAGATTAGCCGACATTTGTTAAATACTTTCTAGAAATATTTTCATAATTTTGACTTAAAATTAGTTAAAGAATTATTTATTCTACTATGTTTAAAGTCTCTGTGATACATCCATTGAATTAATAAGCATGATAACACATATTCTCAAGAGTTAAGAATTTAAGGCATGTATTATCATAATTAACTCATAAACTACTTTTGATCATAGGATCATCACAAGGATGGTAATCGATCTAGAAGATCGATGTACGATCACTTTTTTAGGATAGATGAATCTTAAGTCTATGATGTGGAGACATCGAAATGAGAGTATAGACACTCGCTAGAGAATGAGGGCATTGAGTATGACCACCTCGAGCAGTCATAAGAAAGTCTACCTACTCATTGATAACTAGCTCGATGCTACAGTCGTGTGTTTGGTTCTTTGATCTAAGGTGCATCGATTGTTCATCTTGAGGATGTTATAGTTTGACTATATCAGAACTCGATCTCCTAGCCATTCGGAATCCTGAGGTGTATGTTGGCTATAGCATATTTATTGTAGGAATTGGATCACACCAAGATGGGATCTATCAACCTCAGTAAAGGAGTAATCCTATGATAAACATAAGATCGAATCCTAAAACCCATGGCCATGGTAGTATAAAATAATAGAAAGAAGTTTCTATTAGAATTTCACATCGGACTCGAATCAAATGATTCATTCATATGATGGGTGTTGGGTTTGATGAGTTCATCTTAATCCTAATCCCATCGAAGCTCATGATAGAAGAACCTAATCACACAGAAAGCTACACCGAGAGGTTCGCTATTCAATTTTGATGGGTTGCCACCATATATTGCTAGGTGTCATTGGTTGATTTTGGGACCAATTAAAATTATCTTGATGATCGACGATTCTAATTAGATGAATCAAAAGAATTCTAGTCCATCGAAAGGTGTTTTGAAGACATCATTGATGGAGATCATGACATGTCCCATTACCATATAGAACTAAACCTAACTAGATCACACAAATAAGGATTTGGGTCTGGATGTCATCAATTGAGCTAATCCAGTTCGATTGATTTGAATTAGATCCAATTAGGTTCAAGAAAATCATACTAGCACATGATTGAATCTAATATTCTCCTTCTATCATCTTTCTGATTCATCTCGACTGAGCCAAATTAGATTTGGCTTATTCGAGAGTCTTGTATGGCTCTATCCTAGTTTGACTGAAACTTGTCCAAGTTAGAAAAGTCTTGTCCTAACCTAATCTAGGCTTGTCCTAATTCATCGAATGGAAACAGGACAAGACCTGCTAATTTCTAAAAATATTTGGACAAGGCTTATTTGGAAACCCTATAGGGATTTGTCTTGATCTAACTAAAAATTGTCCTAGCCTAGTTAAGACTTATCCTAAATTTCATAATATGGGAACAAGACAAGGGTTATCTTTGGCAGATTAGGGCTTGTCCTAAAATCATGAGATGAAATTTGGACAAGCCTCTCTCGAAAATTCTAGATGGATTTTTCTTGATCTAACTGGACCGAGTCCTGGTCTAATCAAGACTTATTCTAATTTGATTAGGACTTGACATAAATCCATTAGATGGGACTTGAAAAGATTTTGTCTTAATCCCATAAGATGAGAACAGGACAAAGATCAAATGTTGACCCGAATGCAGGAATTAAAGGATAAGGAGCATGCGCCCCATGGAGATTTCCTAGGGACGTGTGCCCCTAGATGTTTACATGAGGAATAAGGGGTGCACTTCCCCTTTGGCCATGCACCCCATATGGATAGGGTAGAGGTGTCCCATTCAAATGGGATTTGAATGGGTCAAACGTACTTGATGAGATCAAATATCTAGGAGATAAGTTGCTTGCGCCATCCAAACTTTATCTCTCCATCTCCATGCCAACTTTTTCTAAATTTTATGTGAAAAAATCAAAACAATAAGAGGGTGGGGCATGGAGATCAGTTAAGGAGTCCTTTTGCATGTTGAACTTTGACATGTTCAAAGTTCTATGCGAAGGGACTCTTGACTAGGTCTATAAATAGGGCCCTTTGCAAGCTGTTGTATAGAGCAATTTCTCTACAGCGAAGCCCTACCAAAATATTCATCTCCACACCTTCCTCATCTGATCCTCTCCCTCTTCTCTATGCCCAAGAGTTAGGAAAAATCTATGAGTAAAGATCAAGTTCCATCGGCGCAAAGATCAGCGAGAGATGACAGTGTTCATGAGATGAACGTGCAGCCTTTGGAGTTCATTTTGAAGGCTCTATGGGAAGACATCAGATTTGATCTTTGAAGATCAGATCTAGAAGGAGGAGACTTCTAGATCTGATCTAAGTAGATATTGGTAGAGGCCAGATGCGTGCATGGCTTAATCAGAACCTTGGATGAGTCGTCAGATCATCACAATGGGTAAACGGTTTATCCGATCAGATGATAACTATTATCACTATTTTTATTTTTATTTTAATTCTAATTTTAGATTAATCTAATCAAATTTGAGAACTTTCATATCTGATTGGATCATAAAAAAATTTTAAAATTATTTTGCTGTAAATCTGATCCGATCAGATGCATCCTGCGGTAGGAAAACCTGATTTTTTCTTTAACTGGTATCAGAGCCAAGTTGCTACTTCTAGATCTATCTTTAGATTGATCTAAAATTATTTCTTATGATATGTTTATTTAATTTTCAGATTTTACATAGGATGTAATCAGATATGAAATCAAAAATTGCATGTTTTAAATATATATGTTTGACATAAACAATGCATGTTCTGGTCTAGATCTATTATTCTATATCATGATAGTTTTCAAATATGTTTTAGATTAGATCTATTTTAATTTTTTATGATTTGATTATTTAAGTTTCAGATGTTACATTAGATATAATCAAATCTGAAACATAAGGTCTAATTTAATATTTTGATATATGTAATATAGGCAGCATATGTCTAGACTAGATCCCTAGTTTAATCTCATAGTCTAGATCAAAAAGTTTAAAAAATGTTAATTTAATTTTTGAAGATTATGTGATTATATTAGTTAAATTTTAGATATTATATATGATATAATTATATCTGAAAGCATGAGATGTATTTAAAAATTTTATATGTATGACATATGCAATGCATGTCTAGACTAGTTCCATAGATCTATGCCATGAGTAGTCTAGATTAAAAATTTTTTTGATGATATTGTTTAAAATTTTATTTTCAGATGTTACATTAGATGTAATCAGATCTGTAATGTAAATTTAAATATTAAATTTGATGCATGAGATGTATGCAAAATATTTATAGATTAGATCTTAAATCATGTAATAGTTATGTGCTTTAGATCTAATAGTTTCGTAGTATAGTTCATATTTTTGATTAAGATATTTTTTTTGGCCGTCTGGTCATAAGAGTAAGAAGGATTTAAAGGCCCTCTTTTTTCACTCAATGGGATGCTCTTATGGCATATAGGGATGCTATGCGTTTGCCCTTAATCAAAAATCAAAAACTTACTTTTCTACAAAATCCTATATCCTGAAATCCTAGAATTTTTATGCATGTTTTGTTATTAAACCCTTAGACTTAATTAAGAATTAAGTTTATAAAATTAATTAGATCTAAAATTATAAATTTTATATCTATGATACCATCATAAATCATGGATTCGGATGTGGGTAGCTCAATTAGGTCTAGCGGTTGATCAAACCGAATCAAGAGTTGGTTAGGTGGGATCAAGAATGCTTAGATTTGACCAGCCTAATAGGATTAAGTCTGGATCAAGGTCGATTCATAGTCATATTTGGTTGATCAAGTTAAGACCTAATTTGGCTCCATGGTTCAAGCCTAGATTGTAAGCTAACCCGATCAATTCTGGTCAGACAAGTTAGTGTGTAAGATAAGTATGGCAAATACGACCAGTGGTCTTTAATTGAAAGCTACTCGATCTGAATGCATTCACAGTAAGTTAATGGCATATTCCTTCCACTAATCTCACTTATCTGGTCGATTGAGTCGATCCAGTTCTGATTTGAGATGGCTAATGATTCGAGCTAACCCATGCCACTTGGTTAGTCATAAATGTTATGACTAGTTAAGTCTAAGAGACCAAATCAAATCTTTCTAAGAAAATATTATGTCCTAGATCTTCCACCATTGTAGATGTGTGGATCCTTCCCGAGATTGATATTCTCGATTGGATACAATGGTTCAGTTATACTGAAAAGATGCAACCATATCTATTAGGCATTGGATGCTACAAGTTGGAAGATGGATTGGGCTCAATATTTTGGATACGATGAGGGACCCAATGAGGAATCCAATTTATGCAATTGGTGGGTTTGACTTAACTAAGGAGTGGAGCAATATTTTAAGCATGGTGAGCTTCATGAATTAGAGACCAGGTTTGAGTGCATCATATTTAGAAAAATATTGGACAAGAGTTGTCCACTCATCGATTGACCCATCATCAATTACTATTAGGTGAGGTGGTGAGCCAGTCAGTGGGATTGCACCACCCACTAGAAATCAATGATCGTGGAAATCTTTGCATCTCTGCCAAGGGAGTATAGGGATCTAAGAAAATAGTGAAAGTCTAATTTATTTAAAAATGAAGTTCCTAAATAAATTGGTTGAGTCAAATTACAAGTCTAACTAGAAACTTTGACTCTCTATAGAAAAATGTCTACATCAAAACTTCTAATCCAAATCCTAGATACCCACAAGTTGACCAAACCAATTTACAAGGATTGGCTAAAGAACTTCAAAATTATTTTGGGTTCAAAAAAGTTAACCTATGTATTGGTCCAGGACCTCTTCTTTACCAATCCGTCCAACTGCTGATCAGAGAACGTCTCATGAGAAGTGGTCTGACGATTATAATAAAGTAAGGTGCCACATGTTGGGCTCAATGTCAAATGATTTGTAGCACCAACATGAAGACATCAGGATTGCTCGCCAAATGTTGGCGTACCTATAAGAGTTGTTTAGTGAATAGAGTCACGCAGCACGTTATCAAATCTCGAAGAGATTTTTTAAGACATAAATGCATGATGGACAATTGGTCCAAGATTATTGCTTGGCAATGATCAAGGATCTAAAGAGCTTGAGAAGCTCAGAGACTTGATGGACAAGGAACTGCAAATTGATGTGATCCTACAGTCCTTGATTGATTCATATGGGCAGTTCATTATGAACTTTCATATGAATAACCTCCAGTGCACCTTGGTTGAGTTAATAAATATGCTGGTTACTATTGAGCAAACTTTGAAGGATTCAAAGAACTCAGTTCTAGCTATGGAGCAAACTTCTTCTAAGAGAAAGTATTTGGAAAGAAGAAGAAGTCTGCGAAGAAGCAGAAAATAGAAGGAGAAAAGAAGGGCGAGCCGAAGAAGAAGTTCAAGGAGAAGAAAAGGTATTTCCACTGCAACTTCGATGGCCATTGGAAGTGGGACTATCCTACGTACCTGGCCATCCTGAAGAACAAGCAAGAAGAAGGACCTTCTGAAGGAATGCTCGTCATTGAGTCTATCGAGCAAAACGTGAATGCCGTAGGATCAAAATGATTTAGAGATAGTGTTAATGAAAGGTACCTATGGCACCTTAGGCTAGGTCATATAGCTGAAGATACGATTAACAAATTGAAGAAATCTGGACTAATAGATTCATTAACTTTCGAGTCATATCCAATTTATGGATCATGCCTTCAAGGCAAAATGACCAAACTTTCTTTTATGGGACATGGAAAAGGGCCATAGACCTACTTGCCCTGATGCATATAGATGTGTGCGGCCCATTCGATGTGTCGGACAAAGGCAATTATATCTACTTTATTATCTTTACCAATAATCTATCTCGGTATGGATATGTGTACTTGATATGATATAAGTTTGAAGCCATTGAAAAGTTTAAGAAGTTCAGACACGAAGTAGAAAAGCAAACTAGAAAGTCCTTTAAGGTTCTTCAATCAAACCGAGGAGGTGAATACCTTAGTCAAAAATTTTTGAACTATCTCAAACACAATGGTATAGTCTCATAATGGACTTCGCCTAAAATGCCTCAACTTAACGGGATTTCAGAACGAAAAAATTAGACCCTATCAAATATGGTCCGATCCATGATGAGTTTCATGGATCTTTCATAGTTTCTTTAGGGACATAGTTTAATGACAGTTATCAAATTACTAAATAGGGTTCCATCTAAAATCATTCCTGCCACTGCATATGAGATATGGCATGGTAAGAAGCCAAGTCTAAGTCATTTCAGAATTAGAATTATCCGACGGCGGCTAAGTTAGAGTCTAGGTCCCTTAGAGCTCGATTTATTGGATATTCTAAAGAATTATTAGGATATTACTTCTATCTTTCAAAAAATCATAATGTGATTGTGGATTGACACATCATCTTTAAAAATAGTTTATTCAAGATGGTGGCATCAGAAGATAGATTAGGTTCAAGAAGAAAGTTTCCAAAGAGCAACGAGCCAAGGAACCTCAGAAGCCCAGTAAGTTTGAGCCAATCCATAATTCACTACCTCCTCCATCTCATAGGTCAAATATGATTTCTCGTCCTCTTGAAGGTGCTTAGATACTATTTTAGAGGATATAGAGGAAATATTTCTCATGAAAAATGGGTTCATGGTGATGATCCCAAAACCTATGATGAGGTGATATTAGATATCAACTCCGAGAATTGGTAAGAGGTAATGAAGTCAATGATTGACTTGATGCACTCGAACTAAATCTGGATCTTGGTAGATCCACTTAAAAGTATAATACCAATTGGGTATAAATGGATCTTCAAGAGAAAGATATGTGTAGATGGGAATGTTGAGATATTCAAGGCTAGACTAGTGGTGAAAGGATATTAGGTTACCTTCTCATCAGTGACCATCCATTTACATTGCTTGCCATTATAGTATATTTCAATTATGAAATATGATAGATGGATGTGATAATGGAGTTTAAAATTGAATATCTTGTGGAAGATATTTATATGGAACAGTCATTTATTTTCACATCCAATGATAGTGATCACAAAGGTCTACAAGCTACAAAGGTCCATCTATGGACTCAAGCAAGCATCTCGGAGTTAGAATGCTTGATGTAATCAAATTATTTGGTTTAATCAAAAATAAGAAGAAATCAAGTGTGTTCAAGAAGGTCAGTGAGAGCGTTGTTGTCTTTCTTATATTGTACATGGATGACATCCTCCTGATTGGAAATGATATTCCCATGCTAACATAGGTCAAAGTATGGTTATCTAAAAAATTTTCTATGATAGGCCAAGGTAAGGCATCCTTCATTTTTATTTTTAAGGTCCATAGGGATAGACTGAAGAGGATGCTGGGTCTCTCAAATAGAGGAGGTGCTGAAGAGGTTCAGCATGGTGAGCTCTAGGTCTAGGGGTATGCAGACTCATACTTTATGTCTGATAAAGATGATCGAAAGTCGACGTCTAAAAGTTTGTTCCTATACACTGGTGGTACTATAAGTTGAAAGAGTTCCAAGAAGATGGTTCCACCTAATCTGTGATTATCTCAAAAAGGATACGTCAAGATCAAGAGAGTCAAACCGCATATAATGCAACTGACCCACTGACAAATCCTTTAGGCCAGTAGAAGAACCAAGTCAACCTTGAGAAAATGGTTCTTAGATTTGTAGACAATTGACTTTAGATCAAGTGAAAGTTTGTTAGATGTGTGCCCTAAAAGCCAGATTGATCGATACTTGTTAAATATTTTCTAGGGATATTTTCATAATTTTAACTTAAAATTAGTTAAAGGATTATTTATTCTATCATATTATGTTTAAAGTATCTGTGATACATCCATTAAGTTAATAGGCATGATAACATATATTCTCAAAAGTTGAGAATTTAAGGTATGTGTTATCATAATTAACTCATAAACTGCTTTCGATAGTAGGATCATCACGAGGATGGTGATTGATCCAGAAGATTGGTGTACGATCGCTTTCTTAGGATAGATGAGTCTTAAGTCTATGATGTGGAGACATTGGGATAAGAGTATAGATACTCGTTAGAGAATAAGGGTACTAAGCATGACCACCTCGAGCAATCATAAGGAAGTCTACCTACTCGTCAATGACTAGCTCGATGCTGCAGTCTCGTGTTTGATTCTTTGATCTAAGGTGAATCAATAGTTCACCTTAAGGATGTTATAGTTTGACTAAACCATAACTCAGTCTCCTAGCCATTCAAAATCCTGAGGTGTATGTTGGCTATAACATGTTCATTGTAGAAATTGAATCACACCAAGATAGGATCTATCAACCTCGATAGAGGAGTAGTCCTATAATGAACATAAGATCGAGTCCTAAAACCCATGGCCATAGTAGTATGAAATAATAGAAAGAAATTTCTATTAGTATTTTACATCGGATTTGAATCAAATGATTCATTCATATGATGGATGTTGGGTTTGACGAGTTCACCTTAACCCTAATTCCATCGAGGCTCATAATAAAAGAATCCAATCACACAGGTAGCTACATCGAGAGGTTCGCTATTCGGCTTTGATGGATTGCTACCATATACTGCTAGGTGTCACTGATAGATTTTAGAACCAATTAGAATTGTCTTGATGATCGACGATTCTAATTGGATGAATCAGAAGAGTTTTGGTCCATCGAAAGATGTTTCAATGATGTCATTGATGAACATCATGACATGTCCCATTACCATATAGAACTGAACCTAACTGAATTACACAAATAAGGGTTTGGATCTGGATGTCATCAATTAAGCTAACCCAATTCGATTCATTTGGATTAGATCTAATTATGTTCAAAAAAAATATGCTAGCACATGATTGAATCTAATATTCTTCTTCTATCATCTTTCTGATTCATCTCGATTGAGCTAAATTGGATTTGGCTTACCCAAGAGCCTTGTATGGCTCTATCCAAGTCTAACTAGAACTTATTCAGACTAGAAAAATCTTGTCCTAACCTGATCTAGGCTTGTTCTAATCCATCGGATGGAAATAGAATAAGACCTGCTAATTTCTGAAACTATTTGGACTAGGCTTATCTAGGAACTATGTAGGGATTTATTTTGATCTGACTGAACCTTGTCCTAGCCTAATCAAGACTTATCCTAAATCTCATAAGATGGAAACAAGACAAGAGTTGTCTTTACCAGATTAGGGCTTGTCCTAAAATCATGAGATGAAATTTGGACAAGCCTCTCCCAAAAATTCTAGATGGATTTTTCTTGATCTGGTTGGACCAAGTCCTGGATTGATCAAAGCTTATTCTAATTTGATTAGGACTTGACATAAATCCATTGGATGGGACTTGAAAAGATTTTGTCTTAATTTCATAAGATGAGAATAGGACAAAGATCAAATGTTGACTCGAATGCAGGAATTAAAAGTTAAGGGGCTTTGACCCCTAGAGATTTCCTAGGGATGCATGCCCCTAGATGTTTACATGAGGAATAAGGGGTGCACTCCCCCTTTGGTTGTGTGCCCCATATGGATAGGGTGGAGGTGTCCCATTCAAATGGGATTTGAATGGGTTAAACGTACTTAATGAGATCAAATATTTAGGAGATAAATTGCTTGCACCATCCAAACTTTATCTCTCCATCTCCACACCAACTTTTTCTTAATTTTGTGCAATAAAATCAGAAAAATAAGAGGGTGGGGTGTGGAGATCAGTTAAGGAGTCCTTTTGTATGTCAAACTTTGATCTGTTCAAAGTTATATGCGAAGGGACTCTTGACTAGGTCTATAAATAGGGCCTTGTGCAAGTTGTTGTATAAAGTGATTTCTCTATGGTGAAGCCCTACCAAAATATTCATCTCCACACCTTCCTCATCTGATCCTCTCCCTCTTCTCCATGCCTAAGAGTTGGGCAAAACCTACGAGCAAAGATCAAGTTCCATCGGCACGAAGATCAGTGAGAGATGATAGTGTTCGTTAGACAAACGCGCAGCCTTTGAAGTTCATTTTGAAGGCTCTATAGGAAGACATCAGATCTGATCTTTGGAGATTAGATCCAGAAGGAGGAGACTTCTATATTTGATCTAAGTAGATATCGATAGAGGTCGGATGCATGTGCAACTCAATCAAAACCTCGGATCAGTCGTCAAATCATCATAATGGGTAAATAGTTTACCTGATCAAGTGATAACTATTATCGCTATTTTTATTTTTATTTTACTTCTAATTTTAGATCAATCTAATCAGATCTAAGAAATTCATATCTAACTGGATCATAGTATTTTTTTTAAAATTATTTTGTTGTAAATCTAATTCGATCAGATGCATCTTATGGTAGGAAAATCTAATTTTTTCTTCATCCATCTGGTCTGAAAGATCGTGGATCGAGGTGACATCGACCTTTAGAAGATCAATAAAAAGAAAAACCTGGCCGACCCCTTCATTAAAGCCCTAGCGATAAAGAAGTTCGACAATCACAAATCGAAGATGGGTATTAGATACTGTGCTGAGTGGCTTTAGGATAAGTGAAAGTTGTTAAAAAATATATTCCAAAGTCAATCGTCAGTCTGTATTTTATAAATATAATTAATTTATTAATTAATAAAATATATTTTTAGTATTTTTATCATAAGTTTTTTTTTTCTAACAAACTTCATTGTTGTGATAAAGTCTTTAGAACTATTTAGGTTCGATAAAGAGAGGATTTATCGATTAGTCCTTAAAATATTCACAACTAAATGATAGGTTGTTAATTAGGATGATAGTGTCTATTGAGCATAGATCACTGTATGCCATATAAGTTGATTATTCTCTTAACCAAGAAGTGTGGAGACATTGGTATAACATACAAGTGAATTATAGGAGTACATAATCACTGAACGTGACCAACTCCAGAGCATTCTACTGTCAAGAATGTCTCTAATAGGATATAGGTATAAGTATCCTTTAAATCTAAGATTATGAGGATTTATGGTGCTTCCAAACCTTGGGAGGCCATAGGTGGAGACTAGGATAGGAGTGGTCCTAGGGTGGAGGTGGTGCATAGCCCTCCATAGGCTCGAGGTCTGGGTGTTCGAGACCTTGAGGGGCTTGGTTGAAGCTTTGAAAACCTAAGACATAAGGTGAAGCAAGGAACCAAAGTCGGGAGATAGAAGAATGCAGAAAAAGAGCTTTTTGTAGGTTAGCCGGCTCAGTCCAAAATTGAATTGGCTAAGTCTCAGAGCATAGGATAGATAGAAGGTCGCATTCGGGACTGCAGGCATGGCACAAAAATTGAGCCGGTTTAGTCTAAAATTGAGCCGATCCGGTCTTAGATTAGCCGGCTCAGTGCTGAGACTGAGCTGGCTCAGCCTGCGAGCAGAGTTACGCGTGGGTTCTATTTAAGCTAGGATAGGGACTTATCCTAACGGTCTTAAAGCCTAGTTCAAAAGGTCTTAAGGAGGCTAATTCATATATGGGTTGGGTCTAGATCTAGGAGATTAGAGCATAGGAGACATGGGTGTACATAGGCTCGATGAGTGCTTTCATGTATTGGGTTAGTCGGGGAGATTTTTGATAGGGCCTAATGGCTATGTATAAATACATATGTTGTATTAGGATTTCAGAAGGTAGTGGAATATAGATCTTTTCTTCCTCAACTCTCTCTTCTTCTTCTCTCTTTAGAGTTGCCGTCCCAGGGTTCTTGAAGAAGCCCTAGAGAGGGAAGCGTCTCCCTCAAGCCCAAGGAGAAAGGTGCTCCATCACAAATCCAGGAGGAGGATCGATGGTTTGCTGTCCATAGAGAACATCATAGGTTCCTTTAGGTCCATGCTAAAGATCTAGAGCTTCCACAATATGGTATCAGGGTTTGTGATGCCAAGGATGATTAGCGTTCAAGCGATATCATGAAATATCAATTGGTATCAGGGAGAGGTGATGCCGGTTGGTGTGCTTACAGAGATCATCTCAATGACTTGCAAGCAACTCACTGTACTTTGATACTGGACTAACTGAATTTTTAATTTAGTAATAGAAAGCTTCTAGGCATAGTCAAGTATTTGCGAAGTCGGTGTATGATCAAGATAGGATTGACCACTCCAAGAGTTGGAGAACAATGTATCACTATATTTTAATATAGTAAAATCTTGATATTTTAAAATACAATGTGGATAACCTGATCAGAGTTGATAATTAAACTTTGAGGTGTCCTATGAGCATTTTGGTTAAGGGGATGAATTATATGAAAACTATATCCACATGATTCTAAGGATATTGTTCTACACATTTGACCTATCCGACTATCGGATACTATTACTAGATGGTCACTTTGATTGATGTAGAAATTTATTTCTATGCTACTGTCTTAGGTTCAGATCTATGAGGTTACACATATTAAAGTTCATGATCCAATCGAATGGTTGATCAATGATTAAGAATCATTCTAAGGTTAAACGATCAATATGATTGATGTTTAACCTAGTGCAAGTATTGCAAGAGGATAGATTAGCAATTTGATTACTAATTGACTTAATTTGATTAAGCCAAAGGACTGAGATTAAGTTTAACTAAATATAATTTAATTAGATTTGGTTTGGGCTTGATTAGATCAAGTTCAATTAATTTATTGGATAAGCTAAGTGTAAGAAAAAACTAGTCCTAGTTCAACTAGGACTTAGATCAACCCAATTTTCTAATTTAACTAAAAAATTAAATTAAAATTTAATTTAATTTAATCTAATTTAATTAATTTTTAATTAGTTTAGAATCTAATTTAATAGGATTGAATTAATTTTCATTTGACTTGGTTTGAGAAACCATGTTTGACCAAGTCAAACATAGAATCTTAATAAGACTAGGATCCATTCATTTGTGCCACCTATATCCCACGCCCCCATGCCTAATTTTTAGGATTTTTTCATAGAAAACCCTTTCTCTCAGGCCTTCACGTACTCCCAACTCCCTCCTTTCTTTCTTACATGGCAAGTGGTTAATGGACCAAGTCAAATTTGGAGAGTTATTTTGAAATCAAACTCTATTTGATAGAGTTTGTTGCAATCAAAATTCCTCCTCCCTTTTCCTGCCTATACTCTTTATTTTTCTTTGAATTTTTATGCAAATTAAAGGAGTTTTGTGCAACAAATATAGGTGGTCCATGCTAGAAATAAAGGAGGGGGCGTCCAAGTGTTGGGCGCCCCAACTAGTTGCTTATTTTGCTCTTTCCTAGTCTAAGAGTTTGACCCAACAAGAACTCCTCTATCTCTCTCTATATAGGATGAATTTTGGATTGATTTTTGGGTATGTTCTAGATCATTGAGTGACCTTTGGGGCATGTAAAAATCAAAGAGAAAGAGTATTGGGGAATGAGGATTTGATAGACACAAAACTAGGTGTCTAGGTGAGAGATAGAGAAGAAGAAGAGGATCTTCTTCTAGGGTTGTCTTGTTCATCTCTCTTCCTCCTTCCTTTTGAGGTTATTTGAGAGTGTCTCAGATCAATAATCTCTCTTCCTTCCTCTCATTTTTGAAAAATTTAAATTCAGAAGAAGAAAGCACCAGACCGACCGTCAAAGAAGGATCAGCATAGTACTAGCATACTGTACTAATTTTCTGCATCAGAACTTCTAATCATGATTCGTGAGCTCGTGTGGATGACTCCTAGATGCCAGATGTATGTGCAGCTTGCAAGATCATCCTCAAGCCCAGATCAGTAAGTTAGAATATTTAACTTACATAGGTAACAATGATCTAATCTCCTGTTACTTATATGATTTTGATCTAGTATAGATCTGCATTGATATGATCAACACTTTTTTTTTTAATTTTTAATTTTTAATTTAATATTATGCCATAATCATGTAATAAAATCTTAGATCTAGGATATTCTCTAGTTTTATAAATAAATATTAATTTATTTAAGTCTTTCGCTATCTGATCTTGAAAAAGTTTCAAGATCTAGTCTTGAAATCCTAGATTTAGTTCCAACAGATGCACCTCAGGTTAATGAATCAGATACACAACTATAGCAACAAGTCATTGTCGAGAAGGTAGACTTTCTTATAACTACTTAAAGTTGATCATACTCACTATCCTTGTTCTCAACAAGTATCTATACTCTTACTTCAATGTCTCTATACTATAGATTCAAGACCCATTTATCATAAGAAAATGATCGTACACCAATCTTCCGAATCGATCACCATCATCATGACGATCCTATGATCAGAAGCATTTTATGAGTTAATTATGACAAATATATCTTAAATTCTTAACTCTTGAGAATATGTGTTATCATACCCATTAATCCAATAGATGAATCACAAACACATAATACATGGATGTGACTGAAAGAATAATTTAAATTTTATTAATAATAAATTAACATTATAAATTATGTCCTTAAAATATATTATAAGTATCGATTAATTCAGCTTTTAGGGCATACATCTAATACTTAAAAATAATTAAAATTATCTAGAGAGTAGTGAGTCGGGTCAAATCCATGAAGAAAGCAATATTTTAATTTAATAACTTTATTTTTTATAAAAAAGAAAAATTTTAAAAATGAAATTAAAGTTAAAAAATTAAAATTAAAATTTATGAATAAAAATAACTTGGTACTAAAATCTACTATCTAGATCATAACATCTATTTGCAATAAAAATAAATTTATGATTAAAATTAAATAATAGAAATTTAAGGAGCATAAAATAAATTATGCATTAAATTAAAATATAGAATTTAAATACAATAAATTGAAAAGAATGGAAAAGAAAATAAAAACTAGAATAAATGATTTTGATCTTAGATCAATGTTGGTATGAAAATGGTGTAGAAAGCAGTTCTTCTTCTTAGCACCCCTTGCCTTGAAGTAGCTTTCAACCCAAGTCTACAGCATATCCTATACCAAAACCTTTCTTTAGATCAGAGATAGCTTGAAACCTTTGCCTAGAGTCCTTTAAATAGAGCTAGGAGTAGGTGTATGTGAGGAATTTGAGTGGAAATAGGTTTAAAACTATGAAGAGGGTGCTACCTGCCCTCTAGACCTGTGCTAACCATCAGATGGAGATCGTATGGCTCAAAAAATCAACCAAAAACCCACTAGAAAAGCTCAAATCAAGTTGGAATTCATTCTAGCCATTGGATTGCATGATTAGGAGCTTTTGGGCTATTGGATTGCACCAAAAATCACCTCCAGATTCCTGAATCAAGTTGGCATCAACATTGGCTATTCGATCACGATCAGGAAGACTCTAGGTTGCTGGATTATGCATACGGAGCTTAAATCAAGTTGAAAGCCTTCCTAATCATCCAATCGCGCTGAGGAGTGATTTGGACCATTGGATCATGCAACCCTGCTCATTCACTGCCCATGGATCGGGCACATCATGGTCGCTATCGAAACAGCACCCACCATGCTATCGAAATATCGATTTTGCCCCTATAAGTTGTGTGATTAATTTTGTGGACCTTTTAAGGGTCCACGCCTATCACATGGAATTTTGGTCCATGGTAGACTACAATGGACTGAAGGGCCTGGGCCTTCCATGTGTGCACGGGCTGCAGGCGCACAAGCTATGTGCGCTGGGCCATTCGACATTTGCACGGGCTAGGCGGCTTTGCAAGCTAGGCTAGGCTAGCCAATTTTTTTATTATTTTTTTATTTTTTCTTTTTTCTTTTGAGTCTTTATTCTAAATCTAATTTAAGTCTGATTTGCTTCAAATTTTCTTTCTTTTAACCAGCAAATCGAGCTCTTTTTATTGATGATATCTTTTCTATAAAAGATAAATAAAAATATTAATTTTTAAAAATAAAAATAAATTAATTCATAAATTAATATTTTTATTGATAAATTTATGGTACTTATCAAATACCAATAGAGATAACTGAATTCAATAGAGTATCTAGGAAGACCAAAGAGAAGGACCATGTATACTTAGCAATATAACAACCAACCAACACATCCTCGACATCTTCAAATATATCACAAGCATATAATCTTGCTATAAGAGGATCCATAAGACCATGATCAACTAATATTAGCTTCATAGGGTAGTCTTCACCAAGCAAGGCTGTCCACGTGAAATTTTGGAGATAAGGGCTAGCTCGTATACCCCCAAATTGCTTTGCATTTTTTTTTCCTTTTTCTCCTAATGAGAAATGCTTCCATTGTTTATCGATTTTCTTGCTCCCAAACAATTTATGATAAATAACAATATATAGATCTACTAGAAAGCCTCCTGCCAACAATGCCCATGCACAAATATCGTGTCTAGCCTAAATTAGAAGACCAATATTAGTAATCTTTTACACAATCTGTTGAGCTATTTTATAATTATAATTAATTTATTAATTAATAAAAATATTTTGGCATCTTTTTCATCATAAGTTTACATCTTCTAATGAACTCCATTGTAATGAAAGGTTTCTGGACACAGTTAAATACTTGCAAGCAACTCACTGTGTTTTGGTATTGAACTAACTAAATTTTTAATTTAGTAATGAAAGGTTTCTGGATATAGTCAAATACTTACAATGTTGGAGTATGATCAAGATAATATTGACCACTCCAAGAGTTGGAGAAAAATGTATCACTGTATTTCAATATAGCAAATCTTGGCCAGGGTAATCCATCAGATGGATTTAATATTTGAATTACATTGTGGATAATCTAATTAGAGTTGATAGTTGAACTTTGAGATGTCCTACAAGCATTGTGATCAAGGGGATGAATTATATGGAAACTACATCTGTATGGGCTCTAAGGATGGTGTTCTACACCTTCGACCTATCCGACCGTCGATTATCATTGCTAGATGGTCACTTCGATTGGTATAGAAATTTATTTCTATGCTATCGGCTTAGATTTAGATCTATGAGGTCACACACATTAGAGCTTACGATCTAATCGGATGGTTGATCAATGATTAAGAATCATTCTAGGGTTAAACAATCAATACGATTGGTGTTTAATCTAGTGCAAGTGTTGCAGGAGGATCGATTAGCAATGAGATTACCAATTAGCTTAATTTGATTAATCCAATAGGTTGAGACTAAGTCTAATTAAATATGATTTAATTATATTTAGTGTGAGCTTGATTGGATCAAGTTCAATTTGTTTATTGGATAAGCCAAGTGCAAGGAAGAACTAGTCTTAGCCTAACTAGGATTCGAATTAACCTAATTTTTTAATTTGATTAAAAAATAAATTAAAATTAAATCTAATTTAATTAAGTTTTTAAATGGATTAGGATCTTATTTAATTGGGTTGGTTTAATCTTGATTTTATTTGGTTAAAAGATCTTGTTTGACCAAGTCAAAATAGGAGTCCCTGTGTGACTAGGACTCCTTATCACTTGCGCCACTTAATCCTCACACCCCATGCCCTTTTTGTTTTGTTTCTTATGTAAAAATTCTCCACTCCCTTGGCTTCTCACACCCTCTTTCTCTCCTTCTTTTCTCATAAGGCAATTTGTTGGAAGACCAAGTTAAAAGAGGAGTTAGTTTTGCTTAAGATTCTATGAGATATAATCCTTGTTGACCAAAATACCTTCCCTTGAGTGCCACCACCTCTTTTAATTAACTCTTATATTATTCTATGAAAATAATATCTTTTTTTGTGCACCCTCCCATGCTGGTCCATGCCAATAATTGTGGAGGAGGCACCCAAGAGTTGGGCACCCCAACAACTTCCCATGTTTGGATATTCCTGGTCTAGGATTTTGATCTAACTTGGACTCTTCTTTTTCTCTATTTATTGAATAAATTTTATTCTAATTTTTTTTTAAAATATAGAGCTTTAGGAGAGATTTGGGGTGTGCAAAAATTAGAGGAAGAGGATCCTTTGGCATGGGGGTTCCATAGGCACCAAACTAGGTGTCTAGGTGAGAGAAAAGAGAAGAAGAAGAGGGTCTTCTTCTAGGGCTGATTTATTTTCAATCTCTCCTCTTTTTTTGAGTTTTCTCTAAGAGAGTCTTAGATCAGTAAACTCTCATCTTCCTTCTCACATTTTAGAGAGTCCAAATTTTGAAGAAGAAAGCATCGGATCGACCGTCGAAGAAGGATCAGCATAGTACTAGCATGCTGCATTGATTTTCTGCATCGAACTTCAGATCAAAGATTGTAGGCTCATGTGGATGACTCCTAGAGGTCGGACGTCGGACGTGTGTATGGCTTGTGACTTCATCCTCAAGCCTGGATTAGCAAGTTAGACATATATGGCTTGTGACTTCATCCTCAAGCCTGGATTAGCAAGTTAGAATGTCTAACTTGCTCAGGTAATAGATATGATTTATAAACTTCGTACCTGCATTTGATGTAGTATAGATCTAGGTTGATTTAATCAACCTTTTCTTTCTTATTTGATTTTAATTTTTGATTTAATATCATGCCTTGATCATATAATAGATTTGAGATCTAGCTATATATATATTTATTTAAATAAATATTTAATTTATTTAAGTCTTTTGCTGTAAGATCTTCAAAAAATTTCAAGATCTACCTATAAAACCCTAAATCAAAAACCTTCAATTGGTATCAAAGCAAGGTTGTTATTACATGATTTTTGTGCATATTTAGATTATTTCTTAGATTGGATCTAATTTATAATCTAACTATTAAATCTAAAATTTTTATAAAAAAAAAAATTTAGATCTCACGAGCCATAAAATTATCCTGTTGTAAGGTTTATCCCTTATAGTGAATAGGTTGTCCTAGTTCATGATGATCTAACTCTAATCATAAATTTATTAGATTTGATCTAATTTAATTTATAATTTAATATATTTAAAATAATTTTAGATCCAAAAATAAAATATTTTAGATTGCACAAACTGCCATACGATTTTTCTGTTGGAAGGTTTATCCCTTACAGTGAATAGCTTGTCTTATTACGTGCTGATCTAAAATATTGATCATAAAATTTTAAATTAGATTTAAGAAATTTTATGATTTGATTAAAAATATTTTAATCTAATTTTAATTTTCATAAATATGTTAGATTTGATCTAGAAAGATTTATGATTGATTATTATTGAAACTATTTCAATTATATGAACCTATTTAGATTAGATCTAAAGTAGATTCATGTTTATGTTACTTGCATATTAATTATGAATCAAACTTGCAACTTGGTTGGTAGAACCATATTATAAAAATATTTTATAAATATGAAAATTATTTTTGAAAAGCCAAACCCCAACCCTCAGCCCAAAACTTAATTAAGAATTAAGAAGTTATTTGATTAGGTTCTAGGATTATAAATTGAAGGTCCTATGACATGAATCATAACACATTGGGTTAATAGGTTAGTGGAGATTAGGTCCATTAATTGGGTTAGACCTAGGGTTAGATTAAAGAATTGATTTAATTAGAGAATTGACTAAATCTAATCAATTGTTGTCTTAGATTAGGTCAAGGATTCTCTAGATTAATTCAATAGTTGTAGTTGGTCAAGTCCATATCTTTAACAAGACCCAAGATAGACTTGATTCTTGGCTACGTAGTCTAGCACGAACTGTTAGGTTGATCTAATTGAAACTAATTAAACTAGTTGGTATCTAAGATAAACCAAACCAGTGGTCTTTAATTGGCAGCTTGCTTACCTGGTCATTTCTGATGGTGTCTAAGGCAAGCCTGACAGACCCTTCCACTGATTGAACTTACCCGACCTCTTGATAAGATTTATTTTGATCAGATTGCTTAACTATTCGAGCTGACCCATGTCAGCTAGGTAAATCAATTTGATTGATTTAGGTGCTCCTAGACCAGCCTATTAATGATCTTTCTTAAGCTGACTTGATGAAGTTAGTGGGAGGATCATGACAAGCTGGTTAATCCGACTTACTCGCTTCTATAAATTAAATTCTCTAAAATTATTTGGGTCACTAAAATGAAATAGTTATATGATAACTATTGAGAATTATGTTCCAAAGCCAATCATCAGCCTATTGATGGTTGAGATATTGTAATTAATTTATTAATTAATGAAAAATATTTTGGCATCTTTCTTCATCATAAGTTTATATCTTCTAATGAACTCTATTATTGTGATGAAGTCCTTAGGACTATTTAGTTTTGATAAAGAGAAAATTTATCTATTAGTTCTTAAATTTGTTCACGACCAAATAATAGGCTGTTAATTAGGATGACAGTGTCTATCGAGCATAGGTCGCTATATGCCATATAGGTTAGTTGTCCTCTTAACCAAGGTGTGTGGAGATATTAGTATGGCATATAGATGAGATGTATGGGTACATCATCATTGAACATGACCAATTCTAGAGCATTCTACTATCAAGAATGTCTCTGATGGGATATAGGTATAAGTATCCCTTAGACCTGAGATTACCTCAGTGACTTGCAAGCAACTCACTGTGCTTTGATATCGAACTAATTGAATTTCTAATTTAGCAATGAAAGAATTCTAGGCATAGTCAAGTACATGCAAAGTTGGAGTGTGATCAAGATGGAATTGACCACTCCAAGAGTTGGAGAAGAATGTATCACTGTATTTCAATATAGCAAAACCTTAGTCAGGATAATCCATCAAATGGATTTGATATTTTGAAATACAATGTGGACAACTTGATCAGTGTTGGTAGTTGAACTCTGATGTGTCCTATAAGCATTATGGTCAAGGGGATGAATTATATGAAAACTATATCCAGATGGGTTCTAAGGATGGTGTTCTACACCTTCGACCTATCTGGCGGTCGGGTATCATTGCTAGATGGTCATTTTGATTGGTACAAAAATTTATTTCTATACTACTGACTTAGATTTGGATCTATGAGGTCACATACATTAGGGCTTACGATCTGATCGGATGGTTGATCAACGATTAAGAATCATTCTATGGTTAAACAATCAATACAATTAATATTTAACCTAGTGCAAGTGTTGTAGGAGGATCGATTAGCAATTGGATTGCTAATTAGCTTAATTTGATTAAGCCAATAGGATGAGATTAAGTCTAATTAAATATGATTTAATTAGATTTAATTTGAGCTTGATTGGATCAAGTTCAATTGGTTTATTGGATAAGCCAAGTGCAAGAAAGAACTAGTCCTAGTCTAACTAGGACTCAGATTAATCTAATTTTTTAATTTGATTAAAAAATAAATTAGAATTAAATCTAATTTAATCTAATTTAATTAAGTTCTTAAATGAATTAGGATCTTATTTAATTGGGTTGGTTTAATCTTTATTTTATTTGGTTAAAAGATCTTATTTGCCCAGGTCAAAATAAGAGCCCTAGTGTGACTAGGACTCCCAATCTTCTTACGCCACCTTGGTCCCAACACACCCCATATCTATTTTTTAAATATTTTTCATGAAAAATCCCTTTCTTCCTAATTTCCACACCCCCTCTCTCACTCCAAGTCATATTTGGAAGTTAGGTGGAAGACCAAGTCAAAGGAGGAATTGGTATTGCTTAGGATTCTATGAGATGGAATCCTTGTTGACCAAAACATCTTTCCTTGAGTGCCACCCCCTCTTTTAATTAATTATTCTCTTATTTTATGAAAAAAATCTCTTTTTTTGTGTTCCCTCCCTTGCTGGTCCATGCCAAAAATTATGGAGGAGCTACCCAAGAGTTAGGCGCCACAACAAATTCCCATGTTTGGATATTCCTAATCTAGAAATTTGACCTAACTTGGACTCTTCTTTTCCCTATTTATTAGATGAATTTTATTTTAATTTTTTTATGAAATATAGAGCTTTGGGAGAGGTTTGGGGTGTGCAAAAACCAGAGGAAGAGGGTCCTTGGGTATGGGGGTTCCATAGGCACCAAACTAGGTGTCTAGGTGAGAGAAAAGAGAAAAAGAAGAGGATCTTCTTCTAAGGCTATTTTATTTTCAATCTCTCATCCTTTTCTTTGAGTTTTTTTAAGAGAGTCTCAGATCAGCAAACTATCATCTTCCTTCTCTTATTTTGGAGAGTCCAAATTTTGAAGAAGGGAGCATCGGATCGATCGTCGAAGAAGGATCAACACAGTACTAGCATGCTGTGCTGATTTCCTGCATCGGACTTCAGATCAAAGATCGTAGGCTCATGTGGATGACTCCTAGAGGCCAAATATGTGTGTGGCTCATGACTTCATCCCCAAGCCTAGATCAGTAAGTTAGAACATCTAAACTTGCTCAGGTAATAGATCTGATTTATAAACTTCATACCTACATTTGATGTAGTGTAGATCTAGGTTGATTTGATCAACCTTATTTTTTTTCTTATTTGATTTTAATTTTTGATTTAATATTATGTCTTGATCATATAATAGATCTAAAATCTAGATATTTACATATTTATTTAAATAAATATTTATTTTATTTATGTCTTTCATTGCTAGATCTTGAAAAAGTTTTCAAGATCTACCTGTAAAATCCTAAATCTGCTTCCTTCAATAACTGGATCATAGCCTCCCATTAAAGTGGATGATAATGAGTCCATCAGCTAGATAATCATTAGAGGCCCAAAGGCCTGGTGCTTATCGATTGATGAAATTATCATTCATTATATGACCACTCCAAGAGTTGGAGAAGAATGTATCATTGTATTTTAATATAGCAAAATCTTGGCTAGGATAATCCATCAGGTGGTTTTGATATTTTAAAATACAATGTGGACAACCTAATCAATGTTGATAGTTAAACTTTGATGTGTCCTATGAGCATACCGATCAAGGGGATGAGTTATATGGAAACTATATCCGCATGGGTTCTAAGGATGGTGTTCTACACCTTTGACCTACCCGGCTGTCGAGTATCATTGCTAGATGATCACTTTAATTAGTACAAAAATTTATTTCTATACTACCAACTTAGGTTTGGACCTATGAGGTCACACATATTAGAGCTTATGATCTAATTGGATGGTTGATCAATGATTAAAAATCATTCTAGGGTTAAACAATCAATACGACTGGTATTTAACCTAGTGCAAGTATTGCAGGAGGATCAATTAGCAATAATCTTATTAATTAACTTAATTTGATTAAGCCAATAAGCTAAGATTTAGCCTAATTAAATATGATTTAATTAGATTTGGTTTGGACTTGATTGGATCAAGTTCAATTGGTTTATTGGATAAGCTAAGTGCAAGAAAGAACTAGTCCTTGTCTAACTAGAATTTGGATTAATCTAATTTTCTAATTTGATTAAAAAATAAATTAAAATTAAATCTAATTTAATCTAATTTAATTAAGTTTCTAAATAGGTTAGGGCCTTATTTAATTAAGTTGGTTTAATCTTGATTTTATTTGGTTAAAAGATCTTGTTTGACCAAGTCAAAATAGGAGTCCTAGTGTGACTAGAACTCCCTATCACTTATGCCACTTAATCCTCACACCCCATGCCCTTTTTGTTTTGTTTCTTACTTGAAAATTCTCCACTCCCATGGCTTCTCACACTCTCTTTCTCTCCACCTTTTCTCATAAGGCAATTTGTTGAAAGACCAAGTCAAAAGAGGAGTTTGTTTTGCTTAGGATTCTATGAGATAGAATCCTTGTTGACCAAAACACCTTCCCTTGAGTGCCGCCCTCTTTTTTAATTAATTCTTCTCTTATTCTATAAAAATAATCTTTTTTTTTGTGCACCCTTCCTTGCTGGTCCACACCAATAATTGTGGAGGAGGCGCCTAAGAGTTGGGCGCCCCAACAACTTTCCATGTTTAGATATTCCTAGTCTAGAATTTTGATCTAACTTGGATTTTTTTTCTCTATTTATTTGATGAATTTTCTTCTAATTTTTTTTTGAAATATAGAGATTTAGGAGAGATTTATGGTATGCAAAAATTAGAGGAAGAGGATCCTTGGGCATGGGGGTTTCATAGGCACCAAACTAGGTATCTAGGTGAGAGAAAAGAGAAGAAGAAGAGGGTCTTCTTCTAGGGCTGTTTTATTTTTAATCTCTCCTCTTTTTTTGAGATTTTTCTAAGAGAGTCTTAGATCAGTAAACTCTCATCTTCTTTCTCATATTTTGAGGGATCCAAATTTTGAAGAAGAGAGCATCGGATCGATCGTCGAAGAAGAATCAGCATAGTACTAGCATGATATGCTGATTTCCTACATCGGACTTCAGATTAGAGATCGTAGGCTCATGTGGATGACTCCTAGAGGCCAAATGCATGTGCAGCTTGTGACTTCATCCTCAAGTCTGGATCAGTAAGTTAAAATATCTAACTTGCTTAGATAATAGATATGATCTATAAACTTCATACCTGCATCTGATATAGTATAGATCTAGGTTGATTTGATCAATCTTTTCTTTCTTATTTGATTTTAATTTCTGATTTAATATCATACCTTGATTATATAATAGATTTGACATCTAGGTATTTACATATTTATTTAAATAAATATTTACTTTATTTAAGTCTTCCGCTACAAGTTCTTGAAAAGATTTCAAAATATACCTACAAAATCCTAGATCAAGAACCTTCAGAACTCCCCCAGGATGAACTCTTCCGGGATGAACTCCCCCAGGATGAACTCCTCCAGGACGAACTCCTCTAGGATGAACTCTCCCTGGATGAACTCTCCCAGGATGAAGTCCCCCAAGATGAGCTCCTCCAGGATGAACTTCTCCAGGATGAACTCCTCCAAGATGAACTCTCCTAGGATGAACTCCCCCAGGATTAGCTCCTCCAGGATGAACTCTCCTAAGATGAACTCCTCCAGGAGGAACTCCTCCAGGATGAACTTCTTTTAGTTGTCAACTTTCCCTCTACATGCCATGAGGGGACAATACTTGACATGATTCCTAAGAATATTCTAGTTGGCAAATAAAAAATCTCTGACAACTCATTGCTCTCCCATAATTAACAATCCATAATCCATCCTAACAAACTCCAGATCCTTCTATAAAAGAAAAAAAAGAGGGATCCCAAGGTATGCAACTCTTCTCTCTCAAACACTCATCTTCTTTCCTCTGTTGAATGAAAAATTGACTTAAGCATCGGAAGATCCCCGTCGGAGCCAACTTCGATCGAGAACTTCTCTTGTAGGTATGGCCACCTCCGTCCCATCATCGCCGACTTGCCATCGTTGTGCAACTCCAGTGATCTGACCTCGAGATGGATTTTTGCATTAATAGATGATGCTAGAGGAAGGGCCTTTGAGCTCATTTTGGGAGGAAATGAGCATCCATTAAGAGAAGCTCCATCGTGCTGCTCCAATAATGATAATAACGATGGAATTTAGTGTCTATCTTTAAACTCTTCCACCCAGGCCTAAATTGGGGGGCTTCGAATGAGGAAAAAATTTTAATCAGAGAAAAAGATCCAAGCAAGAAAGGAGATCATGATAAGGATGATCTGAACTAGCAAAAATACCATAGGATCCAGATAAGAAATATAATTATGCAAATTTTTTTTAGTCATATCATATTCTTGATTTTTCATCCATTTTCTTAAGTTCTAGATAAAATCAAATATTAGAAAGGAGAGATCTTCATTTGCACTATAATATACTGGGCAAAATAAAAGCAACATCTGAAATCCAAAACGAAATGAAAAGACTAAGGTCCCAAGAGAGAGAAAAATATGAAGTGGTATTATAAAAAAATTAGAGGAGAATGAAGAGAGACTTTTTTGGGTTGGCGGTCACTTTGGCATCCTACTATTATTACATCTTCATTCGAGACTATGATATCATTTCTATTCGTTACTCCCATAGGTCACAAATTTTACCTATTTAGGTTAAATTAGAACTATATTTTCCAAGCTAAGGAATGTGCCATTTTCTTAGATACTACTGCAACTATTTATTATTTTTCATATGTTGCTCTGTTAAATGGGATATATAGATCCAAAAGCTCAGCTACTATCATGCACCTTCTAGATAGTGGATTGTCCTCAACTAACTAGAAGTTTTATGGCTCTTCTTCAAATGTCGTATATTCATATTGATGACTGATGTTTAATTACTACATACTACTCATAAGTTGGATCTATTATTGAAACTCTACATGCTATTAATTTTATTTGATATCTTATTACCTCGAGTGGTTTTCACTCAATCGTATTTAACACCGAAATCCTATATGCTTTTAATGTTACTCCAATTCTAACTATATGCAACCGCATTTGGCTCTTCTCAATTTTGACTTTTAGAAGGAAGAAAGAGGGGAGGGAACAGTGTCCGCAGGCCTCTCTCCAGCCTAGGTGACCTAACTAGCTGATGTCCTTCTCGTGCATGCATTCCACCAATCTTCCTCATGGTCCCAAGCAGCGTTGGCTTTAGAAAAAAACAAAGGAGTTCAGTATCCTATTTTTAAAAAAAAAGAGAAAAGAAGAAGAAGGGAGTTTAGTTCCCTATTTTCAAAAAAGAAGAAGAAGAAGAAGAAGGGCTATTTGCATAAAAAAAAGGAGAGAGAGAAGAAGAAGAAGGGAGTTCGGTTTCCTATTTTTTAAAAAAAAAGAAAGAAAAAAAATAAAAGAAAATGGAAAGAGGAGCAGGGTCGGCGACCTTCCCTCTCACGCCCGATCTTCTCTCTCGCGACCTCGACTGACCTCCGCGCATTCAAGCTCCTCTGACCGATTTCCCCTACAATCCCAGGCAAAATCCTAGCACGCCCGTCGACCTTCGATCGGCCTTCTCTCCTCGGCGACCTCTGCTCTGATGGATCTTCTGCATCCGCACACTCGGGCGACCTTCGAGCTGGCCGATCTTCTACACCCACATGCTCGGGCGACCTTCGGTCTGATAGATTTTCTGCACCGACGCACCCGAGCGACCTTCAGCAACTCTAGCAGATCTTCATCCCCAGTGCATCCGATCGACCTTCTCCTCCACATGACCATCGATCCAGCAGTCTTCTCTCTCCCCTGCACGACAACTCTGATCGGCCTTCCTCGAGTCCAAGCAACTCCAGCCATCTCATCTCTCCCACGCGCCCCCGGCAACCAAGTTCCTCTCCTACGCATCCGTGCATCTCCGATCGAGCTCCTCTCATGTGCGCCTGGGTGCATCCTACGGCAGCTCTAGCTAAGAGCTTTTGTTTCAAAAAATAGAGAAGAGGATGGGGAGGGGTTGGCATCTGCAAGCCTCTTAGTCCATGCGCATCCGGCCTCCTCCAATCTTCTCGCTCCCAGGTGGAACTTGAACAATCTCTCCGACCTTCTCCTCCCTCACAAACCTGCGGTAGCTCCAGCCTTCTTCCCGCATGCCTTTAGCTACAGCCGGTCTCCTCTCCTGAGCGCAACCCATGGCGACTCCAACATTCTTCCCTCTCCCGTGCATTCGAGCACTCCCTCTGGCCGATCTCCTCCCCAAGCACTCCTAGCCACGATCGAGTTCTTCCCTATGTGTTCCCAGCCATGGCCGAGTTCCCCTCCTACGCTCCCAAGTGCAATCGACGGCGACCCTTTGGCCGATCTCCCCTCTCCCATGATAATAGGATAAAGAGGAAAGAATAAGCCAGTCGGTCGATCCTTTCTCCACTGCGCCCGTACGTATCCAGGCGTCCTCCCCCCCACTAACCTTTTCCCCTGTGTTCAAGCGTGGCTGAGGTTCTCTCGATGATGCTAACCCTCTCCCTTGCACACCCAGGTGGTGCATCGTGGCAGAGCCAAGGTCCGTACGCTTCCAATGTTGCTAAAGTTTCATGCATTCATTCAATCATTTTTGAATATCAAATAGCCGAAGTTGACTGGGAGCAACTTCAAAGCCACCCACAAAATTCCACAACCTCGATACATGGTTCTATGAATTTCATCCACTAAAACCAAAATAAATATAAAAAAAAAAGAGAAGAAAGAGGAGAAGGAAAAGAAGACAAAGTCTGACCTGAACTGGGGTAATCCAAGTCAAATTACTCCAAAACAAAAGCTCGAATCAAGTAACAAGAGTGGGTCAAATGGAGCCTAAGGTCTCCCAAATGAAAAACTCATGGTAAGAGACTTTTAAGCTTTTGCCCATTATCTTTTCTTTCTCATAGGACTATAGGACACCAAAATTGAGAAACGCACTCAAAGTCAATCAAGACTAAGTTCAAGAAACTAAAGCTAAAGATGGAGTTAGAATCCAAACCAATCCAAGATCAAGTTCAAGACCCATCCGAGGTACAAGCAAGATAAATCCAAGGCAAAGATCATACAAGTCTGAGGTCTGCAAAGGTTCAAGCTCAAAAGACTGAGGCCAATAGAAATTCAACCTCAGTAAGCCAAGCTCATCAAAAAAAAAATTCAAGGTAAAGGCCTAAGCCGAGCTGAAGTCAGATTCAAGACCAAGACAAGGTCAGAATCAAGGATAAGCTGAAGTTAAAATCACAACCAAGCTAAAGTTAAGATCATAGCCGAGCTAGAATCAAAATCACGATCAAGGTCGAACTATCAAGCCCAAATTCAAGCCAAGAAAAAATCAAGGCCAGGAAAGCAGACTTGATAAGAACATCGATCAAAGAAGACCCTGTTAACCTGAGAGGGGAGGAGGGGAGAGGCCCTTTCAATAGCCCTTATGTGCCTCTATAATTTTGTTAGGAGCAGGAGGAGAACCTCGTCCTAACATCAGCAAAGCAGAAGACCTCGTTAATTTAAGATGAGATGAGGGGAGAGGTCCTACCAACAGTCCTGATATGTCCCTACAGCCATGTTAGGAATAGGAGGAGAACCTCATCCTAACACGAGCAAAATAGAAGGCCTCATTAATTTAAGATGAGATAAGAAAAGAGGCCCTGCCAACAGCCCTAATATGCCCCTACAGCCATGTTAGAAATAGAAGGAGAACCTCATCCTAACATGAGCAAAGCAGAAGGCCTCGTTAATTTAAGATAAGATGAGGGGAGAGGCCCTGCCAACAATCCTAATGTGCCCCTACAGCCATGTTAAGAATAAGAGAAGAATCTCGTTCTAATGTGAGCAAAGCAGAAGGCCTCATTAATTTAAGATGAGATGAGGGGAAAGGCCCTGTCAATGGCCCTAATGTGTCCTTACAACCATATTAGAAATAGAAAGAGAACCTCGTCCTAACACGAGCAAAGCAGAAGGCTTCATTAATTTAAAATGAGATGAGAGGAGAGGCCCTACCAATGACCCTAATGTGCTCCTATAGTTATGTTAAGAATAGGAGGAGAATCTCATCCTAATATTTACAAAACAAAGACCCTCGTTAATTTAAGATGGGAGGTGGGGAGAGGCCCTTTCAATGGCCTAGGCATTCCCCTACGATTGTGTCAAGGATAAGAGAAGGACCTCATCCTGACATAGAGAGAAATCCTTCGACAAAAGGATAACCTTATCCTAGCAAGGGTGAAAACCTTTGATTTTTAAACACGAGGCAAAGATCTACAGAAATCCAAATTCTAAATATCAATATTTGCAAAAATCTGATCTTAGAAGATAAAGACCTATAGAAATCCAAACTTTAAATATCAATATTTGCAAGAATCCAATCTTAGAAGACAAAGACCTATAGAAATCCAAACTCCAAATATCAATATCTGTAGGAATCCGACTTTAGAAGATAAAGACCAATAGAAATCCAAACTCTAAATATCAATATTTGTAGGAATTCGATCTTAGAAGATGAAGACCTGCAGAAATCTGAACTCCAAATATCAATATTCATAGAAATTCAAGCTTAGAAAGCAGAGGCCTGTAGCAATCCAAGCTTAGAATGTTAACCTATGCAAAAATCCAACCTTAGAAGATAGGGGTCGGCATGAATCTAAGCTCAAAAAGTTGAGGATAGAATTGAAGATCTTCGAACAATTTCAATAAGAAGCCAGAAGATTCATCTAAATGACAAAAAATGGCACATCTTCGGCAAGTCCGATTTACTATACTCCCTTCGTCCGAACCAAGGCCCGAACTCGAAAGTAGGGGGGCTATTATTGGGGGGTTTTTATGCCTGCTAAAGATATGAGAGCATAGGCTGATTGATGGTCTTCAGAAGGCTAAGGCCGCAGTCCTATCTCAGGCTGAACTTAAGTTCATCAAGAGATAGAAGCCAAAGTCATGATGACAGTTGATTGAAGGTCTTCAGAAGGCTGAGGCCGAGATCCTATCTCAGGCCAAACTTAAGTTCATCAAGAGATGAAAGCCAGTCGCAATGTAGGCTGATTGAAGGTCATTGGAAGACTGAGGTCAAGGTTCTATCTCAGATCGAACTTGAGTTCATCGGAAGATAGAAGCTAAAGTCATGATGAGGGCTAATTGAAGATCTTTGAAAGGTTGTGGCCGAGGTCCTAAGTCAAGCCAAGCTTAATATCATCAAAAGAGAGAGGCTAAGGTCACAATATGGGTTGACTGGAAGTCTTCAGAAGGCTGAGACCAAGTTTCTATCTCAAGCCAAACTTGAAGTTATCAAAAAGATGAATCCTCTAGGATGAACTCCCCTAGAATGAGCACTTCCAGGATGAACTTCTCTAGGATGAACTCTCCTAGGATAAACTCTCCTGGGATGAACTCCTCTAAGATGAACTCCT
>QRFJ01001088.1:224096-330151 GCA_006176705.1 Cocos nucifera | reverse complement strand
CTTCGAACAATTTCAATAAGAAGCCAGAAGATTCATCTAAATGACAAAAAATGGCACATCTTCGGCAAGTCCGATTTACTATACTCCCTTCGTCCGAACCAAGGCCCGAACTCGAAAGTAGGGGGGCTATTATTGGGGGGTTTTTATGCCTGCTAAAGATATGAGAGCATAGGCTGATTGATGGTCTTCAGAAGGCTAAGGCCGCAGTCCTATCTCAGGCTGAACTTAAGTTCATCAAGAGATAGAAGCCAAAGTCATGATGACAGTTGATTGAAGGTCTTCAGAAGGCTGAGGCCGAGATCCTATCTCAGGCCAAACTTAAGTTCATCAAGAGATGAAAGCCAGTCGCAATGTAGGCTGATTGAAGGTCATTGGAAGACTGAGGTCAAGGTTCTATCTCAGATCGAACTTGAGTTCATCGGAAGATAGAAGCTAAAGTCATGATGAGGGCTAATTGAAGATCTTTGAAAGGTTGTGGCCGAGGTCCTAAGTCAAGCCAAGCTTAATATCATCAAAAGAGAGAGGCTAAGGTCACAATATGGGTTGACTGGAAGTCTTCAGAAGGCTGAGACCAAGTTTCTATCTCAAGCCAAACTTGAAGTTATCAAAAAGATGAATCCTCTAGGATGAACTCCCCTAGAATGAGCACTTCCAGGATGAACTTCTCTAGGATGAACTCTCCTAGGATAAACTCTCCTGGGATGAACTCCTCTAAGATGAACTCCTCCAGGATGAACTCTCCTAGGATGAACTCTCCTAGGATAAACTCTTCTAGGATGAACTCCTCCAGGACGAACTCCTTCAAGACAAACTCTTCTAGGATGAGCTCCTCTAGGATGAACTTTTTTGGGATGAGCTCCCCAGGATGAACTCCTCCAGGATGAACTCGCCCAGGATGAACTCCTCTAGGATGAACTCCCCCAAGATGAACTCTCCCAGGATGAACTCTCCCAGGATGAATACCTCCAGGATGAACTCCTCCAAGATGAACTCTCCCAAGATGAACTCCCTTAGGATGAGCTCCTCTAGGATGAACTCCTTCAGGATAAACTCTCCCAAGATGAACTCCTCTAGGATGAACTCCCTAGGATGAGCTCCTTCAGGATGAACACCTCTGGGATGAACTCTTTCGGGATGAACTCTTTCAGGATGAACTCCTCCAGATTATCAACTTTTTTTCTACATGCCATGAGGGGATAATATCTGACATGATTCCTAAGAATATTCTAGTGGACAAACAAAATATCTCTGATAACTCACTGCTCTTCCGTGACTAACAATCCACAATCCATCCTAACAAACTTCAGATCCTTTTATAAAAGAAAAAAAAGAGGGACCCCAAGGTACGCAACTCTTCTC
The DNA here is from genome assembly GCA_006176705.1 of Cocos nucifera. Taxonomy (NCBI): domain Eukaryota; kingdom Viridiplantae; phylum Streptophyta; class Magnoliopsida; order Arecales; family Arecaceae; genus Cocos; species Cocos nucifera. Next base: position 328,792 of record QRFJ01001088.1, on the reverse strand, counting down.
TCCCAAATGCTCATTTTCTTTTCTTTGTTAAATGGAAAACTAACTTGAGCATCGAAGGATCTCCACCGGAGCCAACTCCAGTCAAGAACTTCTCTTGCAGATACGACTGCCTCCATCCCATCATCGTCGACTCGCCACCATCGTGCAACTCCAGCGATCCAACCTCGAGATGGATTTCTACATCAACAAGATGTAATTGCTACTTGATGAGAGATTATTGAATGAAAGAAGAGTCTTTTCCTCTCCCATTCTCCTTTGGTTTTACAAAGAAATTCACAGGTCTAATCCTACTACTAAAAACCTCCATTTTGTGAGTAAAAATGAACCCTTGCCTGCTGATTTTTAGAGCCACTAACAAGTGGTATCAGAGCAATCTCATTTGGACTTGTGGGTGTGAAGAAGATCCAATAAAAAAGATAAGTTTTTGGAGGTACTTCTGCAGAAAAATCATGGCCAGCACTAGTAATTTGGGTCAGCCATCTTTTGTTCTAGAATTTAATGGAGAAAACTATGAGTTTTGGTGTGTGAAGATGAAAACCATCTTTAAATCTCTTGGTCTTTGAGAGATTGTAGAGAAGGGATTTGAACAGCCACCAGCTGATGCAACTTTGATAGAGAATGAAAAGAAGAAGCTTGAAGAGAAAAGGCAAAAGGATGCAAATGCTCTTGCCATTTTGCAAAGAGCAATCAATGACCCACTTTTTCCAAGAATTATGAATGTGAATGAAACTAAAGAAGCATGGGAGACATTGAACAATGAATTTCAAGGAGATGACAAGGTAAGAGCCATAAAACTTCAGTCTCTTAGAAAAGAGTTTGAGAATATGAGGATGAAAGATAGTGAGAGTATGGCTGAGTATTCAACCAGAATTTTAGAGTTAGTTAACCAAATGAAAACCCACAGAGAAGACATAAGTGACCAGAAAATAGTAGACAAAATTTTGATAAGTGTACTAGAGAAGTTTAATCCTCTAGTTGCTAATATTGAGCATACACAAAACTCATCTTCAATGCAACCCTTTAAGTTGTTTGCTTCAATAAAATCCTATGAGCAATAGCTATCTCAATGCTCACAAAAAAGCATTAAGAGTGATTTCCAATCAAAATTGAATCCTGGAAGTAAGTTTTATGAGAAGAAGCCTTCACAAGTTAAGAAATTTAGGGAAGAATCAAGTAGAGGGGAAAGATTTAGAAGAGGAAGAGGCGGAAATGGAAGAAAAAGAGGAAAAAGTAATTTTGTCAACAACCAATCTGCTCTAACTTCAACTCAATAATGCAGAATTTACAAGAAGACCAGTCATGAAGAAAAAGATTGTTGGTTCAAAGGAAAGCCACAATGTTACAATTGTAAGAAGCTTGGTTACATGGCCAAAGATTGTCAAGTGAAGGAAGAACAAAAGGCAACTTATATGGAGAAGGAAGAAGGAGAAGGTAGCATGTTTTATACATATCAAAGTGCTGCAAAATAGAAAATTGAGTTATGGTTTCTTGATAGTGGGTGTAGCTACCATATGACAAAAAAAAAAGAGCATTTTTCTTGATATGGACAACAGTATGAATACAAAGGTGAAGATGGAAAATGGAGATGTAGTAGAAGCTCAAGGAAAGGGGACCATTGCTAAAACAAAGCATGGGACCAGATTTATCCATGATGTGTTGTTGGTACCAGATTTAGAGAAAAATGTTCTAAGTCTTAGACAACTTTTGGAGAATGGCTACTCATTCAATTTCCAAGACAATTGCTGCATAATTTATGACAAAGGAGACTCAAGGCAGATTGTGACAAAGAAAAAAATGGAGAAGAATAGAAGTTTTTTATTTAGCATGAACTATGCTAGCATAGTTGCTTTGAAAGCTTCAATTGTAGATGATTCATGGCTATAGCATCGGAGATATAGGCATATAAATTTTTGAAGTTTCAAAGTACTGCAAAAAGAAGATATAGTGCAAGGACTTTCTTCCATTGAAGAAAAGCATGCTGTTTATGAATGATGTGTGCTTAAAAAACATCATAGACAACCTTGTCTAAAAGTAACAGCTTAGAGAGCCAAAGAGAAACTTGAATTGGTGCATACAGATGTATATGGTGCTATGAATACTCTTTCTCATGGACAGAATAGGTATTTCATCTTATTTATTAATGATTACACTCACATGACTTGAGAGTATTTCATGAGATAAAATTCTAAGGTGTTTACTATCTTCAAGAAGTTTAAATGTCTTGTTGAAAAACAAAGTGGTTGTTCTATAAAAGTGTTAAGAAGTGACGAGGAAAAGGAGTATAATTCAATAGAATTTGAGAAGTTTTATGAAGAAGAAGGTGTGGAGAGACAACTTATAGTAGAATACACATCATAGCAGAATGGTGTATCAGAGAGGAAACACTAAATTGTTATGGAGATGGCAAAATTCATGATATATGAGAAGAGATTGCCCAAAACTTTTTGGGCTGAAGCAGTTCAAACTACTATTTATTTGATGAATTGGTCTTCAACAAAAGCAATATGGGAAAAACTCCTTTTGAAGCTTGGAGTGGTAGAAAACTTTCAATGAGACATCTTAAAGTATTTGGAAGTATATGCTATGCTCAAGTGCCAAAGGAGAAGAGAAGCAAGCTTGACGAAATGAATGAGAGATGTATCTTCATTGGCTATAGTGAAATGTCTAAAGGCTACAGGCTATACAGCTTGAAGAAGGAAAGCATTTTGATAAGCCATGATGTAGTATTTGATTAAGATGCAAAATAGGATTGGAAAGAAAATAAAGTGCAGAATAAGGCGTTCCAATTAGTGACATTCAGTTCAAACAAGCAAGAAATGAGGCGGCTAATTTTGAAGACTCTATAGAAAGTGAGCAAAGAATAGAATCATCTAATTCATCTTCTCCTAGTTCAAGTCCAATAAAACTAAAGAGATTGAGTGATGTCTATACAAGATGCAATTATCGTTTAATTTAACCAGAGAGCTTTGAAGAAGCAATTGAGGAAGAAACTTGAAGGAAAGCAATGGATGAAGAAATTGCTATGATTGAGAAGAACAAAACTTAGGAGCTAGTGGAAAGACCAAAAGAGAAAGAAGTTGTTGGTGTGAAGTGGATTTTCAAGGTGAAGTATGATTTAGAGGGTTCAGTCCAAAGAAACAAAGCCAGATTGGTTGCCAAAAGGTATTCACAATAGTTCAGTATTGATTACAATGAAATCTTTGCTCTCGTAGCAAGGTTGTGTTAGATGTGTGCCTTACAAGCTAGATTGGCCGACACTTGTAAATACTTTCTAAGAATATTTTTATAATTTTAACTTATAATTAATAAAATAGATTATTTCTTTCATCATATTTGTATATTAAGTATCTGTGATACATCCATTGGGTTAACAAGTGTGATAACACATATTCTTAAGAGTTGAGAATTTGAGACATGTGTTATCATAATTAACTCATAAACTACTTCCAATCGTAGGATCATCATGAGGATGGTTATCAATCTAAAAAATTAGCATATGATCACTTTTTTAGGATAGATGGGTCTTGAATCTATGGTGTAGAGACACCAAAGCGAGAGTATAGATGCTTGTTGAGAATAAGAGTATTGAGCATGACCACCTCGAACAATCATAAGAAAGTCTACCTTCTCATTGATGACTAGCTCGATGATGCAGTTGTGTGTCTGATTCTTTAACCTGAGGTGCATCAACAGTTCACCTTGAGGGTGTTATAGTTTGACTATACCATAAATCAATCTCCTAGCAATTTGGAATTCTAAGATATATATTGGCAATAGCATGTTCATTGTAGGAATTGGATCACACCAAAATGAGATCTATAAACCTCGGTAGAGGAGTAGTCCTATGATAATCATGAGATTGAGTCCTAAAATCCATGGCCATGCAGTGTGAAATAATAGAAAGAAGTTTCTATTAGGATTTCACATCATACTCGAATCGAATGATTCGATCATATGACAAGTATTAGGTCTGACGAGTTCACCATAACCTTGATGCTATCAAGGCTCATGATAGAAGAATTAAATTACATAGTTGGTTGCATCAAGAGGTTCGTATTTAGCTCTAATAGATTACCATCATATACTACTAGGTGTCACTGATAGATTTTGAGATCATTTAGAATTATCTTGATGATCGATGATTCTAATTGGATGAATTAGAAAGAGTTCTGATCTATCGAAAGGTATTTCGATGATGTTGATGATGGAGATCATGACATATCCTATTATCATACAAAATTGAACCTAACTGGATCATACAAATAGGATCTAGATGTCATTAATTAGGCTCACATGGTCCGATTGATTTGGATTAGATCCAATTAGGTTCAAAAAAATCATGCTAGCACACGATTGGACCTAACTTTCTCTTCCTATGAAATTCTTCTGGACTCAATCAAATTAGATTTGGCTTATCTAGAAATCTAGTATAGGTTTGTACTGGTCTGACTGGATCTTGTTCTGGTTAGATCAGGCCTTGTCTTGGTCCCACCTAGAGGAAATTAGGACAAGAGGGTGCCAAGTATTGGCACCTCCTAGTTTGACCAGGTCTTTCTAGGAAAGAAGGATCAGGGGCATGCGCCCCTTGGAATTTTTCTTAGGGCGCGCACCCCCAGATGTTTTATGGAGAGAGAGGGCACATGCCCCCTCCTGGTGTGCACCCCTTGTGGATAAGAATGGAGGTTGGTTTGTTTTAATTTAAACTCTTTTGAATGGGTCAACAAGATTTAAATTAAAATAAATTCTAGGAGAGAGATTATCTGGCACCTAGCCCATCTTATTTAGATAAGGTGGTGCATGCCAAGAAGGGTTTATGTGCGATAAAAACCCACACAAAATCTGAAGTGGGTGGTGGGCTTTGAGAAGAGTCCTTTTGCTTCTCAAAGTTTGATCCGATAAAACTTTGAGAAGCCCTAGGATTTTGGGTCACCTGGTTTTGTCTATAAATTGGGACTTGGCCAAAGAGTTTGGCCATTCCATTCTCCATGCCTAGACCCTATCCCTCTCCTCTGCACCTTCTCTCCCTCTTCTTCTCCCTCTTCTCCATGCCCAAGTGTTGGGTAGATCAGCATTCCGAGCGTCGAAGTGCTGCCACTGCAAGATTGCATCAAGAAGTTTCTGATCATGTGTCGATCGGATCGCTGTCAGAGATTGGATCGAAAGCATGCCAAGGAGTTCTAGGATCTGATTTTTGAAATCAGATCCAAAAGGAGACCTCTAGATCTGACCTGAGTGGACATTGGTAGAGGTCGGGCACGTGCGTGGCTCAAGTCAAAATCTCGAATGGCTTTCAGATCATTGCAGCAAGTAAATAGTTCGCTTGCAATAGGTAAAATTTGATATCATATTTTATATTTTTATTTCAAATCTATCTAATCAAATCTGAGAACTCTCAGATCTAATCAAATTATTGATTAAAAGTTTTTTAAATTCTGCTACATGACCTGATTCGATCAGGCCGATCCTATAATTTCTTCAACTAGTATCAGAGCTATGATTTTAGTTTTAGATTTAGATTAGATTAGATCTAAAATTTTATTTTGATGAGATCATATATTTTTTTGATTCTACATGAGATGTGACCAGATGTATTGTATTAGATGTATTTTTAAAATTTGATACATGAGATGTATGTAAAGCATGTGTAGAATAGATATGATATATGCGATATATGCTAGATCTAGTTCGTGTAGCATTAGAAATTTTTTTTGATTAGGCCTTTCCTCTTGGCTATCTGGTCATAAGAGTAAGAAGGATTTAAAGGCCCTCGCTTTTCATTCGATGGGATGCTCTTATGGCGTATAGGGGTGCTGCATGTCTATCCTCAATTAGAAAATAAAAACTTACTTTTTTGCTAAAATCTAGATCCAAAATTTTAGGATCTGGTTACATGCTTTATTTTTTAACCATGTTATACTTAATTAAGAATTAAGTTATGAAACTAATTAGATCTAAAAATTGAGAATTTTTAGATCTAAGACACCTTCATAAAACATGGGTTTAGGGTATGTGTAGTTTGATTAGGTCTAGCTTGAGTGGTTGATCAAATCAAATCAAGAATTAGTTAGGTAGGATCAAGAGTGCTTAAATTGACCAATCCAATAGTTATAAGTTTGGTCAAGATCGATTCACAGCCACATATGGTCGATCACTTCAAGACCTAATCTGGCTCCATAGCTCAAGCCTAGATTGTAGCCCAATCTGATCAATTTTGATTCAATAAATTAGTATCTATAATAAGTCTGACAGATATGATCAGTTGTTATTAATTAGGAGCTACTCGATCTAGATGCCTCCACGATGAGTTAATGGCATATCCCATCCACAAATCTCACTTACATGACCAATTGGATCGACCTAGTTCTATATTGAGATTGCTAACAATTCAAGCTAACCCATGCCACTAGGTTAGTCATAACTATTATAACTAATTTAGGATTAAAGAGACCTGATTTGAAATCTTTCTAAGAAAATATTAAGTCAATTGGTCTTCCACCATTGTAGTTGTGCGGGCCCTTTTCAGGATTGATTGTTCTCGGCTGGATATAGTAGTTGAATTGCACCGAAAAGATGGAACCATAGCTATTAGGCATGGGATGCTATAGATTGGAGGATGGGTTGGGCTCAATATTTCAGATATGGTGAGGATTCCAATCATAAATCTAGTTCATATAAATGATAGATTTAACTTAACTTAGGAGTGGAGAAATATTCTGAGCATGATGAGCTTCATGAATTAGAGATCGAGTTGGGTGCGACATGTTTAGAGAAATATTGGACAAGAGTTGTCCGCTCATCGGCTAACTCATCATCAATAACTGTTAGATGAGGTGGTGAGCCAATCAGTGGGACTGCGCCATCCACTAAAAATCTTTGATTGTGAAGATTTTTCCATCTCTTTCAAGAGAGTGTAGAGATAGTGGAAACCCAAAATTTATTTAAAAATAAAACTTTTAAATAAATTAGTTAAATCAATTATAAATCTAACTAGAAACTTTGACTCTCTATAGAAAAATATTTGCATCCAACCCCCTAGCCAAAATCTTAGAAACCAACCATCTAACCATACCCAATTTCAAGGATTAGCTCTAGAACTTGAAAATTATTTTGAGTTCTAAGAAGCTGACCTATGTCTTGGATCAAGAACTTTTTCTCCCAGTCCATCTGACCCCTGATTAGAGAGCATCTCATGAGAAGTGGTTGACGATGATAATAAGATTAGGTGCTACGTGTTGGCCTCGATGTCTAATGAGTTGCAGCATAAATACAAAGACATGAAACTGCTAGCCAAATATTGGCCTACCTACAAGAGTTGTATAATGAGCAGAGTCACACAGCGCTCTATGAAGTGTCGAAGAGACTATTCAAGATGCAGATGCATGATGGAGAGTCGATCCATGATCATTACTTGTTGATGATCAAGAACTTGGAGAAGCTTGAGATGCTTCGGATGTCGATGGACAAGAATCTATAGATTGATATGATCCTGTAGTCTTTGACCAGTTCATATGGATAGTTTATTGTAAACTTCCATATGAATAAGATCAAGTGCACCTTAGCTGAGTTAATGAACATACTGGTGACTACTATAGGGACCTTGAAGAGTTCAAGGGGCTCTGTTCTTACTATGGAGTAGACTTCTTTCAAGAGAATGTCCCCTAAGAAGAAGAAGAAGTCTACAAAAAAATAGAAGATAGAGAAAAAGAATAAGGAGAAGAAGGGTGAGCCGAAGAAGAAGGCTGCAGAGAAAGAAAGTATTTTCACTGTAACTCTAATAGCCATTGAAAGTGAAACTACCCTACTTATCTGGCCAGCCTAAAAAATAAGAGGGAAGGTGGACCTTCTAAAGTTATGCTCATCATTGAGATGAACCTAACAATTTCTTCTGCATCTAGTTAGGTGCTTGACTCTGGATCTAGTGCTCATTTGTATACTTCTTTGTAGGATCTTGAGGATAGTAGAAGGCTGAAAGATGATAAGATGATCCTATACATCAAAAATGGAGCAAGAGTTGCTGCTGTGGCCGTAGAAATATATCTTTTATGACTATCATCGAAAAGCATCTGAGTTCTTAGAGACTATTTTTATATACCTATTGCAAGAAAAAATTTGATTTTTATTTCTTATCTGGTACAGGAAGGTTATGTAATTAGTTTGAATAAGGACTATTATATTATTCTTTATGAAAAAAATAAAATTGTAAGTGATTTCTTAATAAATGGTCTCTATCAGTTATATGTAGATGTACATGTTTGATGCGTGCTAATTTATAGCTATGCTAATTTATAGCAATGTGCACCAGTGTCGACCAGTCGATCAAGTAATAAAGTGAATGAGTAGAGTATCGTCCCTAGAGGATTAGAAAATAAGTACTGAAAAGCTCTTTCCTATTCTTTATTTAGAAGATCGATTTATGAGAATAAAAAATTAAAAAAAATAAAAAAGTTTTTAATTAAATAGAGAGAGTGTAAATTATTAGGGTTTTAAATTCAAGAGCAATGGATTACTAAGGCAATCGGTTCACCACTCAGTTAATACAATATTTAATTTTTTTAGATTAATTTTATTTCATGTGACGGTGGAGCTCCTAATTTATTCACTATCCATTGGTCCAGGCATAGCAAATCTATTAATATTTATTAATTATCCTTTGGTCCAGGTGTAATTTAAATAAATATTAATGCATTAGGTTTTGTGAAACCCTCTAATTAGAATACGCTGCGTCCAAAGCGCACTAAAATTCCTGCATGCATATGAATTCTAATTTGATTCATAATACAAGATATATAATCAAGAAGCATTAACATAGATGTACTTGATCCGTAACATCTATGTTCATCAGATCAATTAGAAGATGGCCAGTAATCTAAAAGCATTAAGATCAGATTTATATTCTCCTCATGAATAAAATTTAAAAATAAGTCATATTGAATATTGCATCAAAAGAGTGGCTACACCTTAGCCTTAGTAAAATAAAATTTAGTTCATGATAACAAATTCAAAAAAATAGCAAATAAAATAAAAAGTATGAAGAAATTAGACTATTTGATTGCTGAAATTGATTGTCTGTTGCTCTTGATGTGGAGAACTTGATGAAGAAGAGGAGGCTCCTTGATGTCTTGATCGTTGAAGAAAAATCAAAAAAAAATCCTTTTAATTTTCTCACAAATCACTTTTTTATATCTCTCTCCTCTCTCTTTCTCTCTCTCTTTCTCCCTCTCTCTTTCTCCCCGTCTCTCTCTTTGTCTCTCTCTAATTTTTCTTTGATTCCTCGTCTCTCTTTTTTTTCTCTTTTTATTTCACGGCAGCAGGCTTTTTATAGATGAAGTGTTTGATTCCCCTTAAAATCCATCAAAAATTAGGTTTAGGACTCCTAAATCAATTCAAATTAAGATCTGAGTAATTCTGCCCATTAGATCTTGATCAAACGATCCAAAAACCACTCAAAAACCCCTTAAAATAACCTAGATCAAGTCGAATTTAATATCAGCCGTTGGATCATCCATTGGATCGAATCTGGGCCATCCGATCGCGTTGAAAGAAGCCTTCAGACCTTTAGTTTTATGTTGGGATGAATCTCAGCCATTGGATCTCGATCGGAAGCTGCGGATGCCGTCCATCAGTGCCTTCTTCTCTCCGTCAGATCAAGCTTCAGTGAAAACCGCCCGTTGGATCAGCCAGAATTTCCAAATTGCCCTCCATGGACCGTGCGCGAGCCCGGTGTTGCATAGACCGCCGCGTTCTTCAACCAATCAGCGCGCTCTTTATGCTGTGAAATTCTCAAATTACCCTTCAGATGGTCCACCGTGCGCCGCGAAAAATGCTGACGTCAGGGCGTCTGCGGGTTTTTTTTTTTTTTGAAATTCAATTCTGGGCTCGTTTGAAGTCCGTTTTGCCTTAAATTTTTTTCATCTGAACCAAAAAAATAAGATCTTCACATTGGTGGCCTTCTTTTCTATATAAGATTAATAAAAGTATCAATTTCTAATAAAATAGATTAATTTATTTTATAATTTAATACTTTTATTAGTATATTTTTACCACTTATCACACCCTCCAACTTAGTCATTGCTAGTCCCTTAGCAATGTTTTATTTAATACCATATTTTAATAAGATTATCTATCACAAAGATAAAATCTAGGATTAAAGGTCAAAAAGTTTAGAAAATACTGCTAACTAAGCATTGAGCTTCAGAAGCAAATTTTTCAGTCAATACAATTAAAAACTTTCTTAGAGTACATCAAAGATCTATAGCACTTATGTTCGTGATGACTAACTTTAGCATTTCAGTATTAAATTAAAAGAACAAAAGTATCCTCTCTTATCACCTATTTTGGTCAATTTTCTATACATTCTCAATTTTATACTCATGAATTAAGGTAGCTTTCACACTGCCTTTTCTTTTCTCTCTCTCTCTTTTTCTTTTTTTTTTTATAGTGCTGAGCATCCTGGCCTTTCCTTCACCATTTTACGTGAATTTCCACACTTGACCTAGGTGCAGAGACCCAGTTACTAGGCTTTGGGCAATCCACATATACTCTATTTTTTTCACTTTATTTATAGGCAGGTAGCTCTTTCCTTAAATTCAAATTTCTTTGATTAGAATGTATATTAATTATCAATTTTCAGTGATAATTGAATCCTCAGTTGGCCTTATAATCAATACCTACTTTGCCTTGTTAGTGTGCATGTGCAATAAAAAGTGCTAATAATCTTTTAATGACCTAAGTAGGCTGCTAAAAGTTGACCAACTAATCTACTTCCTTAACTTATTACATTCATTAGCAAATAATTCTATCTTTTATCACTTATCCAGTTATCTTGCTCAAGATTTTCTTCTTGACACATGATTTTTTTTTTATTAATTATTGTTCTACATTGTCTTAAAGGAGAAAGAAAAATAAAGGATGTAATAAAGGATAGGAAAGAATACACCTGATTTGGTTCAATCTGGTTCTTTGGAGCTTTGAAATTTTGCTTGAGTTCTCATTGATTTTTCTGCAAAATTGAAAATACACACCAGAGCAGTAAAAGAGCAACAACAAATTACTGAAAAATAAAATAAAAAAAAATGATTAAAACTAAAAAGAAAAGAAACAACCTATCTAGTAGTTCTGATTTATAGTCTTCAGCTTGACTTTCTTTAAGTTCTAAAGTGGATCAATCCGGTGCCACTTCAATTGGAATACTTTCATGTTTGATCGAATCTTCTTTCAATTTGACATTGCTCACTTTTATAGTCTCAAATCTATTTTCTACAGAATTCTCATATAATGGATTGTCAATAATGTCAATTAAAAAATAAGTTTGATTATCATCAGAATATTTAGTATCTTTAAAAATATTAAAAGTAACTTATTCATCTTGGAATCTAAGAATTAATTTTCCTTGTTGAACATCTATTAAAGCTCCTCCAGTAGCTAAAAAGGGTCTCCCTAAAATAAAGGGTACATCATAATCTTCTTCCATATCAAGAATAATAAAATCAATAGGGAAAATAAACTTGTTTACCTTTACCAAGACATCCTCCACTATACCTCTTGGATATTTAATGGATCTATCAGCTAATTGAAGAGTAATAGTGGTAGGCTTTGGTTCTCCTAGACCCAGCTTCCTGAAAATAGAAAAAGGCATGAGATTTATGCTTGCTCCTAAATCACATAAAACTTTACCAAAACTACAATCACCAATAATGCAGGGGATAGTAAAACTCCCTAGATCTTTTAGCTTCTGTGGTAATTTATTTTGAAGTATTGCTGAGCATTCTTCATTCAAATTTATTCTCTCATGCTCCTTCAGCTTTTTCTTACTTGTTAAGATTTCTTTGAGAAACTTGGCATACCTGGGCATTTGAGTAATAGCATCTACAAAAGGAATATTAATATGTAAATTCTTTAAAATTTTGAAAAAGTTAGAAAATTCCTTATTTGAATGTTGTATTTGTCTCTCTGAGAATGGTAGTGGCGGCACATAGGGCTTTACATTTGGATCAGCAAACCGTATACCTGGAGACCATCCATCTACTGATTGTTTTGGTGACTGACGAGTTTGAGTTGATGGTTTCTTATTTATAGTTGGCTCTTCAGTCTCATTCTTCTGATGTGGCTCCTCCAGCTTTGTACCACTTCTTAGGATGATAGCATTGACTTGCTCCCTTGGATTTGTCTCCGTATTGCTTGGCAAGGATCCTTGAGGTCTCTCGGAGATTATCTTAGCCATTTGATCTATTTGCATCTCCAAGTTTCGAATTGCTGCTGTTTGGTCTTGCCTAAGTTTGGCTTCCAAATTTTTTATAGTTGCTTCTTGGTTTTGCATAAATTTGACCATCAGCTCTTCCATGTTGGACTTCTTTTCAGGTACTTAGAATCCCGGGGGTGGTTGTTGTACTGCATTTTGATTGCTCTATAAGAAATTTGGGTGCTGCCTCCACCCTTGATTGTATGTATCAGAGTAGGAATTATTTTGTTGCGGCCTGAAAAAATTACCAATATAATTAGCTGTATCAGTTATTTTAGCAAAAGAATTACCTGTTTGGCAATTGCTCGTATCATGTCCTCCTCCACACAGGTCACAAGTCATGCTTTGAATATGCATAGCTGCTCCCTTTAAGTTGTTGACTTCGGCTCTAAGGGCTGCAATTTCAGCTAGTAAAGTTGGCACGCAATCTACTCCCTGCACAGCTGCTAGTCTTTTTGGCATCATGCGCTCTGTCTGCCATTGATAACTATTTGATGCCATCTCATCGATCAGATCGAAGGCTTCTTCCTCCATTTTTTGATTAATGATTCCTCCTGCTGCTGCATCAATCATAGATCGATTAGTAGGAGATAAACCATTATAGAAAGTTTGTACCTGAAGCCATACGGGTAGTTGATGATGTGGACATCTCCTCAGCAGTTCCTTGAAATGCTCCCAAGCCTCATATAGCATCTCCATGTCCATCTGCATAAAAGAAGTGATATCGTTGCGCATCTTAGCAGTTTTAGAAGGTGGAAAGTACTTGGCTAAGAATTTTTGGGCTAGAACATCCCAAGTTATGATAGAACCTGCAGGAAGAGAATGAAGCCAATTTTTAGCTTTATCCTGTAAAGAGAAAGGAAATAACCTTAATCTAATAGCATCATCTGACACCCCATTAATTTTAAAAGTATCGCAAAGTTCAAAAAAATTAGAAATATGGGCATTCGGATCATCATACATGTGTCCACTGAATTGGACGGTTGATTGAATCATCTAGATCATCGCCGACTTTATTTCAAAGTTATTTGCTCGCACAGGTGATCTCCTGATGCTCGAAGCTGCATCGACTATAGATGGTGTGATATAATCATTTAATGGACGATGAACTGGTCGAATAGCTTCATGCTGTCCTTCAGTCGCTATATCCACTCCTAGATTGATGTTGTTAGGATCTTCAGCTGCCATGTTTCTCTCTTATTGTAGTCTTCTAATAGTCCTTTCAATTTCTGAATCTAAAGGTAGTAAATTACTATGTCCAGTACATATCATGCACTTAAAAAAAAAATTAAATAATAAAAATTAAAAATAAATTTCTAAAGTAAAGCTAGGATCAAAATTTCAATATTGTCTTAGACACAATCCCCGGCAACGGCGCCAAAAACTTGATGCGTGCTAATTTATAGCTATGGCAAGTGCACCAGTCGATCAAGTAATAAAGTGAATGAGTAGAGTATCATCCCTAGAGGATTGGAAAACAAGTACTGAAAAGCTCTTTCCTATGCTTTATTTAGAAGATCGATTTATGAGAATAAGAAATTAAAAAAAATAAAAAAGTTTTTAATTAAATAGAGAGAGTGTAAATTATTAGGGTTTTAAATTCAAGAGCAATGGATTACTAAGGCAATCGGTTCACCACTCAGTTAATATAATATTCAATTTTTTTAGATTAATTTTATTTCATGTGACGGTGGAGTCTCCTAATTTATTCACTATCCTTTGGTCCAGGCATAGCAAATCTATTAATATTTATTAATTATCCTTTGGTTCAGGTGTAATTTAAATAAATATTAATGCATTAGGTTTTGTGAAACCCTCTAATTAGAATACGCTGCGTCCAAAGCGCACTAAAATTCCCGCATGCATATGAATTCTAATTTGATTCATAATACAAGGTATATAATCAAGAAGCATTAACATAGATGTACTTGGTCCGTAACATCTATGTTCATCAGATCAATTAGAAGATGGCCAGTAATCTAAAAGCATTAAGATCAGATTTATATACTCCTCATGAATAAAATTTAAAAATAAGTCATATTGAATATTGCATCAAAAGAGTGGCTACACCTTAACCTTAGTAAAATAAAATTTAGTTCATGATAACAAATTCAAAAAAATAGTAAATAAAATAAAAAGCATGAAGAAATTAGACTGTTTGATTGCTGAAATTGATTGTCTGCTGCTCTTAATGTGGAGAACTTGATGAAGAAGAGGAGGCTCCTTGATGTCTTGATCGTTGAAGAAAAATCAAAAAAAAAACCCTTTTAATTTTCTCACAAATCACTTTTTTTATCTCTCTCCTCTCTCTTTCTCTCTCTCTTTCTCCCTCTCTCTTTCTCTCCATCTCTCTCTTTGTCTCTCTCTAATTTTTCTTTGATTCCCCATCTCTCTCTTTTTTTTTCTCTTTTTATTTCACGGCAGCAGGCTTTTTATAGATGAAGTGTTTGATTCCCCTTAAAATCCATCAAAAATTAGGTTTAGGACTCCTAAATCAACTCAAATTAAGATCTGAGTAATTCTGCCCATTAGATCTTGATCAAACGATCCAAAAACCACTCGAAAATCCCTTAAAATAACCCAGATCAAGTCGAATTTAATATCAACCGTTGGATCATCCATTGGATCGAATTTGGGCCGTCCGATCGCGTTGAAAGAAGCCTTCAGACCTTTAGTTTTATGTTGAGATTAATCTCGACCGTTGGATCTCGATCGGGAGCTGTGGATGCCGTCCATCAGCGCCTTCTTCTCGTCCGTCCGATCAAGCTTCAGTAAAAATCGCCCGTTGGATCAGCCAGAATTCCCAAATTGCCCTCCATGGACCGTGCGCGAGCCCGGTGTTGCATGGACCGCCGCATTCTTCAACCAATCAGCGCGCTCTTTATGCTATAAAATTCCTAAATTACCCTTCAGATGGTCCATCGTGCGCCGCAAAAAATGCTGACGTCAGGGCGTCTACGGTTTTTTTTTCTTTTTTTTTTTTGAAATTTAATTCTGGGCTCGTTTGAAATCCGTTTTGCCTTAAATTTTTTTTATCTGAACCAAAAAAATGAGATCTTCACATTGATGGCCTTCTTTCCTACATAAGATTAATAAAAATATCAATTTTTAATAAAATAGATTAATTTATTTTATAATTTAATACTTTTATTAGTATATTTTTACTACTTATCAATGTTCATAATGTCAAGCAAAATGTGAATGCCATAGGAACTAAATGACCTAAAGATAGTTTAAATGAAAAATACTTGTGGCATCTTAGGCTAGGTCATATATCAAAAGATAGGATTAATAATTTAAAAAAATCCAGACTAATGGATCTATTGACTTTTGAGTCATATTCGATTTGTGAGTCATATCTTCAAGATAAAATGACCAAGCTGCCCTTTGTAGGATATGGGAAAAGGACCATAGAGTTACTCTTGTGCATATAGATCTTTGCGACTCATTCAATGCGCCGGTCAGAGATGATTTTATCTACTTCATCATCTTTATCAATGATTTTTTTTGATATCAATATGTGTACCTAATATGACACAAGTCTGAGGCCTTTAAAAAATTCAAGAAATTCAGATATGAAGTAAAATATAATCAAAAAGCTCACTAAGATTCTTCGATCAAATCGAGGAGGCGAATACCTTAAAAATTTCTA
This sequence comes from Cocos nucifera, assembly GCA_006176705.1. Taxonomy (NCBI): domain Eukaryota; kingdom Viridiplantae; phylum Streptophyta; class Magnoliopsida; order Arecales; family Arecaceae; genus Cocos; species Cocos nucifera. Next base: position 312,902 of record QRFJ01001088.1, on the reverse strand, counting down.
AACTATCTTAAGAAGAATGGCATAGTCTCATGGTGGACTCTGCCAGAAACTTCTCAACTCAATATAATTTTAGAATGAAGAAATTAGATCTTATTAGATATGATCCGATCCATGATGAGCTTCACAGATCTTCCTAAATTTCTTTAGAAATATAATCTCCTAAGAGCAATTTACCTATTGAATAAGATTTCTTCTAAAATCATTTCTACCTACCATATAAGATATGGCATGGTGAGAAGCTAAGTCTAAGTCATCTTAAGATTTAGGTCTATCTGGCCCATGTCAAAAGACAGCAGGTGAACAAGTCAGAATCTAGGTCTCTTAGAGCTCAATTCATTAGATATCTTAAAGAGTCGTTAGGATATTACTTCTATCCTTTTGAAGACCATGATGTGATTATAAGTCGATATGCAATTTTTCTTGAAAAATAGTTTCTTCAAGATGAAGGCATGGAAAGATAGATCAAGCTCAAGGAGAAAATCTTTGAAGAGCAACGAGCTAAGGAACCTGAGGAATCTAGTCAGTCTAAGCCGATCCATACACTACCTTCTCCACCTCGTAAGTTTAGTAGGATTTTTCATCCTCCTTAGAGATACTTAGGTATTATTTCAAAGGATGTAGAGAAAATATTTCTTATAGAAAATGAAATTCGTGGACATGATTTCAAGACCTATGATGAAATGATATCAAATATCGACTCCAAGAAATGGCAAGAGGCAATGAAGTCAGAAATTGATTCGATGCGCTCAAATCAAGTTTGGACCTTGGTAGATCCACCTGAAGGTATTATACTTATTAGATATAAATGGATCTTCAAGAGAAAGATTGGTGCAGATGAAAATATAGAAACATTCAAAACTAGGTTAGTGACGAAAGGATATAGTCAGCACGAAAACATTGACTATCAAGATACCTTCTCATCAATGGTCATGCTTAAATTCATCTACACATTGCTTGCCATTGTAGCTTATTTTGATTATAAAATATAATAGATGGATGTAAAAATGGCATTCTTAAATGAATATCTTGAGGAAGATATCTATATGGAACAATCGCTTGGTTTTACTTTTAGTGATAGTGATCACAAGGTCTGCAAGCTGCAATCATCTATGGACTAAAGCAAGCATCTCGGAGCTGAATGCTCATTTTAATGATGTGATCAAATTATTTGATTTCATCAAAAATAAGAAAAAATCCTATGTATTTAAATAGGTCGGTAGGAGCACTATTGTCTTTCTCGTATTGTACATAGATGACATCCTCCTAATTGAGAATGACATTCCTATGTTGATCTCGATCAAAGTATGGTTGTCTAAGAAGTTTTCTATGAAAGACCCAGGAGAGGCATCCTTCATTATGCAGATTAAGATCTATAGAGATAGACTGAAGAGGATGTTAGGTCTCTCATAGAAGATATACATAAAGAAGGTGCTAAAGAGATTCAGCATGGAGAACTCTAAGAGGAGACTTATGCCCTTCAGATATGGTATTCATCTCTCCAAGAAGATGTGCTCCAACACACCGAAAGAGATTGAATGCATGAGCAAGATCCCTTATGCTTCGACAATAGGAAGCCTCATGTACGTCATGCTATGTACATGACCTAATATCACCGATGCTATGAGTGTCACTAGCAAGTATCAGTAGAATCTAGATGAAGAGTACTGGACTTCTATGAAATATATCCTTAAGTACTTGAGAAGGACTAAGGATATGTTTCTAATCTTTGGTAATGGAGAACTTCAGGTATAGGGGTATATAGACTTAGACTTTATGTCTGATATAGATGATCAAAATTTGACATCTAAAAGTCTGTTCTTATGCAATGATGATGCTGTAAGCTGAAAAAGTTTTAAGTAGATAGTGATTGCAGACTCCATGGAAACAGAGTATGTCGCTACCTTGGAAGCTATGAAGAAAGCATTCTAGTTCAAGAAGTTCATTGTAGAGCTTGGAGTGATGCCATCTGATGCCATCCCTCTGTACTATGATAACAATAGTGCCATAGCATTAGCTAAGAAGCCAAAGTCTCACCAAAAGTCTTAGCACATCAAGCAATGGTTTCATCTTATCTATGATTACCTCGAAAAGGGATACGTTAAGGTTAAAAGAGTCGACACCATGGATAATGCAACTGATCCATTGACGAAGTCTTTGAGCCAACAAAAGATTGAAGCCCACCATGTGAAGATGGGATTTAGATTTGTAGTCAATTGGCTTTAAGTCAAGTAAAAGTTTATTAGATGTGTGTCCTATAAGCTAGATTGATCGATACTTGTAAATACATTTTAAGAATATTTTTAAAATTTTAATTTATAATTAATAAAATAGATTATTTCTTTTATTATATTTATGTATTAAGTGTTTGTGATACATTCATTAAATTAATGGATATGATAACACATATTCTCAAGAGTTGAAAATTTGAGATGTGTTGTCATAATTAACTCATAAACTGCTTCTGATCATAGGATCATCATGAGAATGGTGATCGATCTGAAAGATTGATGTACGATCACTTTCTTAGAATAGATGAGTCTTGAATCTATGGTGTAGAGACATCAGAGCAAAAGTATAGATGCTTATTGAGAATAAGGATACTGAGTGTAACCACCTCAAGCAGTCATAAAGAAGTCTATCTTCTCATCGATGACTAGCTCGATCCTACAGTTGTATGTCTGGTTCTTTAACCTAAGGTGCATCGATAGTTTATCTTAAGGATGTTATAGTTTGACTACTCCATAACTCGATCTCGTAGCCATTTAGAATTCTGAGGTGTATGTTGGCTATAGCATGTTCATTATAAGAATTGGATCGCATCATGATGGGATCTATCAATCTTGGTAGAGGAGTAGTCCTATGATAATCATGAGATTGAGTCCTAAAGCCCATGGCCATAGCAATATGAAATAATAGAAAGAAATTTCTATTAGGATTTTATGTCGAACTCAAATTGAATGATTCAATCATATGATAGGTGTGGGTCTGATGAGTTCACCTTGACTTTGATCCTATCGGAGCTTATGATAGAAGAACCAAATCATACAGTTGGCTGTACTAAGAGATTTGTATTCAGTTCTGATGATTGCCACCATATACTACTAGATATCACTGATGGATTTTGGGATCAATTAAAATTATCTTGATGATCGATGATTCTAACTGGATGAATCGAAAAGAATTCTGATCCATCAAAAGATATTTCGATGATATCGATGATGGAGATCATGACATACCTCATTACCATATAAATTTGAACCTAACTGGATCACACAAATAGGAGTTTGGATCTAGATGTCATTAATTGGGCTCACGTGGTCCAATTGATTTGGATTAAATCCAATTAGGTTCAAGAAAATCATGCTAGCATATGATTGGACCTAACTTTCTCCTCTTATGGAATTTTTGATTGGTCTAAACTCAATCAAATTAAATTTGGCTCATCCAGGAACCCAATATGGGTTTGTATTGGTCTGACTGGACCTTATCCTGATCAGATCGAGCCTTGTCCTGGTCCCACCTAGAGGGAATTAGGACAAGGGGGCGCCAAGTGTTGGTGCCCCCTAGTTTGACCTGGTCTTTACAGGAAAGAAGGATCAAGGGCATGCACCCTCTAAAATTTTTCTTGGGGTGCATGCCACCAAATGTTTTATGGAGAGAAAGAGGGCACACGCTCCCTCCTAGTGTGCGCCCCTTGTGGATAAGAATGGAGGCTGGTTTGTTTTAATTTAAACTCTTTTGAATGGGTTAATAGGATTTAAATTAAAATAAGTTCTAGGAGAGAGATTATCTAGTGCCTAACCCACCTTATCTGGATAAGGTGGCACATGCCAAGAAGGGTTTATGTGCAACAAAAACCCATGCAAGATCTAAAGTGGGGCATGGGCTTTGAGAAGAGTCCTTCTGCTTCTCAAAGTTTGATCTAGTCAAACTTTGAGAAGCCCTAGGATTTTGGGTCACCCGATTTTGTCTACAAATTAGGACCTGACCAAAGGGTTTGGCCATTCCATTCTCCACACCTAGACCTTGTCTCTCTCCTCTGTTCCTCCTCTCTTTCCTCTTCTCCCTGTTCTCCACATCCAAGTGTTAGGCAGATCAACATTCCAAGCATTGAAGTGCTGTTGCTACAAGACCGTGTCAAGAAGTTCTTGATCATGTGTCGATTGGATCGCTGCCAAAGTTCAGATCGAAGGCATGCCAAGGAGTTGCAGGATCTAATTTTCTAAGATCAGATCCAAAAGGAGAAAACCTCTAGATCTAATCCGACTGAACACTGGTAGAGGCTGAGCACATGCACAGCTTAAGTCAGAATCTCAGACAACTTTCAAATCATCACAGCAAGTAAACAGTTCGCTCGCAATAGGGGATATTTGATACCATATTTTATATTTTTATTTTAAATCGATCTAATTAGATTTAAGAACTCTCAGATCTCATTGAATCATTGATTAAAATTTTTTTAAATTTTTCTACATGACCTGATTCGATCAGGCCGATCCTGCACTTGTTGAAAATTATGTTCCAAAGTTAATCATCAGCCAATTGACGGTTGAGAAATTGTAATAAATTTATTAATTAATAAAAAATATTTTGGCATCTTTTTTTATCATAAGTTTACATCTTCTAATGAACTCCATTATTGTGATGAAGTCCTTAGGACTATTTAGTTTCGATAAAGAGAGGATTTATCAATTAGTACTTAAATTTGTTTACGACCAAATGATAGGTTGTTAATTATGACGACAGCGTCTATCGAGCATAGGTTGCTATATGTCATATAGGTTCATTGTCCTCTTAACCAAGATGTGTGGAGACACTAGTATGGCATACAGATGAGATGTATGGGTACATCATCATTGAACGTGACCAACTTCAAAGCATTCTACTATCGAGAATGTCTCTAATGGGATATAGGTATAAGTATCCTTTAGACCTGAGATCACCTCAGTGACTTGCAAGCAACTCACTGTGCTTTAATATTGGACTAACTGAATTTCTAATTCAGTAATGGAAGACTTCTGGGCATAGTCAAGTACTTGCGAAGTCGAAGTATGATCAAGATGGAATTGACCACTCCAAGAGTTGGAGAAGAATGTATCACTATATTTCAATATAGCAAAATTTAGGTCAGATAATCCATCAGATGGATTTGGTATTTTAAAATACAATATGGATAATCAGATCAGAGTTGATAGTTAAACTTTGATGTGTCTTATGAGCATTGTGGTCAAGGGGATGAATTATATGAAAACTATATCCGCATGAGTTCTAAGGATGGTATTCTACACCTTCGACCTATCTGACCGTCGGGTATCAATGCTAAATGGTCACTTTGATTAGTACAAAAATTTATTTCTATGCTATTGGCTTAGATTCGGACCTATGAGGTCATACACATTAGAGCTTATGATCGGATCAGATGGTTGATCAATGATTAAGAATCATTCTAGGGTTAAACAATCAATACGATTGGTGTTTAACCTAGTGCAAGTATTGCAGGAGGATCGATTAGCAATTGAATTGCTAATTAGCTTGATTTGATTAAGCCAAGTGCAAGGAAGAACTAGTCCTAGTCTAACTAGGACTCGGATTAACCCAATTTTTTAATTTTATTAAAAAATAAATCAAAATTAAATTTAATTTGATCTAATTTAATTAAGTTTTTAAATGAGTTAGGGTCTTATTTAATTGCATTGGTTTAATCTTGATTTTATTTGATTAAAAGATCTTGTTTGACCAAATCAAAATAGGAGTTCTAGTGTGACTAGGACTCCCTATCTCCTTATGCCACCTTGGTCCCAACACCTCCATATCTATTTTTTAGGTATATTTTATGGAAAATTCTTTTCTTCCTGATTTTCATGCCCCCTCTCTCCCTCCAAATCATATTTGGAAGTTAGGTGGAAGACCAGTCAAAGGAGGAATTAGTTTTGCTTAGAATTCTATGAGATAGAATCCTTATTAACCAAAACATTTTCTCTTGAGTGCCATCTCCTCTTTTAATTAATTTTTTTCTTATTTTATGAAAATAATCTTTTTTTTTGTGCACCCTCCCTTTCTGGTCCATGTCAATAATTATGGAGGAGGCACCCAAGAGTTGGGCACCCCAACAACTTCTCATGTTTGGATATTCCTAGTCTAGGAATTTGACCTAACTTGGATACTTCTTTTTTCCTATTTATTGGATGAATTTGGTTCTAATTTTTTTATGAAATATAGAGATTTAGGAGAGATATGGGTTGTGCAAAAATCATAGGAAGAGGGTCCTTGGGCATGGAGGTTCCATCAGCACCAAACTAGGTGTCTAGGTGAGAGAAAAGAGAAAAAGAAGAGGGTCTTCTTCTGGGGCTATTTTATTTTCAATCTCTCCTCCTTTCTTTTGAGTTTTTTTGAGAGAGTCTCAAATTAGCAAACTCTCATCTTCCTTCTCATATTTTAGAGAGTCTAAATTTTGAAGAAGGATGCATTGGATCGATCGTCGAAAAAAGATTAGCATAGTACTAGCATGCTATGCTGATTTCCTGCATCGGACTTCAGATCAGAGATCGTAGGCTTGTGTGGATGACTCCTAGAGGTTGGATGCGTGTACGACTTGTGACCTCATCCTCAAGCCCAGATTAGTAAGTTAGAACATCTAAACTTGCTCAGGTAATATATCTGATCTATAAACTTCATACCTACATTTGATGTAGTATAGATCTAGGTTGATTTGATCAACCTTTTTTTCTTTCTTATTTAATTTTAATTTTTGATTTAATATCATATTTTGATCATATAATAGATCTGAGATCTAGGTATTTATATGGTTATTAAAAAAATTTTAGATTTATTTAAGTCTTTCGCTGTAAGATCTTGAAAAAGTTTCAAGATCTACCTATGAAATCCTAGATCTGGTCCTCAGCACTTCCTTAGGTTGGACTTACCAATATAGAGCTTTGATTACTTGCAGTAAGCAAATGGGTTTGGTCTTTATTCCAGCTAGATGTCATAATTTCAACATTTCTAAAATGGAGAGTTAAGGAGGAAGTGGTATATTGATTCAGCCATAAGGATGTGTTACAGGAGAGAATGGAGAACATGACAAGGTAAAGAAGGCACTCTATGGCTAAAATAAGCAAACCTAGAGTATGGTAATAGTCAAATTGATAGTACTTCAATGAAAAGGCTTGAGAAAAGTAAGAGTGAACCTACTTGTATGTGAAGCCTATGGAGGTGAAATGACATCCTCATTGTTTCACTTTGATGTGGATGATTTGGTATTTACAAAAATAAATAGAAAAAGTGATTGAGAAAGTTCAAGAAAGAGATGATGGAGAGATTATGAAGTATGAAGTGACATGGGCTTGCTAAGATTACTTTCTTGGCATAGAGGGTATATCAAGATGATTGAGCATATATGTTCATTTGTCAAAAGAATTATGCCAAAAGGTGTTGGCAAAAATTAGGATGTATGAATGCCAGTCACAACACACACTTATGAGTAGAGAGAAAATTTGAGGAAGGAAGATGGTAGGAAAAGAAGGGGAGATAGAAAAATTTAAAAAAGCCTTGGTGGTAATCTTCTTATCTTGAGTACAGCTTGATTATCATGTTTGCAACTAGCTTATTATTAGGTTTATGGCATAGTCCAGCCAATTTCATTTTGGATGCAAAGAAGAGTGCTAAGTGTAACATTCATGCTGCACAATTGATTATGCATAAAGTATGAAAGAATATTTAGAAGCAAACGTGGTTTGGAACTTGTGACAATTTTGAAGGATGCAAAACATTGATATGAAGATGTACTTGGGCTTGATTGTTTCTCTCTTAGTTTGCAGGTATTGTTTTTCATGGTTGTCTAAGAAATAGCAAAGTATAGCTCAATTTCGTAGAAGCTGAAAATGTGTTCCACTCAATAGCTACTTATCAAGCAAATTTTTGGCTTATGGAGGATTCCTTTAAAAGATATGGTGAGAATCAAGAGAAAGTATACTTTTGATGATATTGTGAATGATGTGTTTATATAATCGCAAGTGCATAGTATGCAATATAGCACGTTCGGTGAGTACGGATTGATCCCATAAAAAATTGTATGATTTAAGTGTATCAAACTCTTGTTCAGGCAAGTTTTGACAACATGATGACGATGATTGTTATTATAAACTTCTAAATAGGAAAATAATTTTTTCATTGAAAAATAGATAATGTAAAAATTCTAGAGCTTTTAAATCCACTAGACTAATAATTTAGAGAGCTTTTCTTTGGTTTCTCTTATGATATCATTTTGAGTTCTCTGATTAAGATGCAAAGCATGAACAAGCATTGAATCCATAATAATTGACTTTGACTTAATTATGATCATATCAAGCATTGCGCTTTACCAAAAGATTAACTGACCCTGCCTTTCAACTTTTCTCTTATGTTACGCCAAGTATGTGCTTGAAGGGACTCAAACCAACTATAAACATCAAGCTTTTCTACAAAGAGGAGAAGAAAAAATTTATAAAACTGTTGATCCTTCTATCTATTTCCCGTTCTTGTATGGAATCAGCATGAACTATAAAAGATTAAATCTAACTATAGTCCACTCAAGTTCTTTGGCAAGAAGTTTATTAAAGGAAGAAGGGCTTCTAACATTTAAAAGCAATTGAAAGAAATTATAAAAAAAAGACTTCTAATTCTTGTCTAGTTCATCGCAACCTAGAGATTTTTACTTAGGCAAACATGATATAGATTAAAGCTAATGAATCTGTAAAAAAATAAAATACAATACTAGCTACTTGTTTGAAATTTTAACATTGTAGGAAATTTAACCAAATTATAAAATTTAAAATAAAAGACAATAAAAATTAAATATTTCAATGCTGAAGATTAAGAGTTACAAAATTAAAAGAGAGAAATGAACTTCATTTGCTAGAATAAAACGTTTCTGATACAAAAACTAACTCTTAAACCATTAACAAAACTTGAAGTTGGAGCAAGATAATAAAAAAGAATACAAAACCTCCTCTAGCCAATCATTTCCTGGCTGAATCTTCTTCTCGTGTGTTGGAAGGGTGGAAGAAAGTGGGAACAATGTAGATAAAAAAATTTTAAAGGTAGGTATTTTCATATGTCATATAGGCCCTTACAAAAGTTATGGTATGGAGAGAGATCTCTTGGTAGAGATATTGGACTTTATTTATAGATATAAGCAAGGAGATGGTTTTCATGTTTTTTCGATGTGGGACTAATGATGTGTGCAAGAGCCTAAAGAGAGATGGATGAGATTGACCGTTTAATCCAAACTTTTTATTCTAAAAAATTTTAAAAATATTTTTTTCTTTTTTTACCATGTTCACATAAACCTGCATCCAGCATCCACGTAAGACACCGCGCTTCCACTCTCTCTATGCTTGCACTCGTTATCTGCATAAAGCCCAGCCAGCTCACTTTCATGAGCTTCTTCATTTTTCTTTTTACGTTACATGCATCATGGCCCCTATTAAATACATGTAAATGTTTATGCCCACCTTTTCTTTATAAAGAATTAAAAAAATATTTTTTTTAATTATTTTCATATGCATCCTCTTCTTTCCACGTGCCCGCATCCATCTTTCCTAAAAGAAATTCTTCTTTTGATCAAATGACACGCATATCCTCTCTTTTTCTTTTCTTCCATGTTTGTGCCTGCTTTATTCTTAGTTTGACCTGGAACTCGGACTCGGCCTTCAAGTTGGATCTTTCACAAATAATATATTTGGGGCTTCCTATCAATGATAACTAAAAATTAATAAAAAAATATCAAATTCAAATAAAATAAATTAATTAATGCAAGTATTAATACTTAGTGTAAATTTAGCATATCTATCGTGTGATAATAAATTAGCTATTGCTATGGCAAAAAATCTAGTTTATTATAATAGGATAAGGTACATTCACTCAAGTATCACTTCATATGTAAAGCAATTGAAGAAGGAGAGATTGAACTTGAGTTTTGTAAGTCAGAATATCAAGTTGCTGATATGTTCACCAAAGCACTTCTAAGGGACAGGTTTGAGCAATTAAGAGAAGTACTTGGAATTCAACCATAGCACATTAAGGAGAAGAATGTTAGAGATTAATGTGTTGATTATGTTACGGCAGAGTAAAAGTTTAGTTATGTTGTATTAACTCTGAGTTTATGTATGGTATAGTTAATTTGACTTGAGTTAACTAGGATTATCTAGCTATGCTATATTAGTTAAGTTTGCTAGAGAAGTCAAGTTGTATTTGAATTACCACCAGATATAACTGTTGCTCGATGAGAGATTATGGAATGAAAAAAGAGTCTTTTCCTCTCTCATTCTCCTTTGGTTTTATGGAGAAATTTGCACGCTACCAAAAACCACCATTTTGTGAGTGAAAATAAGCCCTCACCTGCTGATTTTAGAGCCACCAACAGGACAAATCTGCTTGCCAATGTTCTAAGCAAGACCGTAATGCAATTTATTTATAAGAGCATATGTTCTTTTGCTATATCTCAGAAACATTTCTTCTTCTTAGCATCTCAAATTCCACTTGCCTTAAAATACTTAAATTCAATTATTTTCGCATAGATTTTCATCCCTTCACAGAAGTTTGAAAGCATGAATATGTTATCAAAATATTTTGATCCCAGGTCCTTCCTCTAATTCAAGCTGATGCCACTTGATGTTCCTTTTTTTTTTTTCCTGATAAGACTCACTTGATGTTTTTTAATTCCCTAGATTGTAAGAGGCAGTCTGCCACTTTGGATCTAGAGATAATATTCCAATTGCTATAAATTTTTTTTCCCACATGAACATGACTCCAAAAATGACCAAGCATACCTATCAATGATTATTTGGGATTAGTTTTATCAATCCCCATTTATCAAGAGTTCTTATTTTTTTATATTATTTCAAATGGTTCTTTATCATTTCTTACAACTTTCATCCATATTAGTTTAGTCTTCCCTTTTGTATCTTTCAACACAATCTAAAATACCCTCATATATATCTTTGTGACATATGCCTGTGATGCACTTGATCTTTAATTTGCATGACTCCAACAGTTTCTTCAATATACTTACTTTCTATTCTTTCTAGTTTACCATATATCCAACTTAGCATTTCATAGAAAATAATAGTGTTATTTCTAATCACAATAGTAGACACTAGGGCATATCTAAATAAACAAAAAAGAGTTGCTTACAATGTTGCATTTTGTCATTATTACAGCTAAGAGAAATTCTACTGACCATGGACAGAAAACTAGATTCTCCAGACTCTTTTCATCGTAAACCATATCCTCTACCATGAAATAATAATTCTAATATGCGCACCTGCAAAACTATTTTCATAATCTTCCTTCGCGTGGGCAAGGGAATAACAGTCCGTAAGTTTAGGCATAAAAGGAATAAAAAAATAGCTCACTTTAGCAAATACAAATAAAATTAATTATTTTCAAGATTTTGAGCAAGCAAAGAATATGTTGGTGGACTGATCAAATAACTCGGCTTTTCCTTTTCTTAATTTTTTGGTGAGTAATATCATCAACAAGGTTTTCACAATAAGTTCGAAGCCAAAACAACGTTCAGCCTTTACCATTCAAAACGCGTTTGACCATCTAATGAAGGACCCTATTAGAGGCTACTCAGTTTTCTTTATAACCTAAAAAGAAAAGGCCAAGATGACTTAAAATTTACTAATTTGATCAAGAAATGATGGAAGAAAAAGTTGTAGAATATGCAATCAAAATCTAAGGCCAAACGATCCAAACTGAACATCTTTCCTATGAAATATTCAATTGAACCACCCAGCAACTCTATTAAGCTTGCTAATTAGTGCACTAGTCAATGGCAAGAGATTGTATCTTTCGCGTGCAAGAAGTATTCACCTTCCTTCACATGAATCCACTAGTGGATTGCACAATGATCGCTTTAAGATCCATGCAGATGGAAGAATAAGAATGTTCAGAATGCTTTGAGATCTACGGGAGTGCGAGCGATCCAATAGCCGATGTCGTGAATGAAGATCAACGCGTAAAAGATATGACCCAAACCCCTACCCAATAACCATCGGTACAATATTAATTTTCTATTATTTATTCTAACATATAATGTGCCATTCAGTGAGGTATCTCCCATCGCCGGTGACACTTCATTTTTCCTTATTTTTCTTAACCCTTTCTGCAGTATGCAGGATGAGACGAGCATGAAAAAGTATACAGCCATCTATCCATCCACATTTCTTCTCCAGCATCACTCCCGGTTACTTCCTATTTGTTCCTCCCTTCTCAGTTCGTGTGCATCATATACATATACACGACGTTGACAAATGAGAACAGTTGTTTCTCATATGAATGAGAGCTGTTGCCCGATGCCCTCAAGTAATTCATCCCTTGAAAAGGGCTTCCAATGAAGCTACACTTTTTGCAGCAGAATAATTGCCCAACACGGTATGCACCACGTGATACCACTCGTTCCTATGGGCCCATTCATCAAGTGCTCATCTTGATGCACAGGCACATGGTGCATATAATTTCTCCTCACATAGGCTCGTGACGGTATACATCCTCAACTTACAATAGTTTATATTGTATTTTTTACATGAAAGAAGATTGAGGTTCTTTTGCGACATCATCCTTTAGCTCCATCATTCATCAGGTTGCATGGATCTCAAAGTGGTGATTGCGCAACTCATTGCAAAAGATATACATCCCCTACCTGACTTAAAGAGTGCGTATACATTGGAATATGTTCGGTCTTTGAAGATAAGTGGGGGGGCATTCTTCTTTCTCAGGGAACCTGGTTCATTAAATCATATGTGAAGTTGGGAAAAGAAAACCCCCTTTTTTTTCTCTCTCTCTCTCTAAAACATCCTAGCGCGAGAGGCTTCGGAGAAATTTATAGGAAATGCAGTTCCACAACGGTTCTTCTTCATCACCACAGCTGTCATGTATTGTGAAAATAGTGCATCTTCGTATTCTAGAAATGAATGAGAACAGCTTGTCCCCTAAATAGATAATATGGCGGCTCTGTCGATGATAGCACCGCATCTGCGGTATTAAGAAGATCCAAACTCACTTATAGCTGGCCGGTCCTCGGCCCTTTAGACACGGAATCCTTAGAATGGATCATTCTGTTCTTAGGCCATTTAGGCGTGTACGCTTTCCTTTTATCAGGTTCAACTGCTCCTTAAAAGTCTCCAGCCTTGATCTCGGGTTCCTCGTTTACGCAGGTGAATATCGAGCAAGATGACTTCTCTTCCATCCCATTCGTGTCGTGGGCTCCAGATTTGTTTAGTTTTTCGTTTTTTGTCAATAATGCAGCATCAGATTTCCTGTCCCTTAGATTATGCCCAGGGAAGGGCTTGTGTTTGTATTCTTTGTGACCAGCCCCGACTGCCAGCCGTAGATCATTTTACAGAAATTGTTAATAAATACTCGAACTTACGATACATTGGATCATGGTGCATCTACCGACGGTATGAATGACTCCAAACATGAATAAATTAAAGAAACAGCAACGTCGTGAAGTTCGAACTCTCATTCTACTTCACGTTTCTTGGGCCTTGAGGATCAATATGGAGCTAATGGAGCGTCCACAGGCAAGGTCTACATGGTAGCACCAATAGGAAGTGAGAGAGAAACTGTCACACAATATATTAAATAATGACATGCACGGTTCGCAAATTTACTAATGCCACACTCAATCAATACCTTATATCTAAGATCACTGCTTGTCTAGCATCTGATTATGATTGCGGTCACCGCAAATTCTTCCTTTATGAATATTTCTATGCTTAAAGAATGGTTACTTGGCCAAAGATGGTGCCACCACTCCAACAGATTGTCCACCAGAACAACCAATTCCAATTGTCACAGCACCAAAATCCGCCATATGCGACAACCACCAGAATGGTGCAGATTTGTTGTAATTTTTTTGTGAAAAATGGTTTATGAGTGTATGGAGCTACTATGGGTTAAGGATTTGAATGACCACCGCCACAGCAGGACGGCATACAAAGATAGAACTCTAAACATCCAAATTCAATCATGAAACAGTTCCTGATTTAGTCAAATAGTCCAGCAGCAGATGAACATCAGGATGTAGGATTAAAATGGTTTGCTGCCTAAAGAAACAGCAAGTTGATCTAGAGTCTTAGGTGAAAACAACGCTTGTTTCACCTAAGATAATATACATTTTATTCAACATCTGTGCCCCATGTACATGGGGCAAATTGCTTCAGAATGGATGACAAGAAGAGTGCAGATGCATCAGCCTTTATGAGTTTCCTCTGGTTTCTGTCAAAGTGGCAGGAGGTGTCAGTCAACAAAATATATCAAATGAAAATGATGAACAGAATTGTGCAAGTCAAGCAGGAAGCAAAGAAGCAGCAACTCCATTGATGAAGCAAATTTATCCACTTTCACAACCATAACAAGGAGTTACCAGCCTGGCCAAAAAGTAATATTCTTACTTAATCAAACAATTCATGTTGAAATATACTGTTGTATTGGCAAAACAGCACAAAACCAAAATAAACTCTAGATGCCAATTAAATACAAGCAGACTAAAGATTACTTGTTGGTACATAGATTGCTTGATGATAAATTATATGGCAGTAGCCTGGTTATATAAGCCGCAACCCTTTTAGGTTTCACACTTTCGCTAGAATCCTATTCGAACAAACTATTCAGCAATGCATGGCAATCATCTCAAGATGGTAGAAGGTTCTTCTTTCTAAGGGCCTTGCTGGTTTTTGTGGATCAGTATGCACACATCCGAGTATTGAATCTGTAAATATACCTTCTCTTTCTGTTTGCCATTCTAATACTCTATGGTTCTTGTAATGAGGTTAGCAAAAATTCTCATCCAACTCACAAAACTCATGATTCCCTATTAATAATAATGACTCTTTCTTAATGAAAGGTATACAATCTTACTTCTTTTTGTCTGGTTCCCCCTCCTATCATCGTGAAGTAAAAAATATATATAAATCTCCAACAACAATATAAAACTCAAACCCATCTTATTAGGAACAAAAAAAATTCCAGACCTCAGTCTACTGCAGATTAGACAACTTATAAAGAAGTAAACTGCTATAACTTAGTCCATGTACATCTACATGTTCCTGTCATCTCATAGAGGAAAGACTAACATTCACCATTTGTTTTTGTGAGTTCATATTTATGCATAAGATCATTATTTTTAAAGAATAGACTACTTGTTTTTTCTCTAATCAAACTACATAACAAAACCTGAAAGACATATGCACATAATGTTATTTCTGGATGATTTGATTCCTTTAACAACTTCCACATCAGTCAAGTGAAAAGATACATCAGATCATATTTATAGTCACATTAGCTGGAGGTTAATAAACATGAAAATGGAGATGGTTGCAATGACCTAAAGTGCAAAAAAGTAAAGCATAGCTGGCTTAGCACACATGGTTTCCCTACTTACTGATAAATATTTTGTGCATTTCTTCTTTGACAAATTAGAGTGCCATTACCTATGTGTCTCTAAGCTACAGGGGCGGCGTAGGCCGGGCTTAACCCAAACCCTGCCACCCAACCACCTCATTGGGCAGGGTTGGGTTGTGATTTTATAAATTTGGTTGGGCTCGGTCTCCAAAGTCACAACTCAGTCTCTAGCTGGATCAGGTCAACCCTAAACAAACCTGAACCCAACCTGTCTCAACCCGTGTTACCAGAGTCGACCTGGAATATAAATAAACAAATAACTAATACTTATATTTCATATAGATTACTTATTTTTTATATAATCATATTTTTAATCTTGTTAAATTGTGTAAATGTACCATTAAAATTGGAGGATGATTGAAGCCTCAAGCCGACAAGTATTAATCTAACAAAAATGTCCCAAACCTTTCCCTTATCCTAAATTTTCTATTTAACTTGATTTAATATAATTAACAAGGCACAACACATCTCAACCCAATTAAACCGAGCTGACATAGCTAACCCAGCTCAACCAAAGTTAAGCATAAAATGTGGTTGGGTTAGAGAAAACCCAATCAGAGACAAGGTTAGGTTAGGTTAGGTTAAGCGTGAGGGATTTATAGGTTGGGTGGGTTAAGTTTTGCCCTCAACTTGGCCCAACATGCCAAGCTGTAGCCTTACTCTAAGCATCTTGTCTATGGATAATTGCATGTTTATTATTTTATTATTTGGTATATGTCAAAGATGCAGCTTTTATATATATATATATATATATATATATATGGAGAGAGAGAGAGAGAGAGAGAAAGAGAGAGAGAGAGAGTTGGACTACATATTTACATTAACACCTTGAAAAAGAAGTTAAACCAAAATCAAGGATAAACCTTCCAAATTCAATATCCAAACCATTAAAAATGATCTACACTACAAAAACAAAAATGCCTAGAAATCAAAATTCATGAATTTTGGTACTTCCTAATTTTAAGTGCCAAAGTAGATGATTTAATAGCATGATTCCATGTCTTACAATGCTCCGATAATCAAAACCTAGTGAATTTGAATATAACCTTCTTTAAGCTATGCAGATAATGATCCATAAAGTGAATTTTCAATTTAATTTACCTTCTCATGTATTTTATTACATTGTTGCAATAAATAATGATTATTTTTGCAATGACTTGATGGATATGTTAGATACCAACAAAGTACATGAATTTTGGGTTCTAGGCATTTATTTTTATAGTGTATATTATGTTTAATGGTTTGGATCTTGAGTTTGGATGGTTTATCATTGATTTTAAATCATCAATTTTCCAAAGAGAACATAAAATGTGTAGTGCAACTCATACACACACGCGCGCGCGCACATGCGCACACAGAGAGAGATGGATTATTCTTCTCTCAAAAGAAGAGTATATCTACTCCTCTCAAATCCAAAATCAATAAGAGGGCACCCAAAAATTGAAGATCCACACCGTTGCTCATGATCTACACCACCGAAATTACCTAGAAACTAAAGATCATGTATCTTGTGGTCTCTAACCTATGCATCGAGTGGATGCAGAAATGTACAGTTAAAATGATATGAGATCATGTTTTGCTATGATCTAAATATTAAAATCTATTGATTTTCAATGTATAAAATGTGTAAACTATGATCAATAAGGTGGATTCTCAATTTAAATATGTAATAAATACATGATAAATGCATTTCAAAAACTTCATAAGGCAAAGTTTTTTCTAATTGATAAAAATTATTATCATTTATCATCATTCATCAACAGCAATTTACACAATGATTTCCCATCACCTAGTTAAATACAATGCATAAGAATAAGAACGAAAAACTAAAGACAAAGGGACAACCGTAAAGCCCATAGATCAGTTGCAACTCATGGTCATAAGCAGTTTTGGTACCTATAAGGAGATTTATGTCTATAAAATATGCATTCTATTTGGGTTCTAATCAAGGTTCAAAATATTGAGGTATGGGGCAAGCCGACCAACGGTGGTTAGGGTACATGCTTGTATAGCGCTTTTGGGTTATTTTCAGATTTATTCAAATTTAGGTGTAGGTTTCGGGGTTCGACATAGAACCTCAAAACTCAATGATTTTTATCATAAATTCATGCTTTAGCACATGAATTCAATGATCAATAACATTTAATTTTCATTTTGCCAAAACCCATCCATGATTTTTTTTCGTTTAAACATAAATTTCAACTTGGATATTTGAAGAAATACCCTTCTATTGTCCTTAAAGTTAACCAAATTTGGTCCCCACCATCCACATCTTGTTCCTACTGTTAGCCCATTTTTTCTCAAATAATGATCAGCTAATGAAAGGACAAGTTGCTAACCACTCTCCATAACCTTGTCCCAATTTCCCATATCTTCCATTGCTCCTTGGTTCCAAAATGGGGAACCTAGCAAAGGCTCCACTCATCTGACATGGGTGATGACAGGGTTTTAGTTGGCTTGAATTATCACAATACTGATTCTCTATTGTTGGCAAAAAGTTCTGGTTGAGAAGCAAATGCAGTTGAGAAACATGGAGATGGGATCTGGAGGAAGGAATATTAAAAAAAAAGGAAAACAACAGTACTAGTAGGTTTGAAGATGGTAAAGACCATTTGATCTACTTAAGAAAACATGTAACATGGATATGTTTTGCTGAAAAGGAAATGTTTTGGCTTTTGGAATTGGATCCAAGGTATAGACCTAGCTAAAAAAATCCATCTCAGAGTTCTTATTGTCTATCATCCACCACTATAATTGTTGGCCATTGTGGCCATAATCCCAACAAAAATGAAGTTCATCTCACTCTGTTGTGACAACTTACCCAAAATCAGAAGAGATTCATCTGTTAAGAATGGATTGAACAATGTCCTTGCAATTTCCAGTGGACTTAGAACACAAATGCTGGGAGAATTTTTAGATTTGTTGAGATGGACATATCCATCTAAATCATCCATATCCATGTTGTGGAAAACAAGAATCCTGAGTGATTCCTAGTCTCACAACCTATTCACTCAATCCAATATGTTCTCTTCTTTTGTTGGCATCAGAGATAATATCACTAGAGAAGAATGTTTGCTTCTGTGTTCACTGTTGTCAAAGGAGCTTCAAGTCCTATTTCTATCCAACAGTGAAGCCTTACGAACCCTTTAGCAAAGTGGTCTCTTTTGTCCAATTACCAAGATTTTTGCAAAGAATGGAGTTCATAATCGCTATCGCTGAAGTGGTCATTGAAGAGAAAGAAGGCCACAATTCGTCCATCCATCTTCTTCCTTTTGTTCTGGTCCAAGCCTTCTCTGCATTTCACTCTATCAATTGGTTTGCGAAAGCTCTAGATCTGTTCTATTGTCTCAAAGAATAGCTTGAGGCTACCTTGCTCCAGTACAGATTGGCAGCAGGCCTTCAATCAAATCCCACAACACAAACACGAAGCAGTTCTGCCTTCAACCTAATATTGGTCCCGTAGCAATAATGTGCAAATTAGTAGCTTTAAATTACTATCTTCACCATTTCAACTCATCCCTATGCACTCTGGACAATGGAGAGTATTCAGAGACGGCAACATATTCAGGTCTACAGCCATGCATAAAGTACAATGAAGCAGCAAAATGGGGGCTATTGAGCTCAATCTGCTGGTTATTTTTTTCAGCATTGATCCAGTCAGTGCTAATTACTTTTCTTTCTGAACTTGTCTAATAGAGTAGTCATGAATGAGTTGTCAAAATTTGAAAAGCTAAATGGTTCTAATTGTGGCACCTGGAAACATAAAATGGAACACATTCTTATTGATGATAAACTACCATGTCTTAAAAACTGAGAAACCAAAGTTGAGTCACAAACCAATTGAACATGAAAAGAAGCAATAGAAAATTTTGAATAAGATGATTTAATTGCCATGGTTTATTTACTAACCTTCACACATGATGATTTAATTAGAGTATTTGAAAGGTATGAAAAAACTAAATCACTAATGGAAGCAATACCAAGAAAATATGACACTTAGTATTATACAAATGTTTCACTTCTTGACAATTATAACTAAAAAAAATGAAAGAAGGGGGTAATATTATGGAATATGTCAGTAAGTTGCTTGTTATGGCCAAAGATCTCATAGTAGAAATGTAATTTCTAAGAAAAATGCAAATCTCAACCATCTTAAGTATCTTGCCCCCATCTTCGAAATTGGTTAGCGTAGCTGCATGGTTGAATGGCAAACTTTAGATTTGGTGGACCTACACATGCAGTTAGAACTAGACCAAGAACACACGATTAAAGACGAAAAATAAATGTACCTTAACCCAAAGAAAGGAGGAAGAGACAAGGTAACGTAAATGTGTATTTTAGAGGTAGTCTTACTTATAGTATTTACAAAATATTGATTAAACATTGAGAGTGGAAGGGCCATCCTGGTGTTAGTGAAGACAAAGGCATTTTCCTACTTTTCCAAATGTACCACACTATTAGTAAAGACAAAGACATTACAGCAGGATTTTACCGGTATGGGATCCGGTACCGAGACAGCGAACCTTGCAACAAACCTTTAGAAAATCATAATAAGGAATCTAATAACAACAGAATTTAAGGCAAGACTTCATAAAAATTGAGGGTTGATTTTTAATATGCCAATTTGTTTCAAACCACTTGATTCAGGGTCAATTTGAGCCATTCCAGTGTATTTCAGGTGGTATATGCCAGTGTGCCTTGATCACAGTGTGATACTAAGACTTGAATTCAATGAATAATTTTGCATGGGTGATCCTTATCAATTCTGCTTATAATTGAAAAATTTTCAGCATCAAAAAAAATAAGTAAGAATCAATCTCTCATTCTAATAATCTAAATGATGATCAGAAGATCCTTTCAATTGGCTAGAATCCCTTACTTGAACGAAAATAGATCTGGAATCATATTGAATATTTGACAATACATTCCGTACCTTGCTAAAAAACCGATCCTTGTTTACCAACCACACATTGTCTAACCAAATCAAATTCTCTCTCGATACGTTCCTCAAAAAATCCGATTCGTGCTGATTCTTCCCCCAACTAACGAAGAGATCTTGGCGGAATTGCCACATATGAAATTGAGCACAATTTTGCAAAGAAATACCCCACTTGTTTCTCGAGAAGAGATGGGAAACATGCTCAATATCATTTGATTAATATGCTAAATCCTTGTTGTTTGAAGAAAATTGAATGTTAAACCCAATATTCCCATGTGGTTAAACACTCTCATACAGCTTGGTTATCTTGCATAACTGAGTCTTTTCGCATATTTTCTAATCATCCGATATTATCATGCTTCATGTAGTGAACTTCAATATGCACGTTTCTGTATTCCTTGAATTGGAGAATATAACAGAGTGATGATTATACCATACAGGAAAAGTGAAAATGGAGTTAAATAGGATTTCTTTGTCTAATCAAGCAATGAATAATAGATCCATTGTAAACTTCTATTAAACTTAGAACAATCTGCAAAAGATTTGAATGTCTTAATTTTTACACCATTGATCACACAAAAACTTGTTAGGACTAGGTAATTGTGATATACAAAAATAATTGTATTATATTTAACACTACATTATTTTATATGTTTTCAAACAAAGTGATCATAATTTGAACAAAATTATAAAAAAATAAAACTAGTTTGGAGAAATAAATCTAAAATTAATTATCAAAAGAAAACTAAAGCTATGATGCAAAATAATGACCTGTAAAACTGAACTTTTTTATGAAAAGAGTTTTAAAAAAACCATGAACATCAAATTTATGAAAAATGCTATGAAGATATAATGACACCGCCTCCAAAGCTAATACCTAGTTCTTCTAGAATGATTAATTCATTCACAAGGAATGAAAAAAGAAATGGAAATCATGTTTATAAGCAATTGTTGCTGATCAAATAACTTGCTAGAAAGATTCGGTTTTACTGAGTTTTGTAGGATATGAACAAAACAAAGAGATTGGTTTAGAAGTTGTATGGGTAATAAAGGCAGTTCTTCGCACTTTTAGATTGAGCCCGTCACACTGTAGAATGGCTTTATCTCCTGCTCATGAAATACAGACAACAAAATCCATGAACCAATCTCATATGCAAATAGATATTGACAACACTTCAAACCAGAGCCGTAGGTTGCCCATAAAATATATGGAAGGATGACTCTAGTAGATATAATGTTTGTTGGATTCCCAGTGACATCCACTCAAAATGACCTTTTAAAACCAAAGTATCCTTTATAAAAGCTCGATAACATAGAGCAATAAAGAAGCAAATATCTTCCATATATGAATTCGTTCCGCCAATCATGAAAAAAGGATTGAACTATTTCATGATGCGAAGTGTCCAAGAGATTCAAAAAAACACAGAGAGAACAGCCTAACAGCTATTAATAGCTTATTCAAAAGAGTATTGGTAAATGCAACAATATACAACTAAAAAAAATGAACTAAATATTTCATTTTAGATATTAGGACAAACCCAATATAATTCAAAGTTTTGAAATTAAAAAAACAAACCAAAATTTAAACTTTACCATGCAATGATGAAGGTACCTTACATTTGAACCTTTATTCATTGCTAGCTAGCTTCAAAATGAAAGTGAACTATGAACCAAAAATTCTTGACTAAGGCCCCTTTAGTTCAAACTTCTGCTAGGAATACATGGCATAAGGCTTGCCACTAGTCCATTGGGGATTCCATATTTGCAGCTTATGCACCATATATTAGATTAGTGATTGCGGAACCATCCAAACATCTTAATTCAGGGCATGTTGAACAGTATTGGTGGTGGACCGGGATGGTTCTAGCTTTTGAAATGAAACACTAGCAAGGACTGGGAGGAAGAAGGAAAGAGAAAAACAGATAGAGAGAGAGAGAGAGAGCAAGGGGAGGGAAGGAAAGGGAGAGGAAGGGATAACCTCCAGAAGCCACCAGAGGCCCACTATGGCCATCGGAGGACCACTACACCCACTAGAGGGCTGGAGGAGGGCTGGCAAAGACGGAGGAGGGAGAAGAAAAGAGAGGAAAAAAGAGATAGGGGGAGAGAAGGAGAGGAAGAGGGAGAGAGAGAGCCTCCAAAGGCCCACCAAGGCAGACGAAGGGCCGTTGTGCCTGATGCATGGCTAGAGAAGGCCCAATCAAAAAAATGGGTAGAAGCCCCTATTTGTGCCGTTGCCAATTTCACCTGATATCATCAAAATAAAAAAATGGAATTAAGCAAAGTCGGCATGCATTGCCGACTTCATAGTGTAGTAGACCTCTAGAGACTCTATCCCTCTCCCTCTCCCTCATTCCCTCCCCCACTCTTTCTCTTTCCCTCTCTTTCCTTCTCCCTCGGCCCCACCTCGCCGGCCCTCCAGTGAGCCGCAATGGCTTTGGTAGGCCTGGAGGCTCTCTCTTCCTTCGCCTCTCCTTCCCTTGCCCTCTCTCTTATATAGGCGACTCCTCATAAAGAACATCTAATCTTTGATGTTCTTTGTTTTCCTTAGATTCATCCCCAAGATAGAGGCTATAAAAGGAAAGATAAGGAAGCAGCAAATGAGATGCAAGGAATAATGCTGCAACTATAATGGGGAAGGACTTCTGTTACTATTTCTTCCTACCTTTTTGTTGGTGCGAAATCTGGCCGTCGCCGGAGTCGAAACTGGATTTGGAGAGGACGAGGTCGCCGCCGAGACCTACAAAATAAGTCTCATCCGGAGTCTGAGGTGGTGGCTCCGACAAGACCCTCCAACGATCAAGTCAACTCTTTCGGCCAATAGAAATGAAATAGTAGAGAGATTCTACCAGAGTTTTGAGGAAGACAAGGAGAGCTTTTTTTTTTTTTTTGAAAGCGTATCTGGAGGGTCCCTTATATGGATGGAGCCTATAACAAACTGATAGTAACAGCCGTAACCGTCCATTAGTGGACCGTTCAGGGCCACGTGGAGTTTGTTACGAGGGATAGTATCTGTTGTCGCAATGTACGAGCCCGTCGAGGTCCAACGGCCGAAGCTCGGATGGAAGAGATTGACGGTTCTTTTGGCTATATCGACGACAAGTGCCAAGGTCCTCTGGGGCTACTAGATGGAGTTCGAAGGGAGTTTAGCTGTTTGGAGGAGTCCATCTGAAGGAGAAATCCAGAAGGAGTTCGACTGTTGGAGGAGTCCGACTGAAGGAGAAGTTCGGTAGGAGTTCGACTGTTGGAAGAGTCCGACTGAAGGAGAAGTCCGGCTGGAGGAGGAGTCTGACTGAAGGAGAAGTTCGGAAGGCGTTCAACTGCTGGAGGAGTCCGATTGAAAAAGAAGTCTGGAAGGAGTTCGACCATTGGAGGAGTCCAGCTAAAGGAGAAGTCTGGAAGGAGTTCGACCATTGGAGGAGTTTGGCTGAAGGAGAAGTTCGGAAGTAGTTCAAATGTTGGAGGAGTCTAGTTGAAGGAGAAGTTCGAGAGGAGTTCAACTGCTGGAAGAGTTCGACTGAAGGAGAAGTCTGGAAGGAGTTCGACCGTTGGAGTCCGACTGAAGAAAAAGCCCGGAAGGAGTTCAACTGTTGGAGGAGTCTGACTGAAGAAGAAGTTCGGAAGGAGTTTAACTGTTGGAGTCTAGCTGAAGGAGTTCAACTGCTGGAGGAGGTCCAAGGTTTAACCATGGAGGCTGCTATCGGACGGGATCCTTCCGAGATCAAGTATCCAGTCGAACTTCGATAGGAGCGGGTTTATCCCCAACACTAATCCTCCTACTCCCGAGTTTGAAGTTCAAGGGAAGGGAGTACCGATTGTGACTGCCGAAGTTCCTTTCCATTTCCTACGCTTGCTAGGGCGAGGCGTTTCTTGGTGCTTTCGCGCCGACGTCGAAGCTTCATAAATTTAAGACGACCCAAAGAGACGCCTTTGGAGCTCCACGCCAAAACTCTGCCCAGGGTACAGCGTCATTATGGGCCTGTCCACCGCCAGTCTCTGCCATGATAGAGTGGGCACGCATCGGCCATAGGCCGATCAAAGAAAATTCGCAATCATAACCGCCTAGAATCCTCAGGGCTATTTAACCCATTTCCTTCCTCCGAGTTGTTACCTCTTCCGAAATCTTCTTCTTCTTCTGATTTTCTTCTCTCCGTCACGCGAGAGCTTAGGCTTTCCCTTCCGCTTTCTTTGATCTCAGGTGTTCTCCCGTCTATCTTCTGTGGCCTTCGTCGTCTCCCTGCCTCTTCCAATCGACTTAGGTCAGCTTCGCTATCCTTTTCCGAGTTATTTCTGCATTCTCTACTTTTCGCTCCTTGGGTCTCCTTGTAGAAGTTTTTTGCACTTCATTTTTTTAGCTTTTCAAGCATTTTTTACGATTTTGCTTTGATCCGGATGTCCACCGAGGAATCCTGATCGACCAGCTTGGGGAGTTCGGCTCCTCTAGCCTTAGCGAACCTATCTCCCAGGGAGGCCGAGCTTTCTGAGTTACCCCCTCCTTCCTTTGCACCGGCAGTTATTGCTTACCAACTTCGGTCTGACGATCTTTCATTAGCTAGGATTCAATTCGGTATTCCCTTCGAATACGAGCTCGAACTTTCTAGACCCAACGATAGAGCCTGCTCTCCGCCTCCCGACCGAACCTGCCTGTATTTAGAGGCTCTTCGGGCCGGGCTTAGGTTACCCTTACCCCTTTCGTGGCCAACCTATTTAGATTTTTCAGCATCTCCCTTGCTGCTATGGCACCAAACTCCTTTAGATTCATCATAGGATTTCTTTCCTTGTGTGCCATGGTAGGCGTCCGACCTACCATTTCTATATTCTGGACCTTCTTTACCTTCAAACGCCATCCGACTGCTAAGGATTGGTGGTATATGTCCCCCCAATTCGGCAGGAAAGGATTACTTAAGGGCACCTCCTCTTCCATCCATGGCTGGAAAGAAAAATTCTTCTTCGTCTCAAACCCATCCTTGAGGTTAGGACTTCCTCCATGGGAGGAAATAAGGAACTCAGTCCGCCGAGCTCCAAGACTGGAAAGCGAGTATCGAAATTCGGCCGATATATTGAAGGGCTTTAACGTTCCGTCAATCCCCGACCTTTTGGACGAGCAGATCCTGTTTAACCTCGACCTCAGTCCCCTAAATCCGGCAGATAGTCTTTTTTGTTTTTTTGGTCAGTTGTGGGGTGTTCTTTGTCCAGACCTCGGCTTTTCTTTGACCTTTCCTGACTTCGATTTTTATCCTTTACAGAGATGACTCCTGAAGAGCGAGACCATCTAACCAAGGGACTTAAATCCCTCAAGAGGAAAGGCGGCCCAGCTGGGGATCTTCCAAAGAAGGCCCGCATTGGTGAGTCCAGCCATGCCCGCCCCCGAGCTTGCTACCACCGTACCGAGCCCGACCCCGTCCGAAGAGGTCGCTCCATCTGCTCCCCTCCAGTTGGAGGAAGCCACGGAGAAAATGAAGAGGGTTGTCGGCAAGAAGGTCGGAAGGAGGATCAGGAGCTCCGAAAGTGGGGGTCCTAACCAAGAACAAGCTTCTCTGGACGATCGGGAGATCGTCCAATCACTCATGAAAGGGAGTATTCTACCCCACATTGCGGCAAAGATGCTGTGGAGGGACGACGTCGAGAGATTCGACGTGTTCTTCACCCCCTACCTTGAGGTAGTCTTCTCTCTCATAGTCTTGGTTTGGGATCTTTTTCATTTTCAAAGTTAGGGCTCCCTAATTTTAACTTGATTTTCTATCGTAGCTCGGGCAGTATCTCTTCGCCCACTCTGAGGTGGCTGGTCAAAGGCGGGCCAAAGCCTCGAAGGCCCTCGAGGAAGCTCGTGCGGAGGCCGAGAAGGCCCGAGCCGAAGTTGAGAGCATGAGGATGGCTTCGGAAATCCAATCCGCCGAGGTCGAGCGCCTTCGAGAAGAGTTGAGGGCGGAGCGTGAGAAGACGACGAACTTGAGGACTGCCTTGGCTCGGGAGGAAGAGGAAAAGAGGAAGGCGCAAGAAGGGATCGGCGCGGCGGTAGAGCAAGCGGTCGAAAGCTTCAAATCCTCTAGGGACATGGAGGACATTAAAATAGCTTTTGCTCAGGAGGCCTTCATCGAGGGATTCCAGATCTGCCTGGGGAGGGTCGCTAAGAATTTTTCCGAGGTAGATTTGGACCTCTTAATGGAAGAGCCCGACGACAGAGCCGATCCTTCATCCCTCGGGATCGGAGTTGTCCCGACCGACGTTCCTTCTTCAGCCGCAAGAGCTATCTCGAAAGCTCCCGAACCCATCGCTGCAGTGCCCGAGCCTGCCCATGGATCGAACGCAAATGAAGACGCTCTGACCACTCCTGTGGCCGAGCTGTCCGAGGTTTAGATTCCCGAAGACCATGTAGCTTTCTTTTTCTTTTTTTTTATGCTGATGTTTTTAAAAACATCCAAGTAAATGAAAGACATCTTTTTCCAGCCTTACACTTCGTGTTGTCGTTTGCATGGTTCAGAACGCTCTTGACGACCTAGGTCATGACTCCCCTCTTTCAGTTGATGCCGATCCTTTGCCCCGTGGGATTCCGATTAAACCACTAATTAGGAGCTTGAAGAAGGAGATTCATCGCTTGAAGAAGTTGAGAAAAATCAACATAATCTCCAAGAATCGAGGAAGAACACTTCGAAGGCGACTGTCAAAGTTACCCATCTTAGAAACCTACACAGAAAGGACTCTACCAATTTCAGCATTCAGAAGGACAGCTTCGAGAAAGAAATGGCCGAACTGAAAAGAAGCGCCAGCAACAAGTTTTGGGAGTTAATGGCAAAGATCAGCTCCCTTGAGATCGACCTTACGGCGGCGAAGAAAAAAATTCAACTGTTGGAGGAAACTTTGTCATGATCTACCGACAGGGCCCGGTACGATTGGGATTGGTCCAAGAGGTTCTTCAAACTTCAGAAGCAGCTCCACAACGTCGAAGCCTGGCATAATGAGTATAAGCTAACTTGGTCGAAGGAAGTGATCAGGCTCGAGCATGAGCTCCAAGCGGCTAACAGAGAGGTGAGCCGTCTCCAGCAACAACTGGCAAATGGTCGGCGGGCTGTCTCTAGTGGAGAGTCGGAGAAGATTGCCTCCTTGAAGAAGACCATTAGCAAGCTTTCAGAGGCTGTCAGGACGGAGAAAGCTGAAGTTCAGCGATTGAAGCTCCAACTGATCTGTGAGCATCAAGCCATCCAGGACGCGAAGGCCGAGTCCGAGGTCCTAAAGAGGCAGCGGCGGGAGCTTGAGGGCCAGTTCGGGCATATCAACAGAGTGTACATAGACAATTTGTATAAAAAGAAAGAACTTGAAAAGAAAATCGTTAGGTTGAAGCAGGCCTTGATGATGGCCAGCGTCGACGATCTGAAACCTGAGTCCGATCCGTCTTAAGGCTTCACCTCCTTTTATACATTTTTTTTTGTAATCGATCTTGCCAATCCCTGCCGCGTTGGCTTTCTTGTAATATATAGTCGGTTTGGCCGACCTCCATCCTACTTGTAATAAATTTAAACTTGTAATAAAATAATATCTTGTCCGTCGTTGACTCATGTGAATGCAATGCTCGCTCGCCTTCGACCCTTCTCTCTCTGTTTTTTTTACTCTTGTTAGGACAAAGTTTTCCTTCTGTTCCTAACGAGACCGTAGGGGCGTATTAGGGCTGGTGTCAGGGCCTCTTCCCTCATCCTATCTAAAGCGAACGAGGCCTTCGATTTTGCTCAAGTTAGGACGAGATTCTCCTCCTATTCCTAATGAACTGTAGGGGCATATTAGGACCATTGTCAGAGCCTCTCCCCTCATCTCGCCTAAAAGAAATGAGGCCTTCGACTTTGCTCATGTTAGGATGAGGTTCTTCTGTTCCTAATGGGCTGTAGGGGCACATTAGGGTCGTTGTTAGAGCCTCTCCCCTCATCTCGTCTAAAAGGAATGAGGCCTTCGACTTTGCTCACGTTAGGATGAGGTTTTCCTCCTGCTCCTGATGGACTGTAGGGGCACATTAGGGCCGTTGTCAGCGCCTCTCCCCTTATCTCATCTAAAATGAACGAGGCATTCGACTTTACTTACGTTAGGATGAGGTTCTCCTCCTGTTCCTGACGGACTATAGGGGCACATTAGGGCCGTTGTTAGGGCCTCTCCCCTCATCTCGTCTAAAATGAATGAGGTCTTCGACTTTGCTCACATTAGGACGAGGTTCTCCTCTTGTTTCTAACGAACTATAGGGGCACATTAGGACCGTTGTTAGGGCCTCTCCCCTCATCTCATCTAAAATAAAACAAGACCTTCGACTTTGCTCACGTTAGGACGAGGTTCTCCTCCTATTTCTAATGGACTGTAGGGGCACATTAGGGCCGTTGTCAGGGCCTCTCCCCTCATCTCGTCTAAAATGAACGAGGCCTTCGACTTTGCTCACGTTAGGATGAGGTTCTCCTCCTATTCCTAACGGGCTGTAAGGGCACATTAGGACCGTTGTCAAGGCCTCTCCCCTCATCTCGTCTAAAATGAACGAGGCCTTCGACTTTGCTCTCGTTAGGACGAGGTTCTCCTCCTGTTCCTAACGTGGCCATATTTATCGTGAGATTAAGTTCGGAGGGTAGTCCCCCTTTATTACCGATATACAACAAAGATTAGGGTGTTGGAGTATGGGGGATTTTATTGCAATCAAATCATTGGTAATATATTCGCAGATTTTCTAAATTCCATGGTCGAGGTAGGTCTGCCCCTCAGAGTTCCTTCAAGTATTATATCCCGGGTCGGACGACTTCCGTGACCTCGTAGGGTCCTTCTCAATTTGGGGCAAGCTTCTCCTGGTTCTAAGGCTGAGAAATAATGGCTTGCCGAAGTACTAAGTCTCCCACTCTGAACATTTTACCTCTGACTCTGAAGTTATAGTATCGGGCCACCTTTCGCCTATAAGCTGCCATCCGAAGTTGGGCTTCCTCTCTTTTTTCTTCCAGTAGGTTGAGGTTGGTTCTGAAGTCTTGCAGATTATGCTGCTCATTGAAAGCCACTACCCACGCCAATGAAAGCTTAAGTTCGATCGAGATAACTACCTTTGTTCCAAAAGCTAAGACGCTCCAGTCGGCAGTCTTTGGGTAGTGCGGTATGCCCACAGAATATGATAAAATTCATCCGCCCAGGCCCCTCTTGCTCTTTCGAGTCTTGTCTTGATGCCTTACAATAGGATCCGATTGGTCACTTCAGCTTCTCCATTTGTCTGGAGGTGAGCTACCGACGTAAAATGGTGGAAGATATTCAGACCTTTGCAGAACTCGACGAACCTCGCCCCGGTGAATTATCGGCCATTGTCTGTTATGATAGTTCGAGGCAGTCCAAATCTGCAAATGATTGACTTTCAAATGAAGTCCTGCACCTTGACTTCGATAATCTTTGCCAGTGGTTCGGTCTCGATCCATTTAGTGAAATAATTGATGGCGACTAGGAGAAACTTTCGTTGCCCAGATGCCATTAGAAAGGATTCAAGAATATCCATTTTCCACTGCACAAACGGCCATGGAGCACTCAACGGGGCAAGCTCGACGGCTGGTTGCCTTTGGACATTTGCGTTCCTTTGGCAGCGATCACATCTCCTGACGTAATCAACACAATCACCATGCATAGTCGGCCAGTAATACCATTGTCGGAGCAGCTTATGAGACAGAGATCTGACACCCAGATGGCTCCCGCAAATTCTCTCGTGCACTTCCCATAATGCGAAATCGGCCTCAGAGGGTCGAAGGCACCTCAATAATGGCAGGAAATACGATCTTTTATACAGCTTATTCTTATAAAGAACATACCGGGAAGCTTGATTTCTCAACTTCCGAGCCTCTTTCGGGCCACGAGGAAGAACCCCGTCCTTAAGTAAGCAGTCAGCGGGTCAATCCAACAGGGCTCCTGGCTAACCTACATGACAGGCTGTGGTTCCTCTGTGCATGGGCATTCCAATGTCTCATAATAAGCTTCTTTCGAAAGCTCGTTAGGAGCTAGGGTGGCTAGCTTGGAAAGAAGGTCGGCCCTAGCATTTTCCGCTCTCGAGATTTGTCGAATGCTGAAGCTGCCGAAGGCTGGGATCAAGCTCTTCACCTTCTCAAGATATTTTATCATGCTCTCTTCTCGGGCTTCATAACTGCCGCTGACCTGCCCCACGACCAGTTGGGAGTCATTGCAAACCTGAAGCCGATCAGCTCCCGATTCTTTGGCTATCCTGAGCTCAGGTATTAGAGCCTCATATTCTACCCTATTGTTTGTCGTCAAGAATTCAAAATGCAGCGCGTACTCCACGATGATTTCTTTCGAATTGATCAGGATCAGCCCAGCACCTGCTCCGAAAGCGTTGGAGCCATCGACATACAGGGTCCAAAAATCTTTAGGAAGGTCCGTTCTTTCTTCAGAGGAGCTCGGGTGCAACCATGGAATGTTGGTTTCATTTTGAAGATCGACATAGGATGGTACATTCAACTATAAAGTCGGCCAATGCCTAAGCCTTAATTGCTGGTCGAGGCCGATAGTTGATGTCGAACTTTGTTAATTCAATGGCCCATTTTGCAATTCTTTTGGAAGCATCCATTTGATGAAGGATCGCTCTGATCGGCTGGTCGGTGATGAGCATTATAGCATGTCCCTAAAAGTAAGGCCGAAGTCTTCTTGCTACAATCCGAAGAGCATAAGTCAATTTTTTCAACTTTGTATATCTGGTCTCGGCATCTCTTAGGATCCGACTTATGTAGTAGATTGGTCGCTGCACTTTTGCCTCTTCTTTGACCAGGACTGCCGCTAGCACTGCAGGGGAGACCGTGAGGTAGAAAAATAGCACCTCTCTGGATTCGGGTTTGGCTAGTAGGGAAGATAAGCCAAGGTAGTTCTTGAGCTCGTCGAATACCTTTTGGCATTCCTGAGTCCAATAAAAATCTTTCGGTTTTTTGATGATTTGGAAGAAGGGTATGCAGCGTTCGGCCGACCTCGAGACAAAATGATTCAAAGATGCCACCTTCCCGGTCAGGTGCTGAACTTCTTTGATGGACTTCGGAGCGGTCATCTCCTGGATAGCTCGAATCTTCTCTGGATTGGCCTTAATCCCTCGTGAACCCCAAAAATTTTTCTGAAGCTACCCTAAAGGCGCACTTGGTTGGGTTCAGCTTCATTTTGTATTTTCTGAGCGCATCGAAAGCCTCTTCAAGGTCGGCAACATGATTGATAGACATTCGGCTTTTGACCAGCATGTCATCGACGTAAACCTCCATACTGCGGCCGATCTGCTCCTTGAAGATTTTATTGACCAAGCGCTGATAAATCACGCCTGCATTCTTAAGCTCAAAGGGCATGATCCTGTAACAGTAAAGACCACGGTTAGTAATAAAAGCAGTCTTCTCCTCATCCTTCAGTGCCATCCGAATTTAGTTGTAGCCAGAGAAGGCATCCATGAAGGTGAGGAGCTCGTAGTCTGAAGTCGCGTCCACCAGTTGGTCGATTCTGGGCAAAGGATAGCTGTCTTTTGGGCAAACCTTGTTCAGCTTCTTAAAGTCGATGCACATCCTCCACTTGCAGTTGGCCTCTTGACCAGGACCATGTTAGAGACCCAAGTCGGATAGCTGACTTCTCGAATAAATCCGACGTTGAGAAGCTTGTCGACTTCTTCTGCTATTGCCTTCTGCCTTTCTAGTGCATGACCGCGAACTCTTTCTTTCACTGATCGATGCTTGGGATCAATGGCCAGCCGATGTTCCATAACCTCGGCGTCAATCTCAGGCGAAGACATCGGCATTCCTCCGTAAAAAGGCAATGAGCTGCTTCCGAACTTCATCTTCTAGATTGGAGCCAATTTGCACCATATGCTCCACGTTCCCGTCATTCAAGGGAACAGTCATAAGATCTTCTATGAGCTTGCCCCGTTCTTCGGTAAGATCATCGTGGACATCAAGCCCATCAACTGGGCAGGGGTCAAGTCGAGTGCCATTTTGTAAGATGGAGTAGCAGTGCCGGGCTAATGCTTGATCGCCTCTGATTTCACCTATTCCGTTGTTTGTTGGGAATTTTATCTTCAAGTAATAGGTCGACACCATGGCTCGTAGTGCATTCAAACCAAGTCGGCCGAGGATTGCATTATAAGCGGAGGAGGCTTTCACCACCAAAAAGTCGATCCACGCCTTGGCCTGCTTTGGATATTGCCCTGCAGTCATGGCTAGAGTTATCATTCCCTCCACTGGCACAATGTCGCCGGTGAAGCCAACCAATAGGGAGCTTATGAGTCCCAGGCGATTATCGGATATGGACATTTTAAAGAAAGCATCATAATACAAAACGTCAGCGGAACTTCCATTATCTACCAAAACGCGACGTACGTCATAATCAATATTTAAAGAGATTACAACCGCATCATTGTGTGGGAACTAGACTCCTCGGGCGTCCTCGTTGGTGAAAGTGATGGGCTCCTCAGTCCTCCGCCTCTTCTCAGGCTCTGTTGATCCATTAACCTCCCCACACCGAAGTCCCCCAGAGATGGTGTTAATGATGCCAACCGAGGGCCGATCTTCTCACTGCTCCTCGCCCTTCGATGGTTCTGGCGGTGGGAGTGCTCTCGGCCAATCCTCCCACCCTTCCAACCGACGTCGCAGGAACCGACCAAGCCTACCATGCCTGATGAGCTCCTTGATCTCGTCTTGGAGCTAGATGCACTCTTCTGCATCGTGATCGTGATCGCGATGGTAGAGGCAGAACTTGCTAGGATTGCACTTGCCGGAATGAGTACGCATCCTTTCCGATCTCGACAGTTGCTCCCTAATCTCTATCAGTACTTGGATTTTTGGAGCATTGAAAGAGGCATAGTTGTGGAATCTTCTGAAAGAAGAGCTCCGTCGCGTCCTTCTATCCGGGCTTCTTCGCCTCTGGGCCTGGGTAGGAGTTTGGGCCCGCTTACGCTCCAGAGGAGTTTGAAAACGTGGCCAAGCTCTGCTCAGTTTCTCTTCAGCCGTGGGCACATTCGGTTCGCCCGCCTGCCACTCCTGGGCGGCTTCATTATCCTTGTCCTTAAAGGCCTCCTCAGCTCGGGCATAACCTTCAGCCGCAAAGTCCCTAGGGTACTTCTTCTCTAGGGAGAACAGCAAATCATTCTTCTGAAGGCCGTCCTTGAGTGCGGCCATTGCAACAGACTGGTCCAGGCTCCGGACCTCCAATGCAGCAACATTAAATCGGATGACAAAGCCTGAATAGATTCTCCCTCCTACTTGATATTCATTAGAAAATCCAAACCTCGGTGGGGACATCGACTGCTAACGAAATGAGCTGCAAACTGATGGCTCATTTGATCGAAGAAAAAGATGGTACCCAGCTTAAGGGCCGAATACCAGTTCCTGACGGCTCCCTTGAGGGTGGACGGGAAAGCCCGGCACAAAATGGCATCTGACGTGCCGTGGAGCAGCATCATTGTCTGAAAGGCCTCTAAATGGTCGACCGGATTGGTGCTCCCATCGTAACTCTCAAACTAAGGGAGCTTGAAGTTCGGTGGGATCGATTCCTGCATAATCTTCTAAGAAAAAAGAGGGTCAGTGCAAATATCATTACCACGGGAGGAGGAAGCATGACGGAGTTCTTCGATTCGTCGGCTCATTTTCTGGAGCCTTTAATCTAGGAGATCTTCACGGTCATTGATCTCCAGAGTTTTCTGATGGAACGGAGGCAAAGCTCCCCCCGAGGTCGAGTCATGGTCCGAGCAAGAGCTCTCTACCCTTTGCTTCCCTTTTCCAAGGGTCGCCGGCCGACTAACCTAAGTCGGCCGCCCCCAGACCGGGTTCTCTGGCTCCCGAGAAATCTGCTCCGACCGAGATGGCACCAAAAATGGCTGCTGCTGCCGCATGGCCTGCACTGCTTCAGTGAGGCCATGGACCTGCTGGACCAGTAGGTCGAACTACACCATGTCCACCGTCGTAGGCAGTGGGGCTTGAGACGTAGGAGACGAAACAGGGGCGAGAAGATCTGGATGAGATCTGATCGCGGAGACGGTTGACCGTCGAGTTGAAGTCTTTCTGGGGGCATCCTCGAGAGGTCAAGAGGAAAAGTAGGACTCTGGCTGGGATGAAAAGGGATCTCCATCACGTATTCCTTCAAGAACAAGGGAACCTCAATAACTTGAAGCCCTTCCTCTAGTGTCAATCCTATTAGCGCAAAATCTGACCGTCGCCGGAGTCGAAACTGGATTTGGAGAGGACGAGGTCGCCGCCAGGACCTGCAAAACAAGTCTTGTCCAGAGTCTGGGGTGGTGGCTCCGGCAAGACCCTCCGACGATCAAGTCAGCTCTTTCGACCAACAGAAATGGAATACGTAAAGAGATTCTAGCAGAATTTTGAGGAAGATGAGAGCTTTTTTTTTTTTGAAAGCGTATTTGGAGGATCCCTTATATGAATGGAGCCTGTAACAAACTGATAGTGACAGTCGTAACCATCCGGTAGTGGGCCGTTCAGGGCCACGTGGAGTTTGTTACGGAGGATAGTATTTGTTGTCGCGATGTGCGAGTCCGTTAGGATCCAACGGCCGAAGCTCGGATATGAGAGATTGACGGTTCTTTTGGCTATATCGAGGATGAGTGCCGATGTCCTCTGGGGCTGCTGGATGGAGTTCAGAGAAAGTTTAGCTGTTTGGAGGAGTCCGTCTGAAGGAGAAATCTGGGAGGAGTTCGATTGTTGGAGTCCGACTGAAGGAAAAGTCCGATAGGAGTTCGACTGTTGGAGGAGTCCGACTGGGGGAGGAGTCTGGCTGAAGGAGAAGTTCGGAAGGAAGTTCAACTACTGGAAGAGTCTGGCTGAAGGAGAAGTCTGGAAGAAGTTCGACCGTTGGAGGAGTCCGACTGAAGGAGAAGCTCGAAAGAAGTTCAACTGTTGGAGGAGTCTGGCTGAAGGAGAAGTTCGGAAGGAGTTCAACTGTTGGAGGAGTCTGGTTGAAGAAGAAGTTCGAGAGGAGTTCAACTGCTGGAGGAGTCCGGCTGAAAGAGAAGTCTGGAAGAAGTTCGACCATTAGAGGAGTCCAGCTGAAGGAGAAGCCCAGAAGGAGTTCAACTGTTGGAGGAGTCTGGCTGAAGGAGAAGTTCATGAGGAGTCCGACTATTGAAGGAGTCTGGGTGAAGAAGAAGTTCGGAAGGAGTTCAACTGCTGGAGGAGGCCCGAGGTTTAACCATGGAGACTGCTGCCGGACGGGATCCTTCCGAGATCAAGCATCCAGCCGAACTTCGGTAGGAATGGGTTTATCTCCAACACTTTTCTTTCTCTTTCTCTTTCTCTGGAGATACCTCTCTCTCTCTCTCTCCCTTCCCCCAGCCCCCTTTCATTTTCTTATTGGTGGAGATTCTTGATATGAATTCCTCCTATTCGTGGATCAAAAAGAGATAAGTAGGGGGCATTATGACACCCAAAAAAACTCATGATCTGATTATTTTGTGATAATAAAATATAGATCCCAAAGTTGATGATCTTGTGAGATCAAATTTGAATTTTATATATGGGATCCGATTTTTACCAAATTAAACTAGAATCTAGCTGCATTCGTATTCGAATTCAAATATCTAATAATTGATGCACATACATAAATCATATATGTAATATACAAAAATAAAAAATATATAAAAAATCGATTACATAGCTTATATTAATTTTTAATATAATTTTATATTTTTTATAGATATTTTTTTTATTATTGAGCATTGACGTGAGTTTGAAGCTTCCTCATTTTGATAATCTTATCAAATTTAAATGTGGATATGACATGCACCTCTAGAAGCTCTCTCCCCTTCCCTCTCATTCCCTCCCCCACCATCTTTCTTTTTTTCTTTCCTTCTCCCTCCCCCCAACGTCACCGGCCCTCCAGCAGCCGCAATGGCTTCGACAGGCTTGGAGGCTCTCTCTTCCTCTGCCTCTCTCTCTCTCTCTCTCTCTCTCTCTCTCTCTCTCTCTTCCTTTCTCCCTCCACCCTATTGTGTCAGTTTGAGCCCAGTATGGAATGGTACAAAAGCATACCAAACTGTGCTGCCAACCAACTGGTTCAAACCTTGATATTGGCACAACGAACCTTATCTTAATACATGGATATTTTAGGTTTCAACCCAAATTTTTATTACGAGCCATAGACAATGATCATATTGCAATAATTATATAAGCGACTCCTCATAAAGTACCTATAACCAATAACCTTGTAGAAATTATGCCTCTCCTAGAATTCCATTGTAGTTCAAGCAAAAATGTAGTACTATGTTGGTAAAAAGAATTCCTCTTGGGTGGCTCTCCTTCAAGTCATTCAATCAGCTTATTCTAAATAGTAAATCTTTTGTATGGTTTTACTGATCATAAATATACTTTTGCACCAAGAATTGCTATCTTGTGGGTCTAAGACCCTTCCCATAAATTGAGAATTAACTAGGGAATGTTCCTAGTCATTCTGTTAGAATATTCTAAATTGTAAACCTTTAATGTGGTTCTTTTCCAATCAGAAAGTTGGTTTTCTACCAAGGATGACAATTTTGTGGCTCAAGATCCATCCTACTAGTCCCACCACCAGTAGCCATTCGATCCGTCTAGTGTTTTCAAACTTTTAAATCTCTTGATGTTAGGCTCACTTGAAATAGTGTTCAATCGAGTCTTTTTATTATCAGAAGCATCATTTCATACATGGAAGTTGTTCATTTTCTTTTTTATCTTTTTAATTAAGTTTTTACAAATGGATAGTTGAAAAGTCACTTTGACCGATTGAGTTCTCAGGGCCCATCCTTCTCTTTTTATTTGGTGTATCTTTTAACAAGAGAAAAATGTATCAATCATTCTACCCTTCTTTAGTACAATCCATCGAATATGCAAAGTTAAAAACAGACTTCTTTTTCCCCCATATTTTAGCCTTATTTTCATAAATTTTAAGCAATTTAAGGATGTAAGCTTTAAATATCACCTTTATTTGTTCATTCGCACATGATTGATTTATAAATATTGGTTGTATATCAAGAGTAGAAGAGTGCTAAGAATGTGCCTCCATTACCTCAGCCACTTATTGTTTCTTGTCTTTATTATTTTGTTTTGCTAATATAATAAAAAAAGACGGCAAGCTCTACAAAACTCATGAATGCTACATTTTACAACATTTTTGGAATAGTGCAGGATCTATTTCATTCTTCTTTATTATATTATTATTGCTTGAAAGAAAGTCCTTGCATGATTAATCAAATCTAATAATTTGTGAGATAGTTTTGAAACTTTTGATTATTTAAAATTGCAATAATTATCCTGAGATGTTACCAAATAAATTTTGTGATAGTGACTGCACTATATGCAGTTATTTTAGTTTTCTTTCTTTTTTAGCAAACACATTGCTTGGTGGCACCGGTTCTTTTATTTATTAACAAGCAATATATTTTACTTAAACAAGGAGGAAATAGAAAGGCCTTGAAATCTGAACATAAAATTTTTAATTCGTGAGACAAAGCATTCTAAAATAAAATGGCTTCTTTTGCTAATTTCTTACAAGTAACTACTTTTAGATGCCAATTGGATATAAAGATACATGTTCATATGTTTTATCAAGTCACTTGCAGGAATATAAAGGGTTGTATACAAATATAAAATCCTTAGATACTGTTGGTGGTAATAGAGATGTC
Organism: Cocos nucifera; assembly: GCA_006176705.1. Taxonomy (NCBI): domain Eukaryota; kingdom Viridiplantae; phylum Streptophyta; class Magnoliopsida; order Arecales; family Arecaceae; genus Cocos; species Cocos nucifera. The sequence continues at coordinate 274,890 of QRFJ01001088.1, read as the reverse complement.
TAGGAAAGCCACAATTCTTGCATACCTACATAATAATTCTACTGTCAATATACATTGTTTATAGAAAACTAAGCTACAAGGTTATCGCTTAACAAAATTTATAATGGAAGCATGAAAATAATTAGTATACCCGTTCCCTTTGCCACTTATATATTAGTTGCCACTTATATATTAGTTCTGATAAATTATCATGAAATGTGAGAACTGGCATTAAATTCTTTAACAATATTTATTGGGGATAAACCTCGCTCCTGCCGAAGTTCAGTTCGATACTCAGCACCAGTAGCCACGGAAGAGCTCCAGCAGCCGGGCTTTAGCCGAACCCCCAGCGGCTGAGCTTCTTCGAACCTGTTCAGCCGGCCGAACTACTTAGCGGCCGAGCTTCTTCGGACTCCTCGGCCGCCGAGCTTTTTCGGACTCCCAACGTCCGGATCGAACTCCTTCAGCCGACCGAGCTACTTAGCGGCCGAGCTCCTTGGACTCCCATTAGTCGGGCTCTAGCCGAACTCAGCCGCCGAGCTTCAGTCAGGCTCCCGCAAGAGCCGAACTCTTTCCGCATCGTTACAGCCACGCGCCTGCGGAAGCCGAACTCCCTCCAAGCTTCCTCTCCGACCGGATCTCTTCAAGGGCCGGACTTCTCACCAACCGAGTTCCTGCCGAACTCCCCAGCGGCCGAGCCTTAGCCGCGCACTTCCAGCCAGACGCCTACGGGAGCCGAACTCCTTCCGAGCTTCCTCCTCAGGAGTCCGAACTCCTCCGAAATGGGCTCACGTCGAAGAGCTTCAACTCTTCATTCGGCTGACTCTGCAGCTGTCACCATCAACCCGCCGCAGACGGCACCTCCCCGAGAGACTGACTCCGTCGAACCTCGAGCGGCCCGCCAGCACGCGGCTGCAGCTGTCACCATCAACCCGCTGCAAATGGTACCTTCCCATCAGACTGACTCCGTCGGATCTCGAGCGGTCCACCAGCACGCGGCTGCAGTTGTCACCATCAAGCTCCGCTATAAAAAGGACCCCCAGATATGCTAACTCTGATCTCTCGAATCTCTAAGCCCTCCTCTTCTCCCCCAAGCTCCGGAACTCATTCCGAGCACTCCATTCCTGTTGGCCAGAGCTGACTTGATCGTTGGAGGGTCCTGCCGGAGCCACCCCCCACCGGCTCCGGACGGAACTTTGTTTTGCAGGTCTCCGGCGGCGACCTCATCGGCCTCCACTCCAGCGGACCCCGGTGAGGTTCCCTTATTCTTAAAGGAGTGCTCGGCGACTTTTCTCTTCCCCCTCCGGAGATCTCCCTTTTCTCTTCCGAAGAGAAAATGCCTCCAGGAGAGCTTCGACTCGGCGACTGGCTCCCATTGCAGCCCCGGCAGCTCAGGCTCCACCCGAAGCCACCGCAGATGTAGAGCAGTTCAACCTGCTGGTCGGGTTCGCGGCCCCACCGAGATGATGCAGGCCGTGCAACAACCTCCAGCGGGGGACTTTGCCAGCAAACCCGCCATGAGGACGCGAGGAACCGACCTTAAGGAAAAGCATTTGGGCATACCAATCGCCCTTAGGAAGGAGAAACGGAAAGCAGAAGATCTCCCGTGGAAGGTTTCACCAGGAGGTCGGAATGAAGTTCGGCGGAAGAAAGCCGAACTCCCCCAAAAGCCGTCATCGGAATGAAGTTCGACGCAAGTGAGGCCGAACTCCGCCTCGAAGCTCGTCAGCGGAATGAAGTTCAGCGCAAGTGAGGCCGAACTTCACCTCGAAGCTGGTCATCGGAATGAAGTTCGGCGCACGCGAGGTCGAACTCTCCCCTCAAACCTCATCATCAGAATGACGTTCGGCGCAAGTGAGGCCGAACTCCAGGCCGATTATGTCACCAAGAAAGCCTCCTATAAAGATTTCACACGAGGTGAGACGAAGTTCGGCCGAGCTCACAACCGCCCCAGGGCAAGCGAGGACTCCCTCTCGAGTATGACTCCAAGGAAGCTCCGACAAAAGGTTTCACAAGAGGGCAGAATGAAGTTCGGCCGAGGCCGAACTCTCCCTCGAACTCGTCATCAAGGAAGTTCTCCCGTTGAAGGTTTCACGAGATGCGGAATGAAGTTTGGCCGCACTCACGACCTCCCCAGCGGAAGCAAGGCCGCCGAACTCACCCTGGAGCTCATCATCGAGGAAGCCCCGACAACGGGGCATAAAGTTCTCCTGCAGGTTTTACAACCCCGAACTCTTCGAGCTCGCCACCAAGGAGGCCCCGACAAAAGGGCGCGAAGAAACCCTCCCGAAAGGTTCCGCGACTACGCCCCGCTCCTCTAACCCGAATTCTCAGCGAAGTTAAGAGCCAGCCACCAAGATCGGAAGGACCACGGCCTCCCCAAACATATGCGATCGAAGCAAGTAATGCCCCTACCATCGCAACCACGGCCACGATACTGAGAAATACACTCTGCTCCAAAACAAAATTGAAGAGCTCGTCAAAAAGGGGCGGCTGAGTAAATTCCTTCGACTCCAGCCTGAAGCAGGAGATGATCAGCCAAGGGTGCTGCCGTAGCTAGAAACGACGAAAAGGTCGGCCGCCTTGCAGCGTCATCAACATCACCCCCGGGAGGAGCTTGGTACATCGGCGATTCGTCACCTCCCAGCATCAAAGCCAAGAGAAGCATGCTCCAAATTGAGGAGGCCGGCATGAGATAGAGGAGGTCGTCTGAACGGGACTTACTGCCTGAGGGAACTCCGAGGAACAACGCCCCGACGACCCTCAAACGGGGATGTGCTACCCGTAACTTTCCTTCGGTAAAATTCTTCCCTTCCAACAATGTTATTTCTGGATGCAAAAACTATGCGATGACAGGAAAGAAGCAGATTGCCGCATTAGGAGCAAGAGGAGAACATCGTCCTAACGCGAGCAACAATCTCGGCTAGAGATAAGATCTCTCCCAAGAAGTTCGGCTAGAGATAAGATCTCTCCCGAGCATTAACCTCGGCTAGAGATAAGATCTCTCCCGAGCGATCGAGTCAACCTGAAGGCCTCGTTCACAAAGGACGAGATGGGGGGAGAGGCCAGTGGCCCTTAGGTGTCCCCATAGCCCGTTAGGAACAGGAGAAAAACCTCGTCCTAATGCGAGCATCAACCTCGGCTAGAGATAAGATCTCTCTCAAGCGACCGAGTCAACCTCAGCTAGAGATAAGATCTCTCCCAAGCGACCACCTCGGCTAGAGATAAGATCTCTCCCGAGCGATCGTTGACAACCTCGACTAGAGATAAGATCTCTCCCGAGCGACCGAGTCAACCTGAAGGCCTCGTTCATAAAGGACGAGATGGGGGAAGAGGCCAGTGACCCTTATGTGACCCCACAGCCCGTTAGGAACAGGAGGAGAACCTCGTCCTAATGCAAGCATCAACCTCGACTAGAGATAAGATCTCTCCCAAGCGACCGAGTCAACCTCGGCTAGAGATAAGATCTCTCCCGAGCGATCGTTGACAACCTCGGTTAGGAACAGAAGGAGAACCTCGTCCTAACGCGAGCGACAACATCGGCTAGAGATAAGATCTCTCCCGAGCGACTGTTGACAACCTTGGTTAGGAACAGGAGGAGAACCCTCGTCCTAACACGAGCACCAACCTCGGCTAGAGCATCAACCTCGGCTAGAGATGAGATCTCTCCCGAGCGACCGTTGACAACCTCGGTTAGGAACAGGAGGAAGAACCTCGTCCTAACGCGAGCGACAACCTCGGCTAGAGATAAGATCTCTCCCGAGCGACCGTTGCCAACCTCGGTTAGGAAAAGGAGGAGAACCTCGTCCTAACGCGAGCATCAACCTCGGCTAGAGATGAGATCTCTCCCGAGCGACCACAACTCGGCTAGAGATAAGATCTCTTCCGAAAAGCTCGGCCAAAGATAAGATCTCTCCCGAGAATCAATCTCGGCCTCAACCTCGGCCAGAGATAAGATCTCTCCCGAGCGACCACCTCGGCTAGAGATAAGATCTTTCCCGAGAAGCTCGGCCAGAGATAAGATCTCTCCCGAGCGATCACCTTGGCTAGAGATAAGATCTCTCCGAAAAATTCGGTCCGAGATAAGATCTCTCCCGAGCGATCGTTGATAACCTCGATTAGAAACAGGAGGAGAACCTCGTCCTAACGCGAGCATCAACCTCGACTAGAGATGAGATCTCTCCCGAGCGACCACCTCGGCTAAAGATAAGATCTCTCCCGAAAAGCTCGGCCAGAGATAAAATCTCTTCCGAGAATCAACCTCGGCCTCAACCTCAGCCAGAGATAAGATCTCTCCCGAGAAGTTCGGCCAGAGATAAGATCTCTTCCGAGCGATCACCTCGGCTAGAGATAAGATCTCTCCCGATAAGTTCAGCTAGAGATAAGATCTCTCTCGAGCGACCGTTGACAATCTCGGTTAGGAACAGAAGGAGAACCTCGTCCTAACGCGAGCATCAACCTCGGCTAGAGATAAGATCTCTCCCGAGCGATCGTTGACAACCTCGGCTAGAGATAAGATCTTCCGAGAGGTTCGATCAAAGATAAGATCTCTCCCGAGTGACCACCTCGGCTAGAGATAAGATCTCTACCGAGCGACCGAGTCAACCTCGGCTAGGGATAAGATCCGCGACAACCTCGACCAGAGCCCCCGAGACAAACTCGGCCAGAGATGAGATCTCTCATGAGCGATCGAGACAACCTCGGTCAGAAGCAAGATCGGAGACAACCCCGGCAGCAGATCAGATCTCTCCCGAGCATCCGTATCAACCACAGCCGAAGATGAGATCTCCCTCGGACCTCAACTTCGACACCAACTTTAGCTGAAGATGAGATCCCCCGAGCTTCGAGCTGAACCATCACGGAGCCCAGAAGAAGACTTCGACAGTCGCCTTTTCTGCACTCTCTTCCTTCGAGTTTCGAACTCGGAAGTGGGGGGGCTACCGTTGGGGATAAACCCCGCTCCTGCCGAAGTCCAGTTCGATACTCAACACCAGTAGCCACGGAAGAGCTCCAGCAGTCGGACTTTAACCGAACCTCCAGCGGCTGAGCTTCTTCGAACCTGTTCAACCGGCCGAACTACTTAGCGGCCGAGCTTCTTCGGACTCCTCGGCCGTCGAGCTTTTTTGGACTCCCAGCATCCGAATTGAACTCCTTCAGCCGACCGAGCTACTTAGAACCGAGCTCCTTAGACTTTCATCAGTCGGGCTCTAGCCGAACTCAGCCGCTGAGCTTCAATCAGGCTCCCGCAAGAGCCGAACTCTTTCCGCGTCGTTACAGCCAGGCGTTGCGGAAGCCGAACTCCCTCCAAGCTTCCTCTCCGACCGGATCTCTTCAGGGGCCGGACTTCTCACCAACCGAGTTCCTGCCGAACTCCCCAGCGGCCGAGCCTTAGCCGTGCACTTCCAGCCAGACGCCTACGGTAGCCGAACTCCTTCCGAGCTTCCTCCTCAGGAGTCCGAACTCCTCCGAAATGGGCTTACGTCGAAGACCTTCAACTCTTCATTCGGCTGGCTCTGCAGCTGTCACCATCAACCCGCAGCAGACGGCACCTCCCCGAGAGACTGACTCCGTCATTGTAGCCTAACACTATTCATCGATCCATTACCAACGATGATGTCTGGTAATGCTTAAGGTTAGGCTTATTTTGAATTTGTGGTTTCTTAATGAACTTTCAAAATCTTGGCATCATTTTGCTTGGATAACTTAATAGAGAGATACATGACTCCTTAAGAAAATACTTTTAAAATGTGGAGGTTTCTCGTTATCACTAGGTATTATAGAGGAGCAAAGCACAACACCTACATCCAACAGACACTCATAGCTAGGAATAAGCTGCATGACCAAATACAATAGTTAACCAACCATATTTGGAGATGGATGACGTTGTGAAAATCACACTTTTTAAAAAATGCCAACTTTAGAAACAGTAACAGCAGCAAACTCTCGCCAACAATTAAATGGTCAAGAATTCGAATATTTACTGACATTAATAAAGCAACACATATAGCATCTCACCTGCCAAATGAAAATTGCTATTAAAATTATAAAATGTGCAGATAGCCCGAAACATTTCTATCAAATTTTCATCGTGTTCTGATTTAATTCGGCTTTTAAGGAATGTTTTATTAGAAACTTCAACTTTTAAATTGACACACCAAGACAGCATAATTCAAATTACTAATATAAAGTACTTGGCGGGATATGAAACTTCAGAAAGTCAAACAATGATCTCAGGCACACTAATTGACCGAGATCGGAATCAAAAGCGAACCGATCAATAAACCCTAGAAGAAGAATGAAATCGTACCTTCTCGGCCTTTTCCCTCTCCAGCTCCAGCTTCTCCTTTTCCACTTGGTGCTTCATCTTCTCCAACTTTTCCCTCTCCATTTTCTACTCCAAAAGAGAAAAAAGGAACCCTAAGAGATCGAGATCCAACGCCGAGATCGACGGATGAAGAGAAGAGAGGATTTAGAGATCGGAAGGGAGAGGGAGAGAGATTGGACCTGGATGTAGACGTTCTCTTTGGCTCTCTCCTCCTCGCTGAGAACCTTACCTTTCCCTTCGCTGAAGGGGCGAGCACTCCTCCACCCAGCTCCTCCGGCGATCGCCGCCGATTGGGACAGGCGAGGAATTCCTCCGAGTGCCGATCTCATCGCCATTTCTGATTCGCTTTGCTTGGCGATGAGGTCGGGAGATCGCCGGCTTAAATAACGAGCGTGGAGGACATCCGGTTTAGAAGGAAAAAAAATACCGGCTTATGTGGCGGTCGGCAGTGTTTTTTTACCCCCTCCAAAGCCGGTCCGGTGGGAATTTTGAGGGAGTGTGTCAGTGGAACAGGCATTGATTCCTGGATTGCTCGCAGAGGCTGCCTGGTGATTGGCCCAACCACCCAGAAGAAAAGGTGAGAGTTTGAACCCGACAGGAAGAAGGGTAGAGTTTTACCTAGATCGTGACAAAATAAATTGATTTGGATCATGGATTTGGGTAAGGATTCTCCGAGTGATTGATTTTTTTTTTCTATGGTATTAATTATTAAATTCATCTTGCAAGTTGTAACTAGCAAAAATTGATTTTTTTTTGGTAAAAAAGTAAAATTCAAGTTAAATAGCTTAAGTTGAACATGTCTAAGGTTAAGACGTGTAAATTAATTTAAGTTAAATGAGACGGGTCAGACCATAATAATTAACGTATAAGGGAAACCTTACTCGATGTTAGGTAAGTCACAGGTTAATGTGTTGTACTGTTTCAGATTCAAACTTGACTCGTTACTGATTTACCATCCATAATTTTGATGTATTTTTTATTTGTAAATAAACTTGTATTCAAGCTTATAACTTCATTATGTTGGTAAGAAACATTTTACAAATTGTAATGTTGATACCAATAAAGATATCCACTATTTTAGATATTTATCCCACATCTTCCCATGAGCTATAATCTATCCATTATGTTAAAGGAGAGTTCGGTATTTCGGATTTGCAAACATGCGTCAGTTGGTGAACGTGGCTAGGAGGGAAAAAATAAAATAGGAGAGATTGGTCATGTAGAGGAAAACTTGGCTTCTCTTGATAATTAATGCAACGTACTGATATTGTTAATGGTGGAAGAAGGGCGCTGAAGCGATAAATGCATGTCGATTCTGACTTAGCTACCGGATGTGCTGTAGCTTGAAATAGAAAAAAAATCAAAAAAAAAAAAAAAAGAAATAAAAGAGCCACGTCAAGGGGGAATGGTGGTGGTGGGGGGGGGGGGGGGGGGGGGGGGTGGGCGATGCGCTTGTGAAGGGGGGAGAGGGCGCCATCGGAAGAAGGGAGGAGGACAACACCAGGGGAAACAGGGAAGAGATAGAGTTTAAAAAAAAAAAAAAAAAAGTTTTTTTTTTTTGACTGCACGTACAAAGGAGGATGATATCCTTCTTTTATTTTTTTCAAAAAAAAATCCGCATAGGTGACCGTGCGTGCAAACAGCCATGTACATGGATGCAATGGAGGAGGGGGGCGTGCAGATAACCATGGCTGGCGCTACCGTACGGTTGGCAGCACCTACAAAAGAGACTTTCCTTTTATTTTTTTTTAAAAAGTAAAAATAAATAAATAGAAAAAAAAGGTGTACAAGATAACATGTACTGACGACTATAATGAGCAGAAATGTATTTAGGTGCAGATAACCATATAGTTTGTGCGCATGGTGGAGAAGATCAGGATAATAGTGGACGGACTATAGGAATCAATTTGTTTAATAATTTTATATTATTAATGTTAGGAGATAGCATCGATAAATTTTAAATATTGTATATCGATCGATGCTTTTTATAAATATGTTATGATACTTTAAAGTATTAACATTTTATGATCCGAAAAAGCATTGGCAGAGGTGATGAGGTGTTGTTAAAATTCAACTCTTATCCTCCATCCTTCATCTCCAAATTGAAATCTTAGCTCTCTTCCTCTCCCAAGCCTCTCCACCTCATCCACCCCCTCTCCGAACTCTCAAATCAAAACTCTATTTCTCCTTTCACTCCATCCCGATCTCATCTTCTTTTGATCTTCCTTCGATCGCCGTTGGTGGGATTTATCAGTCCAAGCTTTAAAGCAACAACAGTCGGTACTCCACCATCTATCAAATGCTTTCTACTTTTGGCATCCGTATCTTCCCACTTGATCTAAGATATTCTCACTTTTCTATTCTATTCTATATATATATATATATATATATATATATATATATATATATATATATGCCCCGTATGTTTATGATTTGATCAATCTAGGGCTTAGGATTTTATGATGTTTTGATTTTTCAACTTCTTCTTGTGTTCTGATTCTCTTTTCTTTCTATTTGGACTTTGATGTTTTATTAATTGGGGGTAAAGATTGTGCAGATTAGTGATATTAAGTATTTCAGTTGATTCGATAGAAAATATCTAAGATGATCTTTACATATCGATAAGGAGCTTGATTTTATTAATTTGGTTTCATCATTTTTATCTTATAAATATGAGTTATATTTTGTGCTTTCAAGTCTAGGAAGATTTAAAAATCATATTTGAGCATAAAATTTCATAAGAACTCAAATTTTAGAGTTTGTTACTTAGATTCTTTTAGTAATATTAGAATCAAAGTCAAGTAAGTTTGGCTCTAGGGATGTCTTGATTCATTGGTGCATGCAAAGGGATAATATCCATTTGCTGCTTTGACTGCACGGCGTGCTCTAAAAGACAATGCTAGAATCACTAAAGGGTGTGCTCAATGACATGATCTGAACATGGCCTTAGAGGGAAAATTATGAATTTTTTTTTGGTATAAAGGCAGAGTTATATTAACCAGAAAAAGTAACGTACAAAGGAGGAAGCAAGAAACCAATTGATTTTATAATAAGTGTGTACCAAAAGGCTAAAAAACCAAAACTTCCCATCCCCAACATGATATGTACCAATACAAAATAATGTGGAGTATATTAACAGGGGACAAGAAATAGGAACCAAGCACCTTAACGGTTGATGTTGTACCCTCTGCAGTATGCGAACAAGTGGTTGAAGTCTGGCATAACTCAAGCAATTCCTGTCAGAGATAAAATAAGGAAAAAAACCACCTGAAAAGCATTAGGAACAAAAGCCGGTTCTTCCCAAGGTAGCATTTAACATCACTAATGCTGCGAAAATGAACATGATAAAAGGGCAAAGAGCTTTGAAACATCCCGCCACGAGCATGAAGAGAGAATTTTGGTGTATCTGTGCTCATAGAGATCAAGTCAAAAAACTCCCACAGCAAATATTTGAAATAAAAGTGATCACAGAAATACAACACCAGCTGAGGATGAATAAAATGAACTCAGCATGCCTTCTGCAACAAAGGCAGGCCTGGATGAGTCTCCCAACCCGGTAAGCCTAAGCTCTAATACAAACAACCATATGCAACACAAGAAGTCCGCTGAAGCTGCGAATTGAGATAGATTATTTAGTAGCATGTCCTTAATAAAGCAACAAGGGAAGGCATGAAACTATATTGAACATAAGACCCAACTTTGGCGATGCTCCAACCAGTCACAAGAATATAAAAGGCCTCCAAGATCATCCAAACAAAGTGGAACCAAAGATGAAAAATGTTGCAGCAGGACTTCAAATAGTCAAAAAGATTCATGCTGGAGAGCTAGTTGAGCTGGTTCGACACGGATCGCGAGCTGACCTGCAAGATGAAGTCCAAAAATCGATGGAATATCCTCCAGTTTAAGACCCTCCGATGCCTAAGTTAGCTGAAGTCTTGTCAACAGATAGTAGAAATAGAAGAACGAAAGATAGAATGGAAGAATTTTGGCACAGAAAGATTTGTTCTTCCTTCAATGGAGAAGTCAAGAGTTAATTTCAGTAGAGTTTCGACTCTGTAAACTCATGCTTATCCTGAAGGGGTATCTTGCCCCCTTATTTATAGAGGGATTTGCCTGTTGTTCCTACGGCTGCTCAGAGCTACAGCCGTAGATCCGATCTCTTAAGTGAATTTGAATATTAATCCAGCAAACCGAAGAAGATCTAAGAAAAATGAGAGAAGCTAGGATTTTGGTGTTGGAACCAGAGAGAAGAGAAAAGAGAGTTAGAGAGAAAAGCTCAATTGTATTCCAATCATATTGTAAAAGTTACAATATGCTAGTTTATATGCCCTAGAGTTTTCACATTAACCCTTATAAACCTCAGCTCAAAAACTTTCCTAAGGTAACCCAACTCATACATGAATTAGCCTCCTTAAAATCTCTTGAATCAGGCCTTAAGACCCCTAGGATCAACCCAGACCCTAGTCCAAAATAGATCCTCGCGTAACTCTGCCCACGCACTGAACCGACTCAGTCTCAGCACTGAGCCGGCTAAGTTTCACTAGATCGACTCAGTCTAAAACTGAGCTCAGTCTAAAACTGAGCCGACCCAGTTCTGTGCCGTGTCAGCAATCCCGAACGTGCAGCTCTCTGTTTTGCCTGTGCTCTGAGACTTAACCGATCCAGTTTTGGACTGAGTCGGCTAACCTACAAAAAATCCTTTTTTTATAGCCTTCAAGCTCCAGGTTTGGTTTCTTACTCCATCTTGTGTCCCAGATCTCCGAAGCACAAATTAAGCCCCTTGAGGCCCTCAATACCTGAACCTTAAGCCCGTGAAGAACTACATGCCGCCTCCACCCTAGGATAACTCTTGTCCTAGCCTTAGGACCACATCTGTCCTAGCCTCCTTGAAGCTCTCACCCTGGCTCCATCCGTGGCCTCCCAAGGCTTGGGAGCACCACACCACCTACAATCTCCACCTTATTACGCCCAAGCCTTGGCACACCTAGCAACATCCTCCTGCACGATCATGCTGTCCCTACATGTCCTGATAGCCCCTCGTGCTCATCTTACCACTGCCATTCTTCTTCAGCTGCTGAGCTCCTTTTGAGGCCTTCGGGATGATCACCTCCACCACTGAAGTCTTGGCTTGTTCCTCTGCACCACCTTTGAAGTTATAGGTATCCTTCTGCTTGGCAACTGCATCACTTATCTTGAACTTTTCTGAAGATCATACAATGTTCCTTTACCGACACTCGTCGCATATCCTGATGCTCCACCTGACACTGTCCCCTCAGAGCCATGTCTATCTTCCTATACAATCCTCTCCATCAGGATCTGTACAGCTCCGACATTGATGCTGGGATATAGGTCCTCCCTCTGCACCCCTTTACTCTGAACCCATGTCACAGCTTCCTCCATCCATGAAGCCACCTCTGCCTGGTGCTCCACTTGGAGCTGAAGTCCCCCTGATATCGCAAAAGCTGACTCTATCTCCGAGTTTCCCGAGGCCAACCATCCAATGCTACACTGCTGGGCCTACCGTTGTACCTCGAACACCATCGCTGCCCCTTTGGATCCTCTGCACTCCATAGACCTATTCGAAATCCTCTCAGGTACACCGCATCCTACGGACTTCTTCGAGACCACTAAGATTTCATCCGAATCTTCACTTTTAATGACTGTGCTGATGGAATCCGAGCTTTCTCCTCTCTTGCACTTCTTTCAAAGCGGACACCCCTACTTAAAGTGCCCTGCTTCTCCGCACTTAAAGCATCTCTTGAACCCCTTGTTGCCCCTTTGTTCGCCCTTCTTCTTTTCTTTTCTGTGCTTCTCTGAAACCTTAAGACTCTCTTGGAAGACCTCCCTTTTCATCATTTATTTCTGCTGCTCATTGGACCTGAGCACTGATATGATCTCCTTGTACACCAGTGTCTCCTTACCATACAGCAAAGTTATCACCAACGGATCGAAGCTCTCAGATAGTGAATACAGCAATAATAGACTCTTATCCTTCTCTTCTAAATCCATCCCTATATTGAGCAAATCCATGCTCATCCAATTGAACCACTGAATATGCCCCGCAACATCCTTACCCTCCTAGATCCGAAGACTGTACAGTTGCTTCTTCAACATCAACTTATTGTACATATTCTTTCCCATGTACAACTATTGTAACCTCAACCATAATCCCTTGGATGTTCTCTCTTCCAACACACCATACAAAACCTCATCCGCCAAACAAGCCCTAATCGTGGCACATGCTCTTTTCTCCAAGGACACCCATTCTTTGTCTGTCATATCTTCCGATCTATCCTTCAAGGCCGAATCCATCCTCATATGAACCAGCAGATCCTCCACCCTTACGATCCACATCGTGAAACTTTTCTTTCCATTAAACTTCTCTAATCCTACCTTCAACCCGCTGTTCTCCATGATCAATCCAAATCAAATAACAGCAAACAGGTAGATCTGAGAAATACCTTGACTAGGGATGGTAGATAGCAGTCTTATGATCTCTTCCTTCCTTATGAAGCCTGGAGAAAGCCTTTTGATCTGAATCTCACTGCTGATCTCTGTTGAAAATCGATCTTCTTTCTCCTCCACGCTTAATCAGGCTTTAATACCAATTGTTGTTTCTACGGCTACTCGGAGCCACAACCATAGATCCTATCTCTTACATGAATCTAGATATTAATCCAGCAAACTGAAGAAGATCTAAGAAAGATGAGAGAAGCTAGGGTTTGGATGTTGGAACCAGAGAGAAGAGAGTTAGAAAAAAAAGCTCAATTGTATTCCAATCCTATTATAAAAGTTACAATATCCTGATTTATATATCCTAGAATTTCCACATGAACCCTTATAAACCCTAGCTCAAAAACTTTCGTAGGCTAACCTAACTCATACATAAATTAGCCCCCTTAAGATCGCTTGAACCAAGCCTTAAGACCCCTAGGATCAACCTAGACCCTAGCCCAAAATAGATCCTCGCGTAACTCTGTCCGCACACTGAACCGACTCAATCTCAGCACTAAGCCAGCTAAGTTCCACTGGGTCGGCTCAGTTCAGACTGAGTTGGCTCAATTTTGTACCATGCCAGCAGTTTCGAACGTGCAGCTCTTTGTTTGGCCTGTGCTCTAAAACTTAGCCGATCCAATTTTGGACTGAGCCAACTAACCTGTAGAAAATTTTTTTTCTACAGCCTTCAAGCTTCGACTTTGGTTCCTTGCTCCACCTTGTGTCCCAGATCTCCGAAGCACCAACCAAGTTCCTTGAGGCCCTCAATATCCGAACCTCAAGCCCGTGAAGAGCTACATGCCACCTCCATCCTAGGATAACTCTTGTCCTAACCCTAGGACTACACCTATCCTAGCCTCCCTAGAGCCCTCACCCTGGCTCCGCCCGTGGCCTCCCAAGGCTTGGGAGCACCACACCACCTATATTGCCTAAGTCTTAAGAAAAGTTTGTGAGACCATTAGTTTGTTATGACCAGCTGGATTATAGCTGTTGGCCGTTGGCCTCGCTGTCAATTAGTTGGAGTACAGCTAGAGGAGGATCGCAATCTGATCGAAGCATAATTGGCATTTGGTCAGCTGTCAGAATATGTCAAGATCAATAAATCACCAATCTGTTGGGATAAACTATCCTCTCTCGGACTGACATGGCCGCTGGTGATTAGCCAAGCAATAAGGAACAATCTCCTAGGATCAACGTGGAAGCAAAATAATGGATTCAAGAGAAAAGAAAGAAAGAGAGCACAAGGGTTTTTCGGAAGAAAAGAGCTTTATTCAATGAATTTAGCATTATATACAATCTTGACCTATTTTTAGTATTTATACTTTACAAAAGGGTCAAGCCCCAAGCTCATAAAAAAATTTTCTAAAATCCAAACATTCCACATACACAAAATAAATCTATAAAAATTGAGTCGGCCTAGTTTCAGACTAGGTCGACTAACCTCCGACTAGATCGACTTAGTCTAGGACTGAGCCGACCTAGTTGTGTACCATGCTAATAGTTCGAAAATATTGCTTTCTATTTGAATTTTTCTTTGAGACATAGCCGACCCAGTCCTGGACTGAGCCGGCTCAGTCTCAGGATGAGCCGGCCTAATTTCTGAACTTTGCTATTCAGACTGATTTCTCTTCCAGCTTACTTTTATCTTCTCATGACCTATCTTCTCATATTTTTAAGACTTAAAAGCGCCACTTTTGAGCTCACATTCTCCACCTTGGTGCTTTCAAGTCCTTGTGAACTCATCTATTCTCAGCAAACCCATCCTTGCCACATACATTTGAAAGCTGTCTCTGGAGAGTACCTTCGTAAGTGCATTAAACTGATTCTTCTTGGTATGGACCTTCATCAATTCTACTTCACTTTCCTCCATCAGCTCTCTAATCCTATAGTACCTCACGTCTATATGCTTTGTGTGTGCATGACAGACTGGATTCTATGCCAACAGTAGAGCACTCTGACTATCACTGAACAGTGTAACCTTTCTCTACTCCACCCTCAACTCAATAATCAACCTCCTAAGCCAAAAAACTCCGTTATTCCAATATACTCGATCTCTATGGTAGACAAGACCATAATTGACTGAAGGATTGATCTCCAAGATATCGGTCTATCATACATGCAGAAGAGGTATCCAGTAGTAGATCTTCTTGTATCAAAATCTTCTGCATAATTTGTACCTACAAACTCTTCTAGAAGACTCAAACCTCCATCTTCAAATCCTCCTGGCTATGCACCGAATACCAAACCATAATCCTTTATTCCATGCAGATATCGCAATATCCATTTCAATGCTTTTCAGTGTTCCTTCCTAGGGTTAGCTATGTATCTACTAATCATGCTTACTGCATATACTATATCTGATCTATAGCATACCATAGTGTACATCATACTACCTACAGCATTCACATAAGAGACTCTTTCCATGTATTCTCTCTCCTCTTCTGACTGGGGGTTTTATAACATGGAGAGAGATATATGGCTTGGTAATGGCGTCTCTACAAGTTTGGCCTTCTCCATCCCAAACCTCCTCAGAACTTTCTTGATATATCTTTCTTATGACAAATGGAGCACTCCTTTGCACCTATCTCTATAAATCTCCATTCCAAAGATTTTCTCAACTGGATCCAGATTCTTTATTTCAAACTCAGATGATAATATCATTTTCAATCTTTTCACAGCTTTCATACTTCTACTGGCTATAAGCATATCATTTACATACAATAGCAGGTACAAAGCATCCTCCTCATCTACATCCTTGACGTAGACATAGCAATCATGTTCACATCTACTAAAATTCAGGCTCAAAATAAAATTATCAAATCTTCGATACCACTGATGAGGCAACTATTTCAAGCCACATAAAGACCTTTTAAGTAAACACACATTTTTTTCCTAGCCAGTCTCCATGAAATCATCTGGCTGCTTCATGTAGATCTTTTCATCCAATGTGCCATGAAGGAAGGCCATCTTCACATCCATATATTTCAACTCCATGTTGTACCGTACCATCAGTGACAATAAAATCCAAATAGTTGTATGACGCACCATAAGAGAGAAAATTTCTATGTAGTCAATCCCTTCCCTTTGTGAGTATTCCTTTGCTACCATTCTTACTTTAAATCTGACTTCATATTGTTCTGAAAGTACCTCTTTCTTTGTGACCATCCACTTTGAGCCAATAGATCGAGCACCTTCTGAAAGATCTATCAGCTGTCTTGTCTGATTCTTTTCAAGTGATTCCATCTCCTCCATTATGGCCTGCATCCATGAATCATGATTCTCACTCTCCATAGCCTCTGTATAATTTTCTGGATCTCCATTAGCAGTGATGAGTGCATAGAAGATAACCTCATCAATGCCATATCTAACTGATCTTCTGATAGTATGCTAGAATTTATGTAAAGCCACTTCCACTGACATATCTCTGCTTGATATCTATGGCTGATCTTGCACATCCATCTAAACTGCTGGCACTTCATGCCGATCTTCCATCTGAGTATCTTTTCTCCTACCCAGTTTCACCTCAATAGGAATACTCCTATACATGGATTTGAACTGCATGTCATCTATTTCAGATTGGCCACTACTATTCACCTTTGTCTCTCCAATTTCATTTATCCCAGACCTCCTTAAGATGCTCATCAAAGATAATATCCCTACTGATCACTGACTTTTGTGCTTGAGAGTCCCATAGTAGGTATCTCTTGACTCCTTATGGATATCCTATGAATGTCATCTTTTGAGATTTTGGGCCTAATTTGCTCCTCTCGATTGCCTCCATATGTGAATAGGCCGAGCAACCGAAGATCTTCAGGTAGCCAAGCTCCACCTTCTTCCCACTCCAGACCTCCTATAGAATGCATCCATTCAGCTTACGATGTGGGGACTTATTCATAAGAAAATAAAAAAAAGTTAAGGCATCACCCCAAAAAGATTTTGAAAGTAATATCTGCAGCCTCAAACTCTATGCCTTCTCGATCAATGTTCGATTCATTCTCTCTGTGACACCATTCTACTAGAGAGTCATCTTTACCGTATAATGGCGTTTGATGCCATTTTCATCATAGTACCTCTTGAACTTCAGGCTAGTATACTCCCCTCCATTGTCTGACCTCAGACACTTCACCTATCTCCTTGACTTCTTCTCTACTTTAGCTCTCTAGGCTCTGAACTGGGCAAACATCTCTGATTTTTTTCTAATAAGATAAACCCACACCTTCCTTGAGAAATCATTAATGAAAGTGACAAAATATTTTGCCCCATCTCTAGCTGATATAGGAGCTGGTCCCCATACATTTGAGTGCACTAAATCCAACACTCCTTCACTGCGCTTGATACTTCTAGCAAACTTTATCCTATGTTGTTTGCCAAAGATACACAGCTCGTACAAATCTATGTCCTTCTTCAGGGCTAGAATCATACCTCTTTTGCTAAGTTCAGTGAGCCCATGGTCATTCATATGGTCCATCCGATAGTGCTACAGTCAATATAAAATCTGCTTCTTCTATATCACTGCTAGCATCTCTGCACTATCATTCACCACTGAGCCTTCCATTTTGTAAAGATTGTTACTCAATCTTCTATCTTTCATCACCACCAAAGCTTTCTTAGAAAATTTCAGACATCCACTCCCAGCCTGGCTACTAAGAGCATAATCTTGCTCCTCCAAGTAGCCTAAAGAAATCAGATTCTTTTTCAACTTCAGTACATGCCTAATATTTGATAATGTACGAATAATCCCATCATACATCCTCATCCTGATAGAGCCAACTCCAGCTACTTTGTACGGGTGATCAACTCCAAGGCTGACACTTCCACCATCAGCCTTCTAGTAGGTAGCAAACCACTCCCAATGAGAACTATAGTGGTGCAAGCATGCTGAATCCAATATCCACATAGTATCACACTCTATGGATCCATCTGATACAACTAACAGATCTTCTCCACTGCTCACAGAAGCTGTATCATCTTCCTTACTGGTCTTTCCTTTTTCTGATCTCAAAAGAGGACAATCTTTCCTCAGATGTCCAAGCTGATGATATTTATAATATTTTAATATCTTCCTCTGATCCCGAGACTTCGATCCGCCCTTGAATTTTTCTCTTGCCTTCTCCTTTGATCTTTCTTATCTTTCATTCATAGTCAAGATCTCAGACTTAGGGTCTCCCTTGCAGATCTTCTTCCTTTGCTTATTTAATCTGAGTACACTAACAACCTCTTCATAATTTAAGGTCTTCTTTCTATAAACTAAAGTTGTTATGAGACCATCATACGAACTTGAGAGAGAAAATAATAGTAGCAACACCTAATCCTCCTCGTCGATCTTCACATCTAAACTCATCACCTCAGAATATACTTGATTGAACCTTTAGATATATGCAACAAGATCTCCATCTTCAGACATTCTCAAACTATGTAGCTATTTCTTCAACCACAGCTTGTTCGTCATGTTCTTCTCTATATATGTGTTCTCCAATCTCGTCCAGAGCCCCTTTGCCGTAGTCTCTATGCAAATCTAGGACAAAACCTGATCGGCCAAGCACATCCGAATTATGCTGAAAGCAATTTCCTCCAACTCTTTCTAATCCTCAGCACTGATCTTTTTTGATCTTTCTTTTGTCAAGACCTTATAGATCCTCTGCTGAACCAATAAGTCCTTTACCTTTTGCTGCCATAGGATAAAGTTTTTCTTGCCATCGAACTTATCGAAATCCACCTTGAATCCACTCGATCCCATGACTTCAAACAAGTCAAGAATAGATCCCTAACACCCTTCTTTGATCACACACCAATAACACTATCCTTCAAAGAAGATCTAAACATCCTAGATCTTCTTTTCGACCATCTGTATCAGCATCCCTCCGTGTAACCAATCTCCACCTTAATCTAGAGACAAACAACAAAAAAATAAGAAGATTTTGGATAAAATCTGATGCAATAGATCCTAGATGTAGTAACCCTAGGTGTTTTTCTTTCTTTCATGCAACATCGCTCCGATACCAATTGTTGGGATAAATTATCCTCTCTCGGACCGACATGGCCGCTGGTGATTAGCCAAGTAACAAGAAATAATCTCCTAGGATCAACACGGAAGCAAAATAATGGATTCAAGAGAAAAAAGAAAAAGAGAGCACAAGGGTTTTTTGGAAGAAAAGAGCTTTATTCAATGAATTCAACATCATATACAATCTTGATCTATTTTTAGTATTTATACTTTACAAAAGGGTCAAGCCTTAAGCTTATAAATTTTTTTTTCAAAATTCAAATATCCCACGCATACAAAACAAACCCATAAAAACTGAGCCGACCTAGTTTCAATTAGGTCGGCTAACCTACGACTAGGTTGGCTCAATCTCAGACTGAGCCGATCCAGTTGTGTACAATGCCAATAGTCCAAAAATATTACTTTCTATTTGGATTTTTTTCTGAGACATAAGCAACCCAGTCCTGGACTGAGCCGACCTAGTTTTCAACTTAGCTGGCTCAGTCTTAGGTGAGCTGGCCTAGTTTCTGAACTTTGCTATCCAGACTGATTTCTCTTTTGACTTGCTCTCATCTTTTCA
This sequence comes from Cocos nucifera, assembly GCA_006176705.1. NCBI lineage: Eukaryota > Viridiplantae > Streptophyta > Magnoliopsida > Arecales > Arecaceae > Cocos > Cocos nucifera. The sequence goes on along the minus strand of QRFJ01001088.1, from coordinate 255,528 downwards.
TGACCTGTCTTCTCATATTCCCAAGGCTTGGGAGCGCCACTTTTAAGCTCACACGATCTAGGTTGTACGCTGAGGTTGATGATTTATTGATCTCAATGTGAGTTGGGTTTACTATATCAAACCACGTTGGTATTTTATCGATCTCGTATACTAGGCAGATCATTTTGGCAAGCTGCTGATCAGTTGGCAAAGTCAATGCAAACCCAACCTCCTACGGAGCTCGAGGGCCACTATCTTTCAGGATGACAAAATGTTGGTCTGGCAATGTGCAATCAAGATGAGGTCAGTTTATTACCGATCTAGACCTGATTACTTGGTCAATTTAGTTTTAGCTAATATCCAGGCTTTCAGATCGATATTTTATTGACATGATAATGAGATAATGACTCATTCAGATGGTGCCACATGCCCTGCAGAGGATGACCGTATCAACAGTTGCCCCCCACTTTCTAGACTTGGATAGAATTCTTCCAGCAGCAAGTGTGAAAAGTTATTTCAGAAGTCATTCAATGCATCAAGATTTGTGCCATGCGGTCACCAGATTTGGTTTTGAAATGATTCAAAAAGATAGGCCATCTCGTTTGCCGTAATGGCCATATCCTAGTATTTAAGGAAGCATGGGAGAGGGTGAGGCTATCATTGGCTATGCCACTATATCCCAGGCATCATAGGGCACGTAGCGCTCATCTATGGACCGGCTGAACCATCATACGGATCAAGCTTTCATGATTTGATCTGGGCCATTGCATCAAAATAGACTTTTTGTAGTTTCTTTAGATTATTGATAAGTGGTTTAAATCCATTGGTTGCTGGGCCAATCTGAGCCATTGTTTGCCCCTATATACAGAGTATTTGTCTATCCTTCTTCTGTCTTCACTATTATTTGCCTGGGCGAGATTTTTGCTGCAAGAAAGACTTCCAGGCACCCTGTCAATCGGAGAAGGAGGTGATTCCAGTAATTATCAAAGCTTGGAGAGGGTCACTGAAAATAATAAAGAAGGCCTCTTATTTCCTTCGGTAGGATTCTTCTTTCTTTCTCTTGTTCTTAGGGTCTTTGTTTCTTAAGGTTTCCTCTCTCAGTCCTCCTTTGTTTCTTTCTCTTTGAGTCTTCCTTTTTTATCTCCTCCATTCTTTTTCCCATTCTTCTCTCCATGTCTTCTCAGGAGAGTACCTCTCCTTATGGTGGTGAAAGGGGGGAGCTGATCTCGGGTGACCATAACATCTGGTCAACCTAGTCCTTGCTCATCATTGAGATGGGTAATCCATCTTAGGGTGCTGCCGAAGTCGGTACCTCTGGTGAAGATAGTTCAAGATCTCCAGTAAAGAGATTCTTGGATTATTTTGGTCCTGGCACTGAGCCTTCTCTCATGATAGATGCTAACCTGGAAAGGCTTAGGGAGAAATATTTCATCCCTGACCATTTCCAACTTATTGCTCCTGGTCCGAGTGATTGGGTTACATGACCTCCTGAAGGTTGTGTGGCCTTTTATGATAAATCACTTCGATCCAGGCTATGCTTTTTCCTACATCCTTTCATTTGTAATGTATTAGACTACTATAGTTTATAGCCGACTCAAGTTACCCCAAATGCCATTAGGATTATTTTAGTCTTCATCATCTGTTGTAGTTTTACTACCATTAATCTTAGATTTTTTTTTGTTTAAAGCTCTCTTTGTTTTGGAAAAACATCCAACTAAGAAGGGCTGGTGGTATTTCTCATCCTGGCCAAATTGTAAATTCAATCTTACTCTTCCTTCCTCAATCCACGACTGGAAAAGTTGTTTCTTTTTTATTTCTTCTGATACTTCTTAGGATTTCAGTATTGGTTAAGGTAGTCTCCAACTAAACTGGAACTCCAATAGGTCTATTCTACTCGGAGATAGGGAGGCCTTCGAAAAGCTGTTGGGTATGAAGGTGTCCAAGCTCAACCAACTGATGATGGATCAATTCTTATTCGACTCCGGCATCAACCTGATCTCCCTTCAGAGTGAGTCTGTCATCAAATCTCTTTTCATTTTTCTAAGCTTGATCTCTTTTTTTTTTTTTATCATATTTTCTATTGTGTATTGTAGCACTCATGAGGTTTGACTCTCGGAGGCTAGCAAAGCAAAAGAAAAGGAAGTCGGAATCCTCTGAGCCTCCACCGGCAAAGAAGGGAAAGGAGAAAGAGATCGACACCAGCTCGGCGATTTTCCGACCTGCACCTCCTTCCAAAGCAGTGGCGATCGTCATTCACGTAGACCCTATCTGCACCTGACTTTCGCCAGTATCCCCCCCACTGCCGAGGGGACCTCAGGATACTATTGAGGTGGCCCATCTACCTCCCAAATAATCAACCATCCATCGGAGGTCGAGTTCTACCGCTACACCATTGGGACCTAGTCCACTGACTGCACCAACATCGACCTCTACCCATCAAACTTAGCCCTTCAGGGGCTCAAAGATTCCATCGATCGATCCACCAACAAGCTCCACCAGCCGGATCGACCTCGGTTAGGGTTCTTTGTGGGACACTCCTACATTGGGAAAAGATCTCCTATATGTTATGATGCCGCAGATGGAGTTGCACACCCATAGAAGAGACCTGGGTCCTAAGGAGCTGCTGAACAATGGCTTCAATAGCATTTTAAATGTGAGGAGAACTCCCTTTCTCACATCAGCATTTTACCAACCTTTCTTTTTTTTTTTTATGTTGATTTTTTGTCGACTTGATATCTTCTTTTTAACTTTTCTTTTACCAGGCTGCCTCCTACTTTCGATTGTTCGTCGAGCACATAAAGTGGTTGGGTGAGAATAAGAAATCACTGGAAGAGGGTTTGCAGTCTATAAAAGACTGCTTGAAAGCGGTAGAAGAGAAGGCCATCAAAGAAGAGAAGACCGCTATGGGGCTGAAGAAGCAGCTTCTGGAGAAGCTCAATGAAATTGTCAGAGAAAAATAAAGCTCTTTCGGACCTTCAGAGTAACGTTAATGAGGAAGAAGAAAAGCTGCTAGAGTTACAGTGAGTGACCTCTAGGATTTCTGACCTAGAGGCAAAAATAAAGGAGCTAGAGAAAAAGATGGCCTCTAAGGACGAGATATTGGCCGCCCAGGACAAGGCACTTCTAATTTACCAGAGAGATCCGAGTCACACTGTGGAGGAGTACAAGTTTTTCGAAAATTTTGTGAAGGAGGTCATAGAGGCTATTTGAGAAGCTTTTGAAAGTGGCTTTAATGGTTGCAGGGGTCTAGTTCAAAAATTCTTTCCCAATTTAGACCTAAGTAGCGTTACTATGGAGGTCGGTCTCGCCCTAGCTGTAGGAATGGAGGTCTATCCAGCACCAGAGATGGGTTCTACTGCAGAAGTATCCCAGCCTGCCTTGGAGATGCCCGCCATTCTACTCAAGCTAAAGATGGAGGCTTCGAATCCTATCGAGACCCCAGCATCTACTTCAGCTGAAACTCCAACTTCCACCCTAGCACCAATAAAAATTATTCCACTAGAGGATGACATAGTGGATGCTACTCCTTCCAAAGCTCCTCAAGTAGATGCCTAATTTTATATTTTTTTTCTTTTTATTCCTGTTGGGAATAAACCCTGCTCCTGCCAAAGTTTAATCTGATGCTCAGCCTAATGCAATCGGTAGTCACGGAAGAGCTTCAGCGATCGAGCCCCTTCCGAACTCTCCAATGATTGAGCCTTAGCCGAGCTCCTTTAGCCAGCCAAACTTCTCAGCAGTCGAGCTCCAATCGATCTCCCATGAGAATCGAACTTCCTCCGCACTCCTCCAACCGGATGGCCATGAGAGTCAAACTCCATCCGCGCTCTTTCAGTCAGACGCCTATAGGAGCCAAACTCCTTCCAAGCTTCTCCTTCGGCCAAACTCCATCTAAGCTTTTTCTTCGATCGAACTCCTTTAGAAGTTTGAACTCCTCTAAAATTGATACATGCCGAAGTCCACCAATCAATGCCTGCTTTCTCAGAGCTATGGCTATTAAATCTGGATGAATGATCACCATCAGTCTACCATAGATGATGCTACAGGCGGTGCTCCCCTCCATGACTAACTTCATCAAATCTCGAATGGTCCACCACTATCGAATGGTATGGCTATCACTATCGATCTGATGATGCTATCCTCTCCGCACCAAATCCCACGCAGCCTCGAGTGGCCCACCACCAGGCGGTATGGTCGTCACCATCAATCAAGCTCCATCTATAAAAAGGAACCCTTTAGATACGTTTTCTCGAGCCTCTAAGCCCTCTTCTCCTTTTCAAAATTTTATCGAACTCATTTCTGAGCACTCCATTTCTGTTAGTTAGAAGAGCTGACTTGATCGTCGGAGGATCCTATCGAAGCCACCACCACCGACTCCAGACAGAACTTTATTTTGTAGGTCACCGACGGTGACCTCATCCTCCTCCACTCCAGCTCGATCTAACGACAACCAAATTCTGCACCAACAGAATTGGCGTTAGAGAAAGGATCCTCTATTCTTGAGGTTTTCTTATTCTTAAAAGAGTGCTCAGTGATGACCTCTCTCTTCCCTCTCTAAAGATCTTCCTTCTTCCTCTTCAGAGTTCTTTTCCAAGAGAAAATGCCTCCTAGGAGAGCTTCGATCCGATGATCGATGGCCTCCATGGCCCAATCTTGTCCAGATCCATCTGCTCCCACTTCAGCCCCGACATCCTAGGTTTCATCTATAGTCATGGTAGATGCGGAACAGTTCAACCTACTGGTCCAGTAGGTTCAAGGCCTTATTAAGATGGTGCAGGCCATGCAGTAGCCTTCGACGGTGACTCCATCAGAAAACCCACCATTGGGATGTCAGAAATCGACCCTAAGAAAGAGTGCTCAAGCTAGCATACCCTTCACCCCTAGAAAGGAGAAATAGAGAGTAGAGGATCCGTGTTCGGATCATGATCCTCCTCTAGAGGAGATCTTCTCCATCTGTAGTCGGAAGCCCTCTAAGGTCTGCGATCGAGACGGCATCCTCAATCACAAACTACAGAAGATGGGCCGACGGATTGAAGAGCTCGGCCACGTCGTCCCAGCTCACCTTGATGACGTCCACACCAATCCTTCTTTCTCCCTCCAAATTATGCAAGAGTCCATCCCATCGAACTTTGAGCTTCCTTAATTTGAAAGCTACGATGAGACCTGTGATCTAGTTGATCATCTAGAGGCCTTCTGGATCATGGTGCTACTCCATGGTGCACTAGACGCCATATTGTGCCGAGCCTTCCCATCTATCTTAAAGGGGGCAGTGAGAAATTGGTACTCAACATTGAAGCTAAGTACGATCTTCTCTTTTGATCAGATGAGCCATCAGTTCGTGGCTCACTTCATCAACAGCTGACGTTCGTGCCAAGGTTTGGATTCTCTGATGAATGTCAAGCAGAAGCAGGAAGAATCTATCTAGGCTTATGTCATCCGATTTAATGCTGCTACTTTGGAGGTTCGAAATCTAAACTAGTCTATTGCCATTGCCGCACTCAAGGGTGGCCTTCAAAAGAATGACTTGTCGTTCTCCCTAGAAAAAAAGTATCCCAGAGACTTCGTCGATCTATTGGCTCGAGCTGAGAGATATGCCCGTGCGGAAGAAGCCTTCAAGTTGAAGGACAAAGAAGCTTTAGGAGAGCGGCGAGCAAACGAGTATAATAGACCCACCACCGATGGAGGGTCGAGCAAAGTTCAACTGCGCTCACGGACTCCCCCAGGGCACAAGTAAGGTCGAACTCCCCCTCGAGCTCATCATCAAGGAAGCTCCAACAAAGGGGCATGAAGTTCTCTCCCAGAGGGTTTCGCAGGAGGGTGGAATAAAATTCGACCATGCTCATGACCTCCCTCAGTGCAAGCGAGACCCGAACTCCTTCTCGAGCTCATCATCAAGGAAGCTCCGATGGAAGGGCACGAAAAGGTTCTCCCCCCAGAAGGTTCCATAACTACACCCCCTTCAATGTTCCATAGATGTCGGCCTGAAGCAAGCCAATGGCGCTACTACGGCTAGAACCACTAATGAGGAAGGAACGACAAGAAGATCAGTCGCCTCCCGACATCATCGACGCTATCTTCAAGGGGCTTGGTACTTCGGTGGGCTGTCATCTCCCAGCGACCTAGCCAAGAGAAGCTTGCTCCAAATTAAGAAGACCAGCATGAGATAAAGGAGGTCGTCTGGCTCGGGACTTACTGCCCAAGGGAACTCAGAGGAACAACGCCCCTACGATCCTGAAATATAAAAAATTCGAGGATGTGCTACCAGTAACTTTTCTTTGATAAAATTCTTTCATTTCAATAATATTATTTTTGGATGCAAAAACTATGTGATGACAGGAAAGAAGTAGTCAATAGTGGCCGTGTTAGGAATAGGAGGAGAACCTCATCCTAACGTGAGTGAGTCAAAGTCCTTCAACCTCGACCGTAGGAGATAAGATCTTCCTTGAGCGATCGGGCCAACCTCGACTGTAAGAGATAAGATCTCCTCCGAGCGTCTGTATCAACCTTGGCTGCAGGAGATAAGATCTCCCCCAAGCGTCCGTATCAACCTCGATTGTAGGAGATAAGATCCCTCCGAGTGACCTGGTCAACCTCGACTGCAGGAGATAAGATCTTCCCTAAGCGATTGGACCAACCTCGACTGCAGGAGATAAGATCTCCCCCGAGCGCCCGTATCAATCTCGGCATAGGAGATAAGATCTTTCTCGAGCGATCGGATCAACCTCGGCTGTAGGAGATAAGATCTTCAATCCTCGGCTGTAGGAGTTAAGATCTCTTTCGAGCGATCGGGTCAACCTCGGCTGTAGGAGATAAGATCTCTCCGAGCGCCCATATCAATCTCGGCTGTAGGAGATAAGATCTCTTCCGAGTGATCGGATCAACCTCGACTGCAGGGGATAAGATCTCCCCCGAGCGACCGAGCCAACCTTGGCTTCAGGAGATAAGATCTCTCCCCGAGCGTCCGTATCAACCTTGGCTGCAGGAGATAAGATCTCTCTCAAGCGACTAGGCCAACCTCGACTGCAAGAGATAAGATCTCCTCCGAGTGCCTGTATCAACCTCGACTGTAGGAGATAAGATCTCTTTCGAGTGACCGGGCCAACCTCAGCTGTAGGAGATAAGATCTCCTCCGAGCGTCCGAACCAACCTCAGCTATAGGAGAGCTACAGGAGATAAGATCTCCCCTAAGAGATCGGGCCAACCTCGACTGCAGGAGATAAGATCTTCTCCGAGCGTCTATATCAACCTCGATTGCAGGAGATAAGATCTTTCCCAAGCGACTGGGTCAACCTCGGCTGCAGGATATAAAATCTCCTTTGAGCGACGGGCCAACCTCAGCTGCAGGAGATAAGATCTTCCCCGAGCGCCCATATCAACCTCGGCTGTAGGAGATAAGATCTTCCTCGAGCGACTGGGCCAACCTTAGCTGTAGGAGATAAGATCTCCCCCAAGTGATCGGGCTAACCTCGGTTGTAGGAGATAAGATCTCCCTCGAAGGATCGGGTCAACCTCGACTGTAAGAGATAAGATTTCCCCCGAGTGCCTGTATCAACCTCAGCTATAGGATATAAGATCTCCTTCGAGCGACCGGACCAACCTCGGCTGCAGGAGATAAGATCTCCCTCGAGCAATCGGGCCAACCTTGGCTACAGGAGATAAGATCTTCCCTTGAGTGCCCATATCAACCTTGGCTGCAGGAGATAAGATCTTCTCCAAGTGATCGGGCCAACCTCGACTGTAGGAGATAAGATCTCCCTCGAGCGCCCGTATCAACCTCGATTGCAGGAGATAAAAATCTTCCCCGAGCGACCGGGCCAACCTTGGCTATAGGAGATAAGATCTCCCCCGAGCACCTATATCAACCTTGACTGTAGGAGATAAGATCTCTCCCGAGCGCTCGTATCAACCTCGGCTGTAGGAGATAAGATCTTCCCAGAGCGACCGGGCCAACCTCAACTACAAGAGATAAGATCTCATCCGAGTGTATCAACCTCAGCTGCAGGAGATAAGATCTCCTCCGAGCGACCGAACCAACCTCGGCCACAGGAGATAAGATCTCCTCTGAGCGCCCGTATCAATCTCAACTGTAGGAGATAAGATCTCCCTCGAGCAACCGGCCAACCTCGACTGTAGGAGATAAGATCTCCCCCGAACGTTCATATCAACCTTGGCCATAGGAGATAAGATCTTTCCTAAGCGATCGGACCAACCTCGACTGTAGGAGATAAGATCTCCCCCGAGCACCCATATCAACCTCGACTGTAGGAGATAAGATCTCCCTCGAGCACCCGGATCAACCTCGGCTGCAGGAGATAAGATCTTTCTCGAGCGCGCTCGTATCAACCTCGACAGTAGGAGATAAGATCTCCCCCGAGCGCCATATCAATCTCGGTGGCAGAAGAATAAGACCTTCCCCAAGCGACCGGCCAACCTCGACTACAGGAGATAAGATCTCCCTCAAGCGCCCATATCAACCTCGACTGTAGGAGATAAGATCTCCTCCGAGCACCCATATCAACCTCGACGGCAAAAGATAAGATCTTCTCCAAGCGCCCGCATCAACCTCGGCTGTAGGAGATGAGATCTCTCCCGAGCACTCATGTCAACCTCGACTGTAGAAGATGAGATCTCTCCTCAAGCTTCAACCTCGACTGTAGGAGATAAGATCTCCTCCGAGGAGCTCAACCTCTGACCTCAATCATAGGAGACGAGATCTCCTTCAACCTCGACTGAAGATGAAATCCTCCCGAGCCTCAACTTCAACTTCAACCTTGATCGGAGATGAGATCTTCCTCGAGCTTCAACTTCAACTTCAACTTTGACTGAAGATGAGATCTCCTCCGAGCTTCAATCTGAACTGGTGCAGAGCCTTGAAGAGGACTTCGACAGTTGCCTTTTCTGCACTCCCTTTCTTCAAGTTTTGAACTCGGGAGTGGGGGAGACTACTGTTGGGGATAAACTCCGCTTCTATCGAAGTTCAGTCTGATGCTCAGCCTAATACAATCGATAGTCATGTAAGAGCTTCAGCGGTCAAGCTCCTTCCGAACTTTCCAGCGATCGAGCCTTAGCCAAACTCCTTCAGCCGATCGAACTTCTCACTGGCCGAGCTTCAATCAATCTTCCACGAGAGCCGAACTCCCTCTGCACTCCTCCAGCTGAATGCCCATAAGAGCCAAACTTCCTCCACACTCTTTCAGTCAGACGCCTATAGGAGCCGAACTCCTTCCAAGCTTCTCCTTCGGCCAAACTCCTATAGGAGCCAAACTTCTTCCAAGCTTCTCCTTCGGTCGAACTCCTTCAGGAGTCCGAATTCCTCTGGAATTGATACATGCTAAAGTCTACCAATCAATGCCCACTTTCTCAGAACCATGACTATTAAATTTGGATGAACGATCATCATTAGTTTATCATAGACGATGCTACAGGCGGCGCCCCCCTCCGTGACTGACTTCGCCAGACCTCGAGCGATCCACCACTATCGGATGGTATGGCTGTCACTATTGGCCTGACGATACCATCCTCTCTGCATCAAATTTCATGCAGCCTCGAGCGACCTGCCACCAAGCAGTATGGCCATCACCATCAATCAAGTTTCATCTATAAAAAGAGATCTTCTAGATACATTTTCTTAAGGCTCTAAGCCCTCTTTTCCTTTCCAAAACTCTACCAAACTCATTCCTAAGCACTCCATTTCTGTTGGTCAGAAGAGCTGATTTGATCGTCGGAGGGTCCTACCGAAGCCACCACCACCGACTTCGGATAGGATTTTATTTTGCAGATCACCAGCGGCGACCTCGTCCTCTTTCACTCCAGCTTGATTCGATGACAACCAAATTTTGCACCAATAATTTCTATTTTTGTCTTTCTGTATCAACCCAGTTCGAGCTTTTGGTAATGACCTTTTCAAATAAATGAAGTTTCTTTTTTTAGATGACCGCTTCCCATGTGCGATGTCGGATTTCTTCGACTTAATGCAACTTGTTGCAATGCTTTGTGCATTTTATTCAAACATTCTTCTGAGTAATAATAAAGTAACCTTGCCTCAGTTAATTCTCGATGTGGTGGCATAGAATAGATAACTTATGTTGAGATCGGTATTAGATAGGAGTCCAATATTATACTAACTTCTAGATTATAGTAATAAAAATCCAGTGTAATGTCAACTTGTAATGAATAAGTCTAATGCAACATCGATCCAGAGATCGATAATAATCAAAAATTCATAAAAATGTCGATCTGGAGATTGATAATAATAAAAAATCCATAATAACATCAATCCAAAGATTGGTAATAATCAGAAATCTATAATAATGTTGATTCGGAGATCGATAATAATCCGAAACCCATAATATCATCGATTCGAAGATCGGTAATAATCAAAAATCCATAATAACGTCGATTTGGGGATTGGTAATAATCAAAAATCCAAAATAACGTCGATCCGAAGATCGGTAATAATCAAAAATTCATAATAACGTCGATCCGGAGATCATTCTTTGAGAAAAGCGGAGATCTTATCTCCTATGTCTTATCAAGGCTCTATCGATTAGGAGCTTGATCTTTGAGAAAAGCAAAGATCTTATCTCCTGTGCCCATCAGGGCTCTACCGATTCGGATATCGATCTTTAAGAAAAGCAAAAATTTTATCTCCTATGCCCGTCGGGGCTCTATCGATTCGAAGATTGATCTTTAAAAAAAGTGGGGATCTTATCTTTTATGTCTGTTAGGGCTATGCCGATTCGAAGATCGATCTTTTATCGAGATGATCGAAAGAATTCAATATTTCAAAAAAATCTCTAATGAGATAAAATTTTCAAGATCTTTATTCAAAATTCATTGGTAGTATACTCTGAGATTTTTTGTGTTCCATGTTTTAGGAATGCTTGAACCATCTAGATTCTCAATTTTGTAGGTTCCCGATTGAATTACCTTAGTTACTTAATATGGACCTTTCTAATTTGGGGTGAGCTTTTCTTGTTCCAAAGGTTCGAAACTTCTGTTCGACGAAGGATAAGATCACCTCTTTGAAAAATTTTTGGCTTTACTCTGGTATTGTAGTATCTGGCCACTTTTTATTTATAAGTTGCCATTCGAATTTGGACAATTTCTCTGGTTTCTTCTAGCAGGTTTAAGTTGGTTCTCAACTGATCTGTATTACTCACTTCATGAAAATTCTCCACTCTTGGAGATGGGAGATCGATTTCCATAGGTATTACTATCTCCACTCCAAACATGAGTTTGAAGGACGTTTCTCTAGTTGGTCACCTGAGAATGGTTCTATAGGCCTAGAGAATATTATATAATTCATCAGCCTATAGGTTTTTAGCTTCGACGAGCCTAATTTTTAGACCTTAGAGAATTATCCGATTCATAACTTCTGCTTCTCCATTAGATTGTGGATGTCCCACTAAAGTGAGCTTGTGATTAATGTGTAGCTCAGAATAGAATTTTTTGAATTTCATATTATCGAACTACTTTTCATTATCAGTAATGATTACTTGAAGAAGGCCAAAATGGTAGATAATTGACTTCTAGATGAAATCCTACATCTTCTTCTTAGTAATTTGTGCTAGGGATTTCGCTTCTACCTATTTGGTAAAATAATCGATAGCAACTACTAGAAATTTTCTTTGTCCCATTGCCATGAGGAAGGGCCCTAGGATGTTCATTCTTCAAATAGTGAAAGGCCAAGCAGCTATTATCGAAATGAGTTCCACAACTGGCTGGTGCTGAATATTAGCGTACCTTTGATATTGATCATACTTATTGATAAGATCAGCCACATCCTTTTATATAATTGGCCAATAATAGTCCTAGTGGATTACTTTGTATGCCAAGGACCTGCCTCCTAGATGATTTTCATAAATTCTCTCATAAACTTCTTGAAGGGCATCATCAGCCTCTGAGGGTTTTAGATACTGAAGTAACGGAAGAGAAAATGACCTCTTGTAAAGTCTTTCGTCTAGGATGACATACTAGGGAGCTTGCCTTTTGATCTTTCTAGCCTTTGTAGGATCACTGGATAGTATTTCTTTGCTTAGATAATTCATTATTGGGTCTATCCAGCTCAGTTCATGATCTAGTTGAGTGATCATTTAGACCTCTATATTGAGTTTTTCAAGAATTTCAATGAATGCCTTTTGATTGAGGTCGGAATATTTCGATGTCGCCAGGTGTGAAAGCGCATCAGCTTGGGCATTCTCTAATCTTGGTATTTGGATAATTTCGAGATCGAAGAAATCTTTGGATAATTTCATTGTATGATGTAAATATTGGGATATAATGGAATCTTTGGCTTCGTAATGACCTCGTACCTATCCAACGACAAGCTGTGAATCTGTAAACACCTTGAGCCTCTTAATATTGAGCTCTTTGGCGATTTTGAGTCCTACGATGAGGGCTTCATATTCAGCTCCATTATTGAAGATTTTGAAATTGAACCTTAGTGCATATTCAGTGATTGCTCCCTCGAGACTGGCTAAAATCAATCTAGCTCTACTTCTTCGGGTATTGGAGGCCCCATCCACATGTAAAAGCTAATAAGATCATTTAGTGGTTTCTTCTAAAATTTTTGGAATCTTTTCTTCTTCAGGTATTGAACATTCCACCATAAAATCAGCCAACACGAGAGCTTTCATAGAAGGCCTGGGCCAATAATGGATATCAAATTTGCTAAGTTCAATGGCCCATTTGGCCAACTAGCCAAAAGTGTGAAATCATTGAAAGATCGATATCAGTGGTTGGTCCATTAAGATAATGATGGAATGAGCTTGAAAATATGATCGGAGCCATTTGGCAGTGGTGACTAGGGAGTAAATCATTTTTTTCAATTCTAGAGTATCAGGACTTTGCATCTCATAATAATTTGTTGACATAATCGATAGGCCTATCTGTCCTTGCCTCATCTCAGACTAAAACTGAGCCAACAACGTTAGGTGAAATGAATAGATATATGATTAAATCCTTACCTTCAACGGGTTTTGATAATAGTGGTACTGTGCCAAGGTATGTTTTAAGCTTGTCAAAGGCAAACTGACATTCTTTTGTCCATTCAAAGTCTTTAATTTGTTTTAGAATTTTGAAGAATGGGAGATACTTTTCAGCTGACCTGGATACAAATCTGCTGAGTGATGCTACTCATCCAGTAAGCCATTGTATTTTTTTTATGGAGTTAGGAGGCTTCATCTCGAGTAAGGCTTCGATCTTCTCGAGGTTGGCTTCTATTCCTCTCTGGATCATGAGAAAATCAAGAAATTTTCTAGTTGTAATCCTAAAAGGACATTTATTAGGATTGAGTTTCATTTGGTGCTTGCGGAGTTCTCCGAAGGCTTCTTTAAGATCGGCAATATGCCGATCTACATCTACACTTTTGACCAGCATGTTGTCAACGTAGACTTTCATATTATGATCGATTTGGTACTTGAACACTTTATTCACTAGGCGCTGGTAGGTGGCACCTGAATTTTTTTAAATTGAAAGGCATCATTTTATAATAGTACAAATCTTTGTCGGTGATGAATGTTATATTCTCCTCATCTTCAGGGGCCATCCTGATTTGTTAATAGCCGGAGAAGGCATCCATGAAGCTTAGCAGCTTATGCCCTGATATCGCATCGACCAGTTAATCAAATTTTGATAGAAAAAAAACTATCCTTTAGGCAAGCCTTGTTGAAATCGATAAAATCGATGCAAATCCTTTATTTTTCGATTGCCTTCTTAACCATGACAACATTAACTATCCAATTCAGATACTATGCTTCTCTAATATATCCTGCCTTCAAAAGTTTGCCGATCTCCTCGTCTATAGCTCTTTGCCTTTCTGGAGTGAAGGTTCTTTTCTTTTACTTCACGGGCTTATATTTCGAATCAATATTCAATTTATGCATGATGACATCGGTTGGAATTTTAGGCATGTCTGGGGCTGACCATGCAAACACATCAACATTTTTTGAAAAAAAGAGATCATTTTTTTTTTAGGTTGATATTTAACCAAGCTCCAACCTGGATGGTTCTTTCAGGATCTTCGCCCAGCAGTACGATAATGTGGTTCTGTTGATTTACCTTGATTTTTTTTAATCTCATCATCAAAATCTTGGTCGAAAATTTTGGTAGGTGGAATTTTGACTGGTGCCTTTATTTTAGAAGCTATCAAAAAGCATTGCTTGACTATTATTTGGTCTCCTCGCATCTCGCCGACACCCAATTTGGTTGAAAATCGGATAAGAAGATGGTAAGTTGAGACTATTGCCTTGAGAGTGTTAAGCCTAGGTCGGTCAAGAATGGTGTTGTATGTAGATGGTATTTTGATGATCAAAAATGTAAGTTGCACTATTGACTGATAGAACTCTTTTTTGGTAGTGATTGGTAGCATAATGTTTTCTTCGACTACCACATAATCACCTAAAAACTCAATCAGAGGGCTACCAACCTATCTTAGGCTATTGAGCAAATTTATTTTTGAGAGGACATCATAGAACAACACGTCTGCAGAACTTCTATTATCTACCAGAATTCTTTTTACATCATAGTTTGCTATAATCATAGAAATGATGACAGCATCATTATGGGGTGTTTGAACCCCTTAGACATCATTTTTAGAAAAAGAAATAACATTTTTAACACACTGCCTTTTGGGCGAAGGACTCCTAGATGCCCTCTAGAGCTGGCCGCCCTATAAGATCATATTAATAACTCCTGCAGTTGGCCGATTGTGTTCAACAGCATCTTCAGGCCTTGGGCACTGCTCCAAAGGCTGGTTTGCCCGATCTTGGACATATTTATTGAGATAGCCCCAGCAGATCAAAGCCTCAATCTCATCTCTGAGTTGACAGCATTCCTCAGTGTTGTATCCATGATCCCGGTGGTAGCAACAATATTTGCTCTTATTTCTTTTGTCTGTAGGAGCCTTCATGGAAATAGGGTGGTGGAGATATCCTTGATTCTCTATCTCCATCAAAATTTACGTTCCAAGGATAGACAAAGAGGCGTAGCTGTCGAATTTTTGAGAAGGACTTTGTGACCTCGAATTTTTCTGAGGTGGTTCACTACTGTTCCCCTGATTCCCACATCCTTCCTTATGAGGTCATTTCTTTCCCTCTTTATCCTTCTTCTTCTCTTTTTTATTCAACTTTTCCTTCTCCTCAGCATGGGCATACTTCCAAATTCGGTCCAGCATTGCTTCATAATTCTCCAAAAAATTCTTGTTAAGAGAGAAGGTCAGATGATAACTCCTGAGCCTAAGCTTTAAGGTAGGCATAGCGACGGACTCATTGAAATCTTTAACTTCTAGAATGGCCGTGTTGAAACAGGCCATATATTCTCAGAAGGACTCACCCTGTTGCTGCACCATGGAGAGGAGACTGTCTGAGTGTTTTAGGTGGAGATGGTTGCTTTCAAAATAGACCACAAAGAGCCTGCTCAACTGATCAAAAGAAGAAATGGATCCAGGATGAAGTCCAGAAAACCATACCCTTGCAGATTTCTTAAGGATGATGGGGAGGCCATGCAGAAAAGGACGTCAAATGCACCTTGAAGCCTCATAACATCTCTATACCCTTCTACGTGATCTTGAGGGTTAGTGGAACCATCAGATGGCTCCAAAATAGGCATATTAAATTGGGATGGGACCAATTCATTTAGGATTTCAGTAGAAAAGGAAGAAGTGAGGTGGAAGTCCTTCTTACTCTGGAGAGGTTTCTCGAGCTGCACCTCCTTCAACTTCTTCTCAAGATCTTGAAGTTTTCGCTCAAGATCCATCTCTCGTAGCGGTCTTCTATTGTAGGGAGTTGATTCTATTTCATAGGAGCGGTCTTCTTAATCAAGAAAATGCTCCTGATGGAGTTCTTGGAGAGTTGGAGGATGGCTGGTTTGTGACGCAGCTTCTCGAGGGATAGATTCTTGTCATTGCTCCATTGTTTGCTGGAGCTGCTGTACGACATTAGTAAGGGCCTAGACTTGCTATACTAGGAGACTAAATTACTATGGGTTGATCGCAATTGGGGGTTGAGATTGGACCATCTCCGGAAGGGCTCTTGGAGAAGACTGAGCCAGATTCTGCACTTTCTTGACCATTTTCCACCAAATCTTGAGCAAAAGTCCTTCCTCTAGTGCCAATCTGTCGCAATTGGACTTCAGACGATCGAAGAAATTCATGCTGGAGAGCTAGTTGAGTTGGTTCGACGTAGATCGCGAGCCGACCTATAAGATAAAGTCCAAAAATCGATGGGGTATCCTCCAGTTTAAGATCCTCCGATGCCTAATTTAGCTAAAGTCTTATCAACAGATAGTGGAAATAGAAAAATGAAAGATAGAATGGGAGAATTTTGGTAGAGAAATGTTTGTTCTTCCTTCAATGAAAAAGTCGAGAGTCAATTTCAGTAGAGTTTTGGCTCTGTGAACTCGTGCTTACCCTAGAGAGGTACCCTACCCTTCTATTTATACAGGTATTTGCTTAGGCCTTAAGGAAAGTTTGTTAGACCGTTAGTTTGTTATGACTAACTGGATTATAGTTGTTGGCTATTGGCCTCGCTGGCGATTAGTTGGAGTACAGCTGGAGGAGGGTCGCAATCTAATTGGAGTGCAATTGGCATTGGTTAGCTGTCAGAATGTGTCGAGGTCGGTAAATCACCAATCTGGGTTGTATGTTGAGGTCGATGATTTATCGATCTCAATATGAGCTGAGTTTACTGTATCGGACCACATCGGTATTTTATCAATATCGTATACTAGGCAGGTCATTTTGGCAAGCTATTAATCAGTTGGCGAAGTCAGTGCAAATCCGACCTCCTGTGAAGCTCGAGGGCCGCTATCTTTCAGGATGACAAAATGCTGGTCTGGCCGCGATCTAGATTTGATTACTTAATTAATTTAGTTATGGCTAATATTCAGGCTTCTAGGTTGGTATTTTATCAATCTGACACTGAGATGATGACTTCTTCAGATGGTGCCACATGTTCTTCAGGGGATGACCGTATCAATAGAAAATGCACATAGTAGTTAAGCAGAAGCAAGCAATGCATGGAGAAACCATCTCAAATGGGCCATATAGCTTAGATTGGCACTGAAATATCGGACTGATACGCACCTGCTGAAGAAGAACTATATGATGACCTTTCCAAGGATTGCCTACCCAAATGAAATGAGATTAAATCAGTGTGATGCGACTGAGACATTCATCCATATTGAGAAATAGTGGATGCATTAATATTGACACGGCCATTGAAAGTTAGTAGTAAAAATTCTATTTTCGCTTTTTTTTTTTTTTTTTTGATGTTCCTAATTTCAGATAGAAAATACATATTTTCTATTGGTTGATTTTATGAAACTACTTCACAAGCATGCATTAAAGTACCCATCATCATGGGTGAGCAAAGTGAGAAGCAACACATTGCCCTAAACTCAAGAATGGGTTTTTACTCATTGGAAATGACTTGGATGTCGGGATGATTGGGTTTGTCTTGACTTTGAGGGACTCTAGCTGTGTATGATTATAGTCCCTATCAAGAATTAGTATTATCAAGTAGCTATTTGCTTTTGATATCATGAATGGTGAAGGTTCATGGAACTTGTTCTGTACAGATGGGACTTACATGAGAAGTCTTTTATTATTAGTTTTCATATGAAATGTAATGTTTCTCATTGCTTTCTGTCTGGGAAAAATCAAAAGATTTTGAGCTCATCAGATTAGTAGGCTCTTGAAAAACCTAATGAATTAGTATTGTGGGACAGCCTGTATAATTGAGTTAATTATCACCAGAAAATCACAATGAGCTTTGAGGTAAAAGCAAGAGGCATAACTGCAATTACTGTCCAAACCATGTCGTGGATGACAAACAGATCCTGCCAGAAATAAATTTTAAAAAAAATGCATATAAACCAGATTGGATTTGAGGTGGTTGGCTATGCACCTTACTGAAGTTAACCTACTTGAACAAGGCGACAAAAACTAATTAGATGTAACGTTAATTTTGAACAGACTTTTGCAGTCAAGAGGCCATGATTGTCTTTTCATTTGCAGGCCTCTTGAGAAGCTAGGGTCAAGGCGCCACCATAAGAAGATCTTTTTGCGTTGAAGCAATTAAATGAAAAATGTCCGCCCAACTCCATTGTTACCATTATTTCATTCTCCTGTTAATATAAATACATGTTTGTTATTTGAACTAAATCTATAAAATCCAATGCAATAGCATGGATTCTAGCCACAAACTATAAATGCATCAAGTAAATGGCATAATATATAAAAAAGATTATGAATAGAAAACCCGTAAAATCCAACACCGTCTTTGAATCATAGCATCGATTATAGGGGTAATCCCTAGATTTGGATATTCTATGGAATAATAAGCAGAGAGAAAAACTAGCAAGGGTTGCAGGGAAAAATATTCCCGAATGTGGTGATTCAATACAATAAGAAAAGAAAAAAAAGGGCATCTATATAAAACTCTAGATCGTCATGCATGATCGTTGAAGCTTTCATCTTGAGTGTACATAAGGAGAAAAGGCTCAATCTCGTCTTCAAAACCTCGCAATATATACCAACTCCATTTCCCTTCATCATCGATCCTTCATAAACCACAAAATCATAAATTAAAAAAAAATAAGTATGAAAAAAATAGAAAAAGCCATCTAGTCATATACTTAAACAATATGTTGTTCATGTTTCCCCCAAACATCTGCTATTATTAACAGAGTGAGGTTCATTAGAATTGTTCAAGTATTTCTAGGTTTTGCTAAGGCATTCCCCTTTTCCTTCATACTAGAAGGTAGACTTGCCATATAGAAGTCTTAGTAAAAATAATAATCAAAAGAAGATACAGTTACAAAGTGAAGAGGAAGGAGAAAGAGGAATAATGGGTTTTGTGCATGTATCTATTGATATTGTCTTGCCACTACCTAGATTTCGTATTCTTGGCCTTGGCTTGGATTCCTTTCTCTAAGCTTGCAACTCCTTTCTTTGCTAGCAGATTTGCAATGATCAAATGGATTCCAAGTCCATCAGTTCGGAAATTGATAAAGATGTTCATCAGGAGTGCTTTTGCAACTATTTGAATATGCATATAGGTTTGTGATTATGGTGGAAGGAACAGACTTCGTATGTTCAATTTCAATTTAACGTTAATATCAGGTCTTTTTGCATTATTTAAGTGTAATATTGTCCTAAAGCACCTAGGTAAAATGCTTATATCTCTTTAATTTGCAAGATGGTGAATTCTATCCTCACAAAGGATGATAATGTGCATTTAATATAGCAACTCTCATTATCTCACACTCTGAAGTCCAAGATAAGAATTTGACTTGCTTCTTAATTTCATTCTCTCTGAGGTGTCAGATATTTTCTTTGGCATATCTAGTTTGTTAGTTGGAGTTGGTTTGTATCAGATATTTTCTCAGTTTCCTCTCTATGTTTTCACTTGATTATGAGCACCCAGAAAGAGCTGATCTGATGAATTTCTAGCTCTTCTAATTGGGTTTAAGTGTCTAAAATATAATGTGTATGACTTTATAATTTTGATTGTTGGTAGTCCTATTTTAGATCCAGCACATATTTTGAGTAAGGGAAATAAGTGGCTAACACATCAAATGACCTTTCCATTAAAGTTATGATACTGTAGATGTTATGAATGTTTTTGGAAGTTTGATCTCCACATAATTTTTGGTGTGATCCTAAAAACCATATGGTCGAATTGTCTTTGTGTTAATATAATAATATATACGGTTGAATTTTTTATTTTCTATGGGGAGAGCTCAACTAATATTTTACTTATATAATTTTTTTAAAAAAAATTATTACTCATTTATTGTTCTTATATAATGGACAAAAGTTGGATAAATAAGTCAAGATCTAGTAAAAATTATTTTGAAGGAGTTCAAAATTTCATTAAATCTGCTGTTGAGAAAGGATTAATGAATGAGAAGATTTTTTATCCTTGCCAAAAATGTGTAAATAATACTTCTCTTAATCCACAAACTATTAAAGAATATTTGGTATAGAATGGTTTGGTTAGAGAATATATTGAATGGGTATTTCATAGAGAATCTATATTGCCATTTTCATGTAATCAACCCTCATATATAGAACATGTATCTGATATTGGAACCATTAATCTATAAAGAAATCCTACTAGAGAAGATGATATGAGGGGTTTGCTCAAAGATGTCTGAGACTTGCTATTGAAAATTTAGGAGATTTCAGTAAAGAACAAGAAACAGATATGATGCCTGAGAGATTTATATCTATTGATTCTATGCATGTTGAGATACCTCAATATTCATCTAATGATGAGACAGAACATCAATTACTACTTCAAGAATTGATTTTGATGAATACAAAATATTTTAGGAGATTACTAATGAGTTTGGCTTGAAAAAAGATCTATTTCAGATTTTATAAGAAATTTTAAGTTTATTAAAGAAAGCTTAAGAAGGGCAAAATCATAATTTTATAAAGTTGGAGATCAAGAAAAACTAGTTCGGAAGCCTCAAGAGCACGTTTAGAAGATTTTTGATCTTTTGGAGGTAGTTTCATGATTTTTGGATGCATAAATTGAAAGAAAATCGAGTTTTAGCAAAAGATCAACTTTCAGGTCTACCCATGCTGAAAAGGAATGATTAGCATGCTTGTTATTGAGTGGCACACCAAAAGGGTCGACCCATGAGTTGACCCTAGGATCAACTCATGAGTCGAACTTTGTTGTTTTGCCACCCCAAAAATAGAAACAGGGATTTTTTATTTTTGCAACAGAGGTTGATCCTAAGGTCAACTGATGGGTCGATTCATGAGTCGACCCCTGCGATGAAAAATTTCTGTAACTGCTAGTTTTCAGTTCTTTTCGACTGCATTTAATGCTCTTAAATGACACTCCAACAGCTCAAAACTTACCCAGTTCACTCTTCAGCACTCCTATAGGATATAAAGGCTTTCAAAAGGAGAAAATATATAAGAAAAATCAAGCATTCATTTTAGCCCTAGCAAAAAGCTCTGTTCAAGCAAAGAAGCATTTATTTCAAGTTTATCAACTCCTCAAAAGCTTATTCAAGTCTTCTACAACTTTGAGAAAAATCAGAAAAACTTCTTTCCTAGTTGTGTAAAGTATTTTTAACATTTTATTTGCTCATTAAAGGGGACTAACTTTGTATTTCATTATTATTAATACTCATACTCTACTTTATTATTTTGATTTAAGTTTTGAAGATTCTAAAACTTGAAAAAGTTGGTTCGAACCTTGAATTGAATTATATAGGATTGGCTCGTATTCGAAAAATAAGTATTCTAGCTTAGAATAGCTAGGATCGGAGGCTTTCGACATTGTATTTAGTTTGAATATGGATAATGGATTGAAATTTTTAAGTAAAAGCTTAAAAAATGGATGTAGGTGCAAGATTGGCACTGAACTATTATAAATCTTATTTATTTGTGATGTGCTTATTTGCTTCTATCTTCATCTTCCTATTTTTTTATTTTTTTGTTGCTTACTTCTTCACTTCACTTAAATCACTCACTACATACCACTTGCTCATTATCACATAATCTCTGTGGTTGTCAATTAATTTTAAAATTTTAAAAATCTAATTCATCCCTCCTCTTGGATTGCATAGCTGGACAACAAGTGGTATCAGAGCCTGATGCTCTAGCCCTATTTTGATTTAACCATTAAGAGCTAAAGATCTATGGCAACCTAACTCGGTATCTCGCTAGTCGAGGGGTAGTCCATAAACTGACCTCCACTTTTCAATGAGTCAAACTATACTTCTTGGAAAGTTTGGATGAGAATTTTTATTCAAGCACTTGACTATGATATATGGAGTATCATAGTTAATAGACCACATACTCCTACTAAATTAATTGATGGTGTCAAATCAGCCAAATCCAAAAGAGAATGGGATGAGGTTGATAAGAAAATGGCTTAGCTCAATGTTAAAGCCATGAATGTTTTATATTATATTTTAGATGCTAATGAATTTAATCGTATTTCAACATGCATGTCTACTAAGAAAATATGGGATAAATTAGAAGTAACACATGAAGACACTAACCAAGTTAAAGAGTCAAAAATTAACATGCTTGTACATAAACATAAACTCTTTAAAATGGAACATGATGAATCAATAACTAAAATGTTTACTAGATTTATGGATATTATAAATGGTCTAAAGATTCTTGGCAAGTCTTATTCTAATAGTGATCTTGTAAGAAAGATACTTAGGTCTTTACCAAAAACATGGGAAGCCAAGGTTACCGTGATTCAAGAAGCCAAAGATCTAAATATATTGCCTTTGGAGGAGCTTCTAGAATCACTTATAATACACAAGCTAAGCATGAAGCAACATCAAAAAGAAGATGTAAAGAAGAAGACAATCGCCCTCAAATCCACTACTCAACTAAATGAGGAATCCGATTAAATAGAAAAATGAAGAACAAGATGAAGAATTGGCCCTTATCACCAGAAAGTTTAAGAGATTTTGGAAAAAAAGAAAATAAGGAATGAGGAAGAGGCCACCTACAAAAGAAAAGCATAGTAAGGAGAAGGATAAGGAGCGGCCCCTTATATGCTACGAGTGTAAGAAGCTGGGATACTTTAGGTTCGAATGTCCATAACTCAAGAAGGCTCTCAAGAAATTCAAGAAAAAGACTATGATGGCTACATGGAGTGACAGCGATGACTCGAGCTCCGAAGAAGAAGAATCTCATAAACAAGCCAACTTGTGCCTTATGGCATATGAAAATAAGGTAAATACTAAAATTTTTAATAACTTTACTTTTGAAGAATTTGAGAAAGCTTTTTATGATTTAGTAGATGATTTAAAGAAATTAGAAGTTAAAAATAGAGAACTCAAGTCAAAGAATCAGTTCTTATTGAGAGAAAATAAAACCATTTCAAATGAAAAATTACCCTTAACTCAAGAAAATTTGAATTAGAAAAATGAAATTAAGAAGTTACAACTAATGGTAGAAAAATTCACCTTAAGCTCAAACAAACTTCAAATAATTTTTGAAAATCAAAAGGCCATTTATGATAAAGCCAATTTTGGCTGCAATTCTTTGAAGAAATAAAAATTTCTAAAAAATATTTTTATGAATTCATCAAGTAATAAGTTTTCAAATATTACTTACTTTAAATATGATAAAGTAGGATATAAATCCTATACATGTTTTTCTAGTAAATCTAAAAATTCAAATGCAAAAAAGATATGGGTTTCAAAAAGAATCATTGTGACTAACCATAAAAGATCCA
Source organism: Cocos nucifera (assembly GCA_006176705.1). NCBI lineage: Eukaryota > Viridiplantae > Streptophyta > Magnoliopsida > Arecales > Arecaceae > Cocos > Cocos nucifera. The sequence goes on along the minus strand of QRFJ01001088.1, from coordinate 232,321 downwards.
AGAAAACTTGGGTATCTAAAGTGAAGACTTGATTTTGTGTGTAGATGTATCTTGCATCCCAAGAAATAAATTAAAAATGATATCTTGATAGCAGGTGCTCAAGACACATGACTAGTGATGAGTTCCAATTCATTACACTTCATGCTAAAAATGGAGGGCTGGTCATCTTTGAAAATAATGATAAAAAAAAGATCATCGATATAGGTAATATTGGTATCACTCTCTCCAAATATATTAAAAATATTTTATTAATAGTTGGTTTAAAATATAATCTCTTAAGCATTAGTCAATTTTATGATAAAGGATACAAAGTTATTTTTGAATCTTCATTGTGTATTGTAACTAGTCCCAATGATGATGGCATTAAATTTATTAGGTATAGGTATGACAATATTTATATGGTAGATTTGAATGATCTTTTCATGATAAACATGCAATACCTAGTAGCTATGAATGCCAAAATTAATAAGGCTAGTTGGCTTTGGCACCATAGGCTTGCACATCTAAGCATGCATTCTCTTTCAAAGCTTATTAAAAAGAAATTAGTTATTAGTTTATCTAAATTAAATTTTGAAAAAGATAAGATTTGTAATGCATGCTAATTAGATAAGCAAACTAGAGTTTCATTTAAATCTAAAAATATTATTTCAACTTCTTGGCCATTGGAATTATTGCACATGGATTTATTTGGACCTACAAAAACTATAAGCTTAGGTGAAAAATGATATGGTTTTATAATTATCGATGATTTTTCATGTTTCACATGGGTTTTCTTTTTAGCATATAAAGATAAAACTTTTCATATTTTCTCAAAATTTTATTGAAAAGTTATAAATAAAAAAATTTTCAATTCAAAGTATTTGAAGTGATCATAGAACTAAATTTGAAAACCAAAATTTTAAAAAATTTTGTAATGAAAAAGGCATAGACCATAAATTTTTAGAACCTAGGACATCCCAACAAAATGGGATAGTAGAAAAAAAATAGAACTCTAAAGGAAATGGCTCATACCATGCTATGTGAAAGCAATCTCCCAAGATACTTTTGGGTAGAAGTAATTAACATGTCATATTATATTTTAAATCATGAATTAGACTAATTTTAAAGAAAACATCCTATGAGTTTTGAAAAGGAAGAAAACCAAACATTGGTTATTTTCAAGTTTTTGGTTGCCGATATTTTATTTTAAATAATGATAAAGAAAGATTAGAAAATTTTGATGCAAAATTCGATGAAGCTATCTTTCTTGGATATTCATCTTCTTGTAAAGCCTTTAGAGTTTTCAATAAAAGAACTTTAGTAGTAGAGAAATCAATACATGCAGTATTTGATAAGACTAAATGATTTTCCATCAAGAAAGAGTGAAGGTATTGATGATGCAGGTCCTTTTATAGAAGGGATAAATGAGCTCACCTTAAAAGACTCAATAATTTAAAATAAAGAACATGAGGACAAATAAGAAGATGAAGGTGAAAAACAATAAGAACATTCTCAAGGTAAAGATGATCTTCCAAAAGAATGGAAGCATGTTCACAATCATCCCAAAGAATTCATTATTGGTGATTCTACACATGGAGTAAGAACTCATTCCTTACTTAGGGATGTGTGCAATCACTTTACATTTGTATCATATTTTAAACCTAAAACTATAGATAAAGCTGAAAAAGACTATAATTGGATTAATTCAATGCAAGAAGAACTTAATCAATTTAAAAGAAACAATGTATAGACTTTAGTATCAAGATCTAAAAATCATCCTATAATTGGTATAAAATGGGTATATAGAAATAAATTGAATGAAAATAAAAATATAGTTAGGAATAAAGCAAGATTGATTTCAAAAGAATGTAATCAAGAAGAGAAAATTGATTTTGATAAAACCTTTGCACCTGTTGCTAGATTAGAAGTAATTAGACTTTTACTTACTAATGCTTACTTTATGAACTTTAAGTTATTTCAAATGGATATTAAAAGTACTTTTCTAAATGGATATATTGCCAAAGAAGTTTATGTAGAATAACCTCCTAGTTTTGAAAATCATGCTTTTCCAAATCATGTTTTCAAATTGAATAAGGCTTTATATGGATTAAAATAAGCATCTAGGGCTTGGTATGAAATGTTAAGTAAGTTTTTGATTAATAATGATTTTTCAAGAGAAAATGTTGATACCACCCTTTTCATTAAAAAAAAATCATGATAATATTCTAATAATATAAATATATATTGATGATATCATATTTAGGTCTACTAATAAAACTCTATGTCAAGACTTTGCTAAGCTCATACAGGGAGAGTTTGAGATGAGCATGATGGGTGAATATACATTTTTTATTAGACTTCAAATCAAATAAACAAAAAAAGAAATCTCCATCAACCAAAGCAAGTACACAAGAGAGCTACTAAAAAGATTTGGAATGGAGAGCTTCAAAGCTATTGGTATCTCCATGAGCCTATCATGTAAGCTTGACAAGAATGAAGGAGGTAAAAGTGTTGATTCAAAACTTTATAGAGGCGTGATTGATTTTTTATTATATCTTATTGCAAGTAGACTAGATATCATATTTAGTATTTATTTATGTACTTATTTCTAATCTAATCCAAATGAATCATATTTAAATATTATTAAAAGAATACTTAAATATATAAAAGGAATTCAAATCTTAGGATTATGGTATTCTAAGAATTCATCAATTGACTTAATATGATATTCAGATGTAGATTTTGCTAGATGTAGATTAAATAAAAAAAGTACTAGTAAACTTGTTAATTCTTAGGAGTTAACTTAATCTCTTGGTTTAGCAAGAAGCAAAATTTGGTAGCATTATCTACGACCGAGGCTAAATACATTACAGTCGAAAGTTGCTGTGCATAAATCTTATGGATTAAGCAATAACTTGAGGACTTTGACATCAAACTTAACAAAACTCTCATAAGATGTGATAATACTAATGCCATTAATTTAACTAAAAATCTAATTCAATACTGTAGATCAAAACATATTGAAATAAGGCATCATTTCATAAGAGAGTATGTTCAAAATAATGATATAATTTTTTATTATATTTGTATTCAAAAATAATTGGCTGATATTTTTACTAAGATCTTAAGTGAAGATAGATTTTATGAGATTAGGAGAGAACTAGGAATTCTTGATCCATCGGCTTAAGTATCTTTTGATTCCAAGTTTCTCTTTGTCTAAACTTTCTTAAACTAAGTCTTAAGCTCATTTCTCATTTTCTTATCATTAAAAGCTCAAATCCACTCTTTCTATGATCACTTTTGTTGGTGGAATCCTTCCCCTTAATCCCAAATTTTTTTCCTAAATTTTTCTTTATTTTTTTAATTTTTTTGGCCATGGGTTATCTCTAGGGCCAACCCTAGGGCATTTTAGTCATTTTTTTATAAGTTTTGGGTGATTTTTTTTGGAAGAAAAACCATCCCTCCAGTCATAGAAGTCGACCCATTCGTCTTCCCCATCTCAACTGTGTCAAAAACCCACCTCTCACCCTCCCTAAATCAGCAAAATCTTGCTAAAAGCCTCCATTTTTTCATGATCGGCCACCTAATCACCGCTAGAAGACCCATTTTCCTCTCCTCTCTCGCACTCTTTTGGGTGAAAACTAGGGCTCTAGGAACTCCGATTTCAAAACCCACATCTCCCACCTACGGCCGTTCACCCTCAAATCCTTCTTTTCTCTCTCATAACCTCACCCATTCTTCCTTTCCTTGAGTCTCTTGAGTTGGATTCAAGCTTCTCTTGCTCAAAATGGCCCCAAAAATGAAGTTGTTGCAATGGAGGAAATCTGTCCGAGGCTTGGAGGAAGAAGAAAGAAGGAAAAGGATGGCAGTTGCATCCTCTCCAGTTCCATCCTCTGCTCCTGGCCCAGTTTCTGCTCCTTCAACATCACCTCTTAGCCCGAGCAAGGTGCCCCTCTTTGACTGAAAGGTTGAACCCAGGAAGAACATTGACTTTAGATCAAAAAAGAAGAGTTTACATTAGGTTCAAAAATCAAGAAATAGGGCTAAGAATTTTATTGTCAGTTGAAAAAGACCACCTATGTTGATTTTGTAAGGAAAATTTACTTAAATCTGGGTTATTCCAATGGAACAGTGAAATCTATTATGAAGGATGTTGAAATTGTACTTGACCCAGTCCATTTAGGAGAGATTTTGCATTTACGGTGTGCTAGATATACTGGAATGGAACTTGCAAACAAGGAGGATGGACTTCAAGTAATCTTTTGAAGTGGTATTATGAGAGATCTAAATAAGTTAGAAGCCAAATTTCTTTCTGTAGAAATGAGACTCCTTCACTATATGGTCACTATGTTGCTTGTTTCAAGAAGTGGTAGACATGACCTTTTATCCAATAGATGTTGTGACATCACCATGGCATCACCTAGATTTGATATCAATTGTTGTTCCATGGTACTGCTCTGATGCCATATTGTGGAAAACCCAGATCTTTGCATGGACCTGAGGAGACTGATGGCATTCTGTAAGGCAGCAAACCATTGACCCACTACCTGGATCCATGCTGGGGCACCTTCTTCATTGGGCTTGAGGGAGGTGCCCCCCCTCTCTAGGACTTCTTCAAAAACTCTGGGGCGATGACACTAGAGAAAAGAGAGAAAAGAGATTGAGGATGAAAAGATCTATATTTCATTCATCTTATGAAATTCTAATACATCCTATGTTTTTATACATAGATATTAGGCCCAACCAAAAATTTTTCGGCTAACCCAATACATGAAAGCACTCATCAAGCCCATGTACACCCATGTCTCTCATGCTTATCTCTTGAATCTAAACCCGACCCACACATGAGTTAGCCCCCTTAAGACCTTATTAGATCAGGCCTTAAGATCCCTTGGATTAAACCTAATCCAAGACCAAACAGAAAATCCATCCTATTCTATATTCCTTCGTTAAGCTAGCTCTATCAGAAGCCAAGCTGGCTTGATTGCATCTCGCCCAAATCCTATCTTATGTCTAGCTAAGATAGCCATCTCGATAGCGCTCTGAGCTGGCTCAGTCTCAGCCCGAGTTTGTGCGACTGCATATCCAAGCTAGCCCATCTGTGTGTTAGTCCCTTGTCTTGATTGATTTTTCTCTTAGATTTGGTCTTGTTGGGGGTAAAATAACCCCCACCAAAGTCCTTAGCCTTCGACCCTCGTTCTGAAGGAATTTGTCAATCTTCCCAACTACAAGTCCATACCATAGAACTTGTTGAAGGCATAATGGAACCCAGCCAAGCTATCTTGAATAGTAAAAGAAAATTATTATTTAACTAACCTTGCTTCTTAACTTGGAGTAAATGACAGAACCAAAGTTCCACCCCCTCGACCTTGATTGGTGAAGAACTTTGAAGAAGGTTGAAGTCCCAAATTATAGGCAATGCTCTCTTCTAGTCGTGTTCCTTCCAAACAAACTCCTCCAGTTGCACTCCTTACGGACGAATTCCTACAGTCGTGCTCCTTTCGGTAGCCCTCCTTCTAGGCAGACTCCTTTCGGATGCACTCCTTTTAGTCGTGCTTCCTTCAGCCAAAGTCCTTCCATTCAAATATCTTTCAAGACAAACTTCGCCTAGCTAGTCGCGGACCTATTCAGCCCATGTTATGTTTGTCGATCGAAGCTCTCCAAAAGGACCTCGTCAAGTCACTGATTCATGACAACTGCTCAGCGAAGGATGGAGCATAGTGCTTCAGATCCTAATTTAGGAGATATCTTCCTACACGCTGTTGGAAATATGCACTCTTCCCATACGGATCAGCGTGGCCACTGGTGATTAGCCAAGTAACAAGAAAGTACTTCTTAGAGATTTCTACGAAAGCATGATCAAATAAATTAAGAAATAGAGAAGAAGAGAAAAAGAGATTTTTAGAAGAAAAGAGCTTTTATTCAGTATATTTCAGTATACTTACAACCTTGACCTATTTTCAGTATATATACCTTACAAAGGATCAAGACCAAGCTCATAGAAAAACTTTTCAAACCTAAACAATCCATATATACAAAATAATAACCCACGAAAACTAAGCCAACATAGTTTCAGACCGAGCCAGCTAACCTACGATTGGATCGGCTCAGTCTGGACTGAGCTGACCTAGTTGTGTGACTAAGCCGACCTAGTTGTGTACCATGTCAACAGTCCAAAAATACTGCTTTTTATCTGAATTTTCCTCTGAGATCTAGCTGACCCAATCCTAGACTGAGCCAACCCAGTTCTCAACTGAGCTGGCTCAATCTCAGAGTGAGCCGGCCCAATTTCTGAACTTTACTATTGAGATTGATTCTTCTTCCGGCTCATTCTCGTCTTTTTATGATCTATCTTCTCATATTTCCAAGACTTGGGAGTGCCACTTCTGAGCTCACATTCTCCATCTTGGTGATTCCAAGTCCTTGTAAACTTATCTCTTCTCAACAGATCCATCCATGCCATACATCTCTGAAAGCTATCTCTGGAAAGTACCTTCGTGAGTGTATCAGACTGATTCTCCTTAGTATGAACCTTCATCAGTTCTATTTCACCTTTCTCCACCAGCTCTCTGATTCTATGGTACCTCACATTTATATGCTTTGTGCACGCATGATAGACTGGGTTCTGTGCCAACAATGGAGTACTCTAACTATCATTGAATAGTGTAACCTTGCTCTGCTCCACCCCCAACTCATCAATCAACCTTCTAAGCCAAAAAACTTTCTTTACAGCCTCCATTATCCTAATGTACTCAACCTCTGTAGTAGATAAGACCATGATTGGCTGAAGGATTGATCTCCAAGACATTGATCCATCATATAAGTAGAAGAGGTATCCAGTAGTAGACCTTCTTATATTAAGATTACCAGCATAATTTGCATTAACAAACTCTTCCAGAGGATCTGAACCTTCACACATCTTCATAGATTATTCTCCAAATCCTTCCAGCTATCCACCAAACACCAAACCATAATCCCTTATTTCATGAAGATATCTCTGAAGGGAAATCCTGATTTCCCAGACCAGGTTCGTTCAGATCTGATCAGATCAAGAGATATATTTTAAAAATTTTTCTCTTTGATCTGCATCAGATCTGAAATGTTTTAGATTTGATTCTTATTATTTTAATAAATAAAATAAAATAAAGATAAATTAAATCAAATTTAATTTACCTGATCTGTGTAATCTTGTTACCCTATTGATGATCCTATTTGCAGCGGAAGGTTTTGGATCTAGCTATGCAAGTGCCTGATCTCTACCGGTATCCACTCAGATTGGATCTGGAGATCCTCTTCTTCTCTATCATGTCTCCAAAAATCAGATCTGGATCTGATCTAAAGGATCTTCAAAACTCCTTTTGAAGATCAGCAGTCGTCCTTTTGCAGCAGCGCAGCCTTCTTGCTTTTGATTGCCTTTCTCTTGCCTAAATCGCACCAACCAATGATCCAAACACTTTGGACGTGGAGAAGGAGAGGGAGAGAAGGTTTGGCATGGAGGAGAAGGAGGAGAGACAGCCTTGGGGCATGGGGAAACTCTGATCTCATCATCTCATGTAATTTGAGTTAGGCACAGGGTCTTATTTATAGACTGACTGTGATCCAACTTCTCTTCTTCCCAACCAATCATAACCCTTTGTGAAATCAGATCTAAATCTGATTGGTGGGAATAGAGTCCCCTGGATCTCCTTAGAGGGTGCCTAAGACCAGTCAAAGTTGTGTTCTTAGAAGAACTCTAATTGGAATCCAAAAAGGAGATGGAGATTCCTTGATCCAACAAGGACTTCTAGCGCCTCCAACCTTGGGCCACACGCCAAGGGTGGCATGCGCCCTCCTCCTTGCTAGGTTCCTGATAGGGACAGGCCCCCCACCAGCTCTCCAATATGTGTATGACATGTGGTCAAAAGTCAAAAGTATCAATGGTCAATCATTGACCAGTCAAAGTAGACTTTTGACCAAAGTCAAAGACAAGAAATGATAGGTGACCAAAAATGGTAGGTAATGTCTCTAAGAATATAGACAACCGATTCTGACTTGGACAACCTGCCAGTTAGACCATATGAAGACACTTCCTGATTGAGCACAAACTTCTTTTGCTCAGATAGGACAACTTATTTATATAGCAAAAGCAAGAAACTTAGGTTTCAAATTCGAAGTGCTAAGCACGATTTCCTTGAACCATAATTGGAATCTTCATTCAATGATCAATTGAACCTAGATCAGCTTCATTGATGATCTCTCTCTTTTTT
>QRFJ01001088.1:0-224071 GCA_006176705.1 Cocos nucifera | reverse complement strand
ACCAAACATCTCCTGCAGGTGAGCCAACATTTGGCGAGCAGTCCCGATATCTTCATGTTGGCGCTGGAGCTCATCAGACATCGAGCCCAACATGTAATATCTGGCCTTATTATCTTCGTCTATCCATTTTTCCAGAGACGCTCTCTGTTCAGTGGATGGACGGGCTGGTAAGGTGGGAGGGTCCTGGTCCAATACACATGGGTTAACTTCTCGAACCCAAAACTAATTTTGTAGTTCCTGAGCCAATCTTTATAATTGGGTCCAGTCAGTCTATGTGTGTCAGGATACGTGCCAATGGGTTGGACGCAGACATTTTCCTGTAGAGAGTCAAAGATTCTAGTTAGATACTGTAATTTTGACTTGACCAATTTATTTAGGGATTTTATTTTTAAACAAATTAGCTCCCACTATTTTCTCGGATCCCTACACTCCCTCTGTAGAGATGCGAAAATCTCCACGATTAATGATTTCTAGTGGGTGGTGCGGTCTCACCAACTGACTCATCACCTCACCTAACAGTTATTGGTGATGGGTTAGCCAATGAGTGAACAACTCTTGTTCAATGATTCTCTAATCATGGTGCACCCAAACTTGGTCTCTAATTCATGAATCTCACCGTATCCGAAATATTGATCCACTCCTTAGTTAAGTCAGACCCACCATTTGCATAGACTGGGTTCCTAATTGAGTCTCTCACCGTATCCAAATATTGAGCCCAACTCATCCTCCAGCCCATAGCATCCAATGCCTAATAGACATGGTTGCATCTTCCCGGTGCAACTGAGCCACTGTATCCAGCCGAGAACAATCAACCCCGGGAAACCTGCACATCTAAATGGGGAGAGGCAGCTTGGGCTGGGAATGTTAATCTTGGTTGGCAGTCTTATTTATAGACTCGTGATCCAACTCCTCTTCCAACCAATCACAACCCTTTGTGAAATCAGATCTAAATCTGATTGGTGGGAATAGAGTCCCCTGGATTCCTCCTTAGAGGGTGCCTAAGACCAGTCAAAGTTGGTTCTTAGAAGAACTCTAATTGGAATCCAAAAAGGAGATGGAGTCCTTGTCCAACAAGGACTCCTAGGCGCCTCCAACTTGGGCACACGCCAAGGGTGGCGTGCGCCCTCCTCCTTGCCAGGTTCTGGCAGGGGGACAGGCCCCCACCAGCTCTCCAATAGGTGCATGACATGTGGTCAAAAGTCAAAGTGTCAATGGTCAACGTTTGACCAGTCAAAGGTAGACTTTTGACCAAAGTCAAAGAACAAGAAATGGCAGGTGACCAAAAATGGTAGGTAATGTCTTACAAAATAAGACAACCTTTTCTGACTTGGACAACCTCCAGTCAGACCATATGAAGGCCTCTGATTGAGCACAAACTCCTTTGGCTCAGATCAGGACAACTTATTTATGATAGCAAAAGAAGAACGTTAGGTTCAATCGAGTGCTAGCACGATTTCCTTGAACCTAATTGAATCTCATTCAGATCAATTGAACTAGATCAGTTCAATTGATGATCACCAGATTCAAACCCTTGTTTTGTGTGACCCAGTTAGGTTCAGTTCTGTATGGTAATGGGATATGTCATGATCTCTATCATCGACATCATCGAAACTCCTTTCGATGGATCAGAACTCTTCTGATTCGAACAGCTAGAATGATCGATCATCTAAATCATTCTAATTGCTCCCAAAATCCACCAGTGACACCTAGCAGTATATGGTGGCAACCCATCAGAGCTGAATGCGAACCTCTTGGTGCAGCTACCTGTGTGATTAAGTTCTTCTATCTTGAGCCCCGATCAGATTAGGGTTAAGGTGAAACTCGTCAAACCCTAGTCTCTGTCATATGATGTAATCATTCGATTCGAGTCCGATGTGAAAATCTAAATAGAAACTCTTTCTATTATTTCACTCTGCCATGGCCATGGATTTCTGGACTTGATTCTCATGATCATCATAGGGCTGCTCCTCTACCACCGAGGTAGATAGATTCCATCTTGATGCCATCCAGTTCCTACAATGAACATGCTATAGCCAACATACACCTCAGGGTTCCATATGGCTAGGAGACCGAGTAATGGTGTAGTCAAACTATAACACCCTCAAGGTGAACTGCCGATGCACCTCAGGTCAAAGAACCAGACACACTACTGCAGCATCGAGTCAGTCATTGACGAGAAGGTAGACTCCCTAATGACTACTCGAGGTGGTCACGCTCAGTGCCCTCGTTCTCTAACGAGTACCTGTACTCTCGCTCCGGTGTCTCCACACCGTAGACTCAAGACTCATCTACTACAGAAAAGCAATTGTACACCAACCTTCCAGATCAATCACCATCCTCGTGATGATCCTATGGTCGGGAGCAATTTATGAGTTAATAATGATTATTCATGTCTTAAATTTTCAACTCTTGAAAATATGAATTATCATTACCATTAACTCAAAGGATGTATCACAGACACTAAATACACATATGTGATAGAAAATAACCCATTTTATTGATATTAGTTAAAATTATAATTTTGCCCCTAGAAGTGTATTACAAGTGTCAGCCAATTCTGGCTTCTAGGGCACATATATCTAACAATCTCAATATCCATTTCAATACTTTCTAGTGTTCTTTCCCAAGGTTAGCCATGTATCTACTAACCGTGCTCACAGCATGTGCTATATCTGGTCTACAGCATACCATAGTGTACATCATATTGCCTACAATATTTGCATAAGAAGCTCATTCTATATACTCTCTCTCCTCTTCTGACTGGGGGCACTGTAACTTGGAGGGAGACATATGGCTCGGCAATGGTGTCTTTGCAGGTTTGGTCTTCTCCATCCTAAACCTCTTCAAAATCTTCTGGACATATTTTTCTTATGATAAATGGAGCACTTCTTTGCACCTATCTCTGCAAGTCTCCATTCCAAGAACTTTCTCAGTTGGATCCAAATCTTTCATCTCAAATTCAGATGATAATATCCTTTTCAATCTTTTAATAGCATCCATGCTTCTATTAGCTATAGGCATATCATTTACATATAATAATAGGTATAGGGCATCCTCCTCATCTACATCCTTGACGTAGATACAATAATCATGTTCACATCTGCTGAAATTTAGGCTCAAGACAAAGCTATCAAACCTTCGACACCACTGATGAGGGGATTATTTCAAGCCATACAAAGACTTCCTAAGTAAACACAACTTTTCTTCCTATCCCATTTTCATGAAACCATCTAGCTGCTTCATGTAGATTCTTTTCTCCAAAGTTTCATGAAGGAAGGCCGTCTTCATGTTCATTTGTTCTAATTTCATGTTATGCTGTGCCACCAGTGACAGCAAAATTTGAATAGATGTATGACGCACCACAGAAGAAAAAATTTTTGTGTAGTCAATCCCTTCCCTTTATGAGTATTCTTTTGCTACCAACCTTGCTTTGAATCTGACTCCATCTTATTTTGAAGGTGCTTCTTTCTTTATGAACACCCACTTTGAGCCAATAGATTGAGCATCCTCTAGAAGATCCACCAGTTGCCATGTTTGATTTTTCTCAAGTGATTCCATCTCCTCCATCATGGTCTACATCCATGAATTATAATCCTCACTCTCCATGACCTCTGCATAATTCTCTGGATCTCCATTAGCAGTGATGAGTGCATAGGAGATAACCTCATCAATGTCATATTTGATCGATCTCCTAATAGTATGCTGAAACTTGTGCAAAGCCACTCCCACTGGCACATCTCTGTCTGATGTTTGTGGCTGCTCCAGCACATCTGTCTGAATTATCGGTCCTCCATGCTGATTTTTAATCTCAAACAATACTTTTCTGCCCAGCTCCATCTCAACAGAAACACTCCTGTAAGTGGATGTAACATGCATGCCATCATTTTCTGACTGACCACTGCTATTCATCTTTGTTTTTCTAGTTTCATCTATTCTAGACCTTCTCAAGATGCTCTTCTCATCAAAAGATAATATCCCTGCTAATCACTAACTTTTGTGCCTGAGAGTCCCACAGTGGGAACCCCTTGACTCCTTATGGATATCCTATGAGTGTCATCTTTTAATATTTTAGGTCTAATTTGCTTCTTTCGATTGCCTCTACATGTGCATAGGCTGTGCAATCGAAAACTTTCAGATGGCCAAGCTCCACCTTCTTTTCACTCCAGATCTCTTTTAGAATGCCTCCATTCAGCTTATAATGAGGGGACATGTTCACAAAAAAATAAGGAAAAAATAGAGCATCACCCTAAAAGAACTTTGGGAGTGATGTCTGCAGCCTCAAACTCCATGCCTTCTCGATCAGTATTCGATTCATCCTCTCCACGACACTATTCTGCTGGAGAGTCATCCTCACCATGTAATAGCGTTTGATGCCATTTTCCTCATAGTACCTCCTGAACTCCAGGCTAGTATACTCCCCTCCATTGTTCGATCTTAGACACTTTATCTGTCTTCCTGACTCCTTCTCTACTTCAGCTCTCCAGGCTCTGAACCGGGAAAACACCTCTGATTTTTCTTTGATCAGATAAACCCACATCTTTCTTGAGAAATCATCAATAAAAGTAACAAAGTATTTTGTCCCACCTTTAACTGATATAAGAGTTGGTCTGCATACATCCGAGTGCACTAAATTCAGCACTCTCTCACTACGCTTGGTACTTCTGGCAAACTTTATCCTATGCTGTTTGCCAAAGATACACGGCTCATAAAGATCTATACCCTCTTTTTTCAGGGCTGGGATCATACCTCTTCTGCTTAGTTTTGTGAGCCCACGGTCACTCATATGACCCATCCGATAGTGCCACAGTCGATATAAAATCTGCTCCTCCTGTGCCACTGCTAGCACCTCTGCACTATTATTTACCATTGAGCTTTCCATTCTATAAAGATTGTTGCTCAGTCTTCTACCTCTCATCACCATCAAAGCTTCCTTGAAAATTTTCAGACATCTACTCCCAGCCTGGCTACTAAAAGCATAACCCTGCTCCTCCAAGTAGCCCAAAGAAATCAAATTCTTTTCAACTTTGGTACATGCCTAATATTTGATAATATACAAATGATCCTGTCATACATCCTCACCTTGACAGAGTCAATTCCAGCTACTTTGCATGGATGATCATCTCCAAGGCTGACACTTCTACCATCGATCTTCTGGTACGTAGCAAACCACTTTCGATGAGAAGTATAGTAGTGCGAGCATGCTGAATCTAATATCCACATAGTATCGCACTCTGTGGATCCATCTAATACAACTAGCAGGTCTTCTTCACTGCTTACAGAAGCTGTATCATCTTTCTCACTGGCCTTTCCTTTTTCTGATCTCAAAAGGAGACAATCTCTCCTCAAATGTCCAGGCTGATGATATTTATAACATTTCAATGTCATCTTCCTCCGATCGCGAGACTTTGACCTATCCTTGAATTTTTCTCCTGTCTTCTTTTTTGATCTTCCCTATCTTTTATTTACAGTCAAGATCTCAGACTTAGAATCTCCCTTGCAGATCTTCTCCCTTTACTTATTTGATCTAAGCACACCAACCTCTTCATAGTTTAGGATCTTCTTTCCATAAACTAAAGTTGTTATGAGACCATCATTCGAATTTGGAAGAGAACATAATAGCAGCAATGCCCGATCCTCCTTGTCGATCTTCACATCCAAACTCATCACCTCAGAACACACCTGATTGAACCTTTGGATATGTGCAACAAGATCTCCATCTTCGAGCATCCTCAGACTATACAGCTGTTTCTTTAACCACAGCTTGTTCGTCATATTCTTCCCCATGTATGTATTCTCCAGTCTCTCCCAGAGCCCCTTTACCGTAGTCTCTATGCAAACCTCGAGCAAAATCTGATCGACCAAGCACATGTGAATTATGCTAAAAGTAATTTTCTCCAACTCTTCCCAATCCTCAGCACTAATCTTTTTCGGTCTTTCTTTTGTCAAGACCTTATAGATCCTCTGCTGAACCAACAAGTCCTTTACTCTTTACTACCATAGGATAAAGTTTCTCTTGCCGTCGAACTTTTCAAAATCTACCTTGAATCCACTTGATCCCACGACTTTAAACAAGTTAAGAACAGATCCCTAACACCCTTCATGATCACACACCAGTAAAACTACCCTTCATAGAAAATCTAACTAGTCCTAGATCCTCTTTCCAAACTTCTGTATCATTGTTCCTCTGTGTAAATAATCTCTACCTCAATCTAGAGACAACCATAAAATAAATAAAAAGTTTTTAGGATAAAACCTGGTGCAACAGATCCTGGATGTAATAAACCCTAGGTGTCTTTCTTCCTTTCATGCAACACCGCTTTGATACTAAATGTTGGGAATATGCGCTCTTCCCACATGGATTGGCATGGCCATTGGTGATTAGCCAAGCAACAAGAAAGTACTTCTTAGAGATTTCTATGAAATCACGATCAAATAAATCAAGAAATAGAGAAGAAGAGAAGAAGAGATTTTTTAAAAAAAAAGAGCTTTTATTCAGTATATTTCAGCACACTTATAATCTTGACTTATTTCTAGTATATATACTTTACAAAGGGTCAAGCCCAAGCTCATAGAAAAACTCTCCAAATCCAAACAATCCAAGTACATAAAATAATAACCCGCAAAAACTAAGCCGGCCTAGTTTCAGACTGAGCCGACTAACCTATGACTGGTTCAGCTCAGTCTGGACTGAGCTGGCTAACCTGTGACTGGGTTAACTCAATCCTAGATTGAGCTGACCTAGTTGTGCGCTGTGCCAATAGTCCGAAAATGCTGTCTTCTGTCTGAATTTTTCTCTAAGACCTAGCCGACCCAATTCTAGACTAAGTCGACCCAGTTTCCAACTAAGTCGGCTTAGTCTCAGAGTGAGTCGGCCCAATTTCTGAATTTTACTATTGAGATTGATTCTTCTTTCGGCTCGCTCCCATCTTCCCATGATCTATTTTCTTATATTTTCAAGACTTGGAAGTGCCATTTCTGAGCTCACACACGCAACCTAAGAAACCTTCGAACACTTTGAAATTGCAAGACATCACCCCAACCAACCTCGACTGGCAACAAGTTCACTGTATACATAGAAGTCTTCGACCTACGTCAAAACTCCGATAAATAGATCTTAAATGTCCGCAAATCATGATAAATGATAACTCAATTTTTGTAATAAACTTCACGTGGCCTAAGCAATCCACTACCAGATGATTATGGCTGTCACTATCAGTTTGTTACATGCTCCATCTATAAAAGAAATTCTCTAGATATATTTTCTCTAAGCTCTCTTCTCCTTCCCATAACTCTGCTTCTCTATTTTCTTGAGCACTCCATTCCAGTTGGTCGGAGAACTAACTTGAGCAGCATCGGAGGATCCTGCTGGAGCCACCTACCTTTGGTTTGGACTTCATTTTGTAGGTCCCGTTGGTGGCCTCACCTTTCCAACTCCAGCTTCCTCCGACATCCTCATAAATTTTTGCACTAACAAGATTGGCACTAGAGGAAGGGTTCTCTGAGCTCTTGTTCTAAAAGAAGTGCACAGTCGATCCTATCTATATTTTTTCTCTCCTAGAATCCACTCCCGTTTAGTCTTTTTTGCTTCAAAAATACCTCCAAAGAAGACAATAACCCAACGATCCACTGCTGGATCTGAGCCAGACCTGCCTGCTCCAACACCTTCATCGGCACTTCAACCTCATCCATCGATGGCCATGGTAAATCCAGAGTAGTTCAACCTACTGATGCAGTAGGTTTGAGGTCTCACTAAAATAATGTAGACCATGCAACAGCTCCCAATGGTGGCCCAACTAAAAGACCTTTAGCCAGAGCTTCAAGAACCAGCACCAACAAGGGCAACTTAGGTCAGCAGACCCATCACCCCCAAGAAGGAAAAGCAGAAAGCAGGGAGCCCTTACTCCGATCATGATTCATTTTCGAAAGAGACTTTCCTCATCTACAGTCAGTGGCCCTCTGAGATCCATGGTTGAGATGATGCTCTCGATCAGAAGCTTCAGGACATGAATCGATGGATTGAGGAGCTCTGCCATGCCATCCCGATCCACCATGATGACATCTACACCGATCCCCTCTTTTTGGCTATGATCATGCAGGAGCCCATCTCGTTGAACTTCAAGTTCCCCCATTTCAAGAGTTAGATGAGACTTTTGATCCGGTCGACCATCTTGAGGCCTTCCGGATGATGATGTTGCTCCATGGTGTGCCGAATGCTATTTTGTGCTGAGTCTTTCCATCTATCCTGAAGGAAGCAACAAGAAACTAGTACTCGAGCTTTAAGTCAGGTACCATCTTCTCTTTTGATCAAATGAGCCATCAATTCATGACTCATTTCTGAAAGAAATATACCCTTAAGCCAATCAATTTTTGGGCTATTCTTTGTCTTCCAAACTCATGTAATGACATTTTGAAATAAATAAAGGCATTATTTCATTATATGCAGTATCTTATTATTTATTTAAGATTATGATGAACCCCATAAATTAAGGCTATGGTTTTAGGATTATGATGAGATCATACCAGTGAGATCTAAAATCTTAAAATCCTAATTTAAATAAGTTTATTTTTCCTATTGATTTTATTATTCTTGATATGAAAGAAGATTATGATGTACCCCTTATTTTAGGGAGACCCTTTTTAGCTACTGGAGGAGCTTTAATAGATATTCAACAAGAAAAATTAATTCTTAGAGTCCAAGATGAACAAGTTACTTTTAATGTTTTTAAAGCTATTAAACATTCCAATGATAATCAAACTTGTTTTCGTATAGATGATATTGATAATTTAGTGCATGAGTATTTTTTAGAAAATAGGTTTGAAGATCCTATTGAAGCTTGCATTGTCCAATCACAAGAGGGTTTAGCTGAAGATGAAAGGCAAATAGAATGCATAAAATTGCTAAGGGCCAGACCATATATTTCACGCACATACAGACCACGATTTGAAGAATTAGAAAGATCATCCACTCCTTTTCCAAAGACATCAATTGAAGAGCCACCTACTCTTGAACTTAAACCTCTCCCTTCTCATTTAAAATATATTTTCTTGGAAGGTTCATCACACTTACCTATTATTATTTCTTCTTTCTTGACAGATTTAATGGAAGAAAAATTATTAAGAGTACTAAAGAAACACAAAAAGATGTTTGGATGGACAATAGCAGACATCAAAGGAATTAGTCCCTCAATTTGTATGCATAAAATTCTCATGGAGGACAACTATGAGCCCACGGTCCAACCCCAAAGAAGACTCAACCCCAAGATGCAAGAAGTGGTCAAAAAGGAGGTAATCAAGCTACTGGATGCAGGTATTATTTATCCTATCTCTGATAGTTCATGGGTGAGCCCTGTTCAAGTAGTTCCTAAGAAAGGTGGGATTACTGTAGTTCAAAATGATAATAATGAATTAATCCCCACTAGAACTGTTACTGGATGGAGAGTGTGCATGGATTATAGAAAATTAAATGATGCAACTAGAAAAGATCATTATCCTCTTCCATTCATTGATCAAATGTTAGAAATTCATTGATTAGTTAGAAAGATTAGCTGGATATAATTTTTACTGCTTTCTAGATGGATATTCTGGTTTATAATCAAATTGCCATAGCACCTGAGGATCAAGAGAAAACTACTTTTATATGTCCTTATGGTACATTTGCTTTTAGAAGAATGCCGTTTGGTTTATGTAATGCACCAGCTACTTTTCAACGATGCATGATGGCTATTTTTTATGATATGATTGAAAATTATCTTGAAATATTTATGGATGATTTTTCTATCTTTGGATCCACATTTGATAAATGCTTGCATAACTTATCTCTTGTTTTACAAAGATGTGAGGTTACTAATCTTGTCTTAAATTGGGAAAAGTATCATCTGATGGTACAAGAAGGCATAGTGTTAGGCCACAAGATTTCATATAAAGGTATTGAGGTTGATAGAGCTAAGCTTGAGGTGATCAAAAAATTACCCATACCAACCTCAGTTAAGGCCATTAGGAGCTTTTTGGGGCATGCTGGATTTTACCGTCGATTTATAAAGGACTTCTCTCTAATTTCTAAACCTTTATCTAAATTATTATGCAAGGATGTCTCTTTTCATTTTTCTGATGAGTGTTTGCAGGCATTTAACACCCTCAAGGAGAAGCTGGTCACGGCACCTATTATGGTAGCACTAGATTGGTCCCTACCTTTTGAGTTGATGTGTGATGCTAGTGACACAGCCATAGGAGAAGTACTTGGTCAAAGAAAGGATAAGATTTTTCAAATAATATACTATGCTTGCCGCACTTTGACTGAAGCTCAACAAAAATATGCAACCACTGAAAAGGAGCTTCTGATAGTAGTATTTGCATTAGATAAATTTCATTCTTATCTTATTTTATCTAAAGTTATTATATACACTGACCATGCAGCTCTAAAATATCTCCTTAAACAAGAAAGATGCAAAACCCAGATTGATGAGATGGATTCTTTTGCTACAAGAATATGATTTGGAGATCAAGGATAAGAAGGGCACTGAGAATTTAGTTGCTGACCACCTTTCCAGACTGGAAAACATCACAGAGAAGGAATTAGATATTTGCCCCATCAAGGAGGAATTTCCAGATGAACGCCTTTATGCTATATCAGGTAGAACGTTTCCATGGTATGCTGATATTATTAACTACTTGGTTGGTAAGATTTTTCCACTTGGTCTTTCTTTTCAACAAAAGAAGAGGTTCTTATCTATTGTTAAACATTATTTTTGGGATGAACCCATTTTGTATAAGTATTGTTCAGATCAGGTCATTAGAAGATGCATTTCAGAGGAAGAAATGGAGAAAATTCTGCATCATTGTCATGATCGAGAGGCAGCAGGACATTTCGGCCCAACTAGAACAACATATAAGGTTCTTTAATCAATTTTTATTGGCGCTCTCTATTTAAAGATGCTCATACTTATGTCTCTTCATGTGACCGCTGTCAAAGAACTGAAAATCTCTCTAGAAGACATGAAATGCCTTTAAACAATATTCTTGTGTGTGAAATTTTTGATGTTTGGGGTATTAATTTTATGGGACCTTTTCCTAATTTTTTTTCAAATCAATATATACTTGTGGTTGTAGATTATGTTTCAAAATGGGTAGAAACAGCACCCTTTTCAACTAATGATGCAAAGGTAGTTGTCAAATTTTTAAAAAAAATATATTTTTACTCGTTTTGGCACTCCTAGAGTAATCATTAGTGATGGAGGTAAACACTTTTGTAATAAATAATTTGAAAATCTATTAAACAAATATGGTGTCACTTATAAAATAGCTACCCTATATCATCTACAAACTAGTGGTCAAGTAGAGGTGTCTAATAGGGAATTAAAAAGAATTTTAGAAAAAACTATAATTGCATTCAGAAAAGACTGGTCATTAAAATTAGATGATGCATTATGGGCATATAGAACTGCATATAAAACACCTATTGGTATGTCCCCATATAGACTACTCTGTGGAAAAGTATGCCACCTTCCTGTTGAGTTAGAACATAAAGCATATTGGGCTATGAAAATTCTTAACTTTGATATACAAGATGCAAAGAAGAATAGGTTAATGCAAATAAATGAGATGGACAAATTTTGCCACCATGCTTATGAGAATGCCAGGATTTACAAAGAACGTACTAAGAAATGGCATGATAACCATATCATAAAAAGAGAATTCCATGAAGGACAGCAAGTTCTTTTGTATAGTTCACAGCTACATTTGTTTCCAAGAAAGCTAAAATCAAGATGGACAGGTCCCTATACAATTACTAAGGTATTTCCATATGGAGCAGTAGAGATCTTTGATGAATCAAAAGGTACCTTCAAGGTAAACGATCACAGGCTAAAAAATTATATTAATGGAAGTTTTGAAAAGGAGAAGGAAGCATTTCAATTACAAGATCCACTTTAGAATTCAAAGAAAGTCAAGCTGAAGACTATAAATCAGAACTACTAGATAGGTTGTTTCTTTTCTTTTTAGTTTTGATCATTTTTTTTTTTTTTTTTCAGTAATTTATGGTTGCTCTTTTACTGCTTTGGTGTGTATTTTCAATTTTGCAGAAAAATCAATGAGAGCTCAAGCAAAATTTCAAAGCTCCAAAGAACCAGACTGAACCAAATCAGGTGTATTCCTTCCTATCCTTTATTGCACCCTTTATTTTTCTTTCTCCTTTAAGATAATGTAGAATAATTTTAAAAAAAAAAAAAACCATGTGTCAAGAAGAAAATCTTGAGCAAGATAAACTGGATAAGTGATAAAAGATAGAATTATTTGCTAATGAATGTAACGAGTTAAAGAAGTAGATTAGTTGGTCAACTTTTAGCAGCCTACTTAGGTCATTAAAAGATTATTAGCACTTTTAATTGCACATGCACACTAACAAGGCAAAGTAGGTATTGATTATAAGGCCAACTGAGGATTCAATTATCACTGAAAATTGGTAATTAATATACATTCTAATCAAAAAAACTTGAATTTAAGGAAAGAGCTACCTGCCTATAAATAAAGTGCAAAAGACAGTATATGTGGATTGCCCAAAGCCTAGTAACTGGGTCTCTGCACCTAGGTCAAGTATGAAAATTCACGTAAAATGGTGAAGGGAAGGCCAGGATGCTCAGCACAAAAAAAAAAAAAAAGAGAAGAGAAAGGCAGTGTGAAAGCTACCTTAATTCATGAGTATAAAATTGAGAATGTATAAAAAATTGACCAAAATAGGTGTAAGAGAAGATACTTTTGTTGTTTTAATTTAATACTAAAATACTAAAGTTAGTCATCACGAACACAAGTGCTATAGATCTTTGATGTACTCTAAGAAAGTTTTTAATTATAATGGCTGATCCAACGGATGGTATTCACTGAAACTTGATCGGACGGCCAAAGCGAGGGCGCTGATGGACGGCATCCGCAGCTTCCGATCAAGATCTAACAGCTGAGATTCATCCCGACAGTAAACTAAAGATCAGAAGCCCGATCGGATGGCCCAGATTCAATCCAATGGTAGATCCAATGGCTGGCATTCAATTCGACTTGATCTAGATTATTTTAAGAGGTTTTTGAGTGATTTTTGGATCGTTTGATCAACATCTAATGGACAGAATTATCCAGATCTTAATTTGAGTTATTTTAGGAGTCTTAAACCTAATTTTTGATGGATTTTGGGAAAAAATCAATCTCTTGATCTATAAAAAGTCTGTTGTTGCTGTGAAAAAAAAAGAGAGAGAGACAGAGAGAGAGACGGGGAGAAAGAGAGAAATAGAAAAAGAGAGAGAGAGACAGAGAGAGAGACAGAGAGAGGGAGAAAAAGAGAGAGAGAGAAAGAGAGAGGAGAGAGGTAGAAAGAGAAGAGTGATTTGTGAGAAATAAAAAAAAGGGTTTGTCTTCGATAATCAAGATATCGATCAAGGAGCCACTTCTTCTTCACCAAGTTCTCCACATCAAGAGCAGCAGATAATCAATTTCAGCAATCAAATAGTCTAATTTCTCTATGCTTTTTATTTTATTTGCTATTTTTGAACTTATCATCATGAACTAAATTTTATTTTACTAAGGCTAAAGTGTAGCCACTCTTTTGATGCAATATTCAGTATGATTTATTTTTAAATTTTATTCATGATGAGTATATAAATCTGATCTTAATGCTTTTAAATTACTGGCCATCTTCTAATTGATCTGATGAATATAGATGTTACGGACTAAGTACATCTATGTTAATGCTTCTTGATTATATACCTTGTATTATGAATCAAATTAGAATTCATATGCATGCGGAAATTTTAGTACGCTTTGGACGTAGCGTATTTTAATTAGAGGGTTTCATAAAACCTAATGCATTAATATTTATTTAAATTATACCTAAACCAAAGGATAATTAATAAATATTAATAGTTTTGCTATGCCTGGACCAAAGGGTAGTTAATAAATTAGGAGACTCCACCATCACATGAAATAAAATTAATCTAAAAATCTGAATATTATATTGACTGAGTTGGTGAACTGATTGCCTTAGTAATTCATTGCTCTTGAGTTTAAAATCCTAATAATTTACACTCTCTCTATTTAATTAAAAACTTTTAATTATTTCTTTATTTTGTTCTTTAATTTCTTATTCTCATAAATCAATCTTCTAAATAAAGCATAGGAAAGAGCTTTTTAGTACTTATTTTTCAATCCTCTAGGGATGATACTCTACTCATTCACTTTATTACTTGATCGACTGGTGCACTTGCCATAGCTATAAATTAGCACGCATCAAAATACTCCATTATTATTTTGAGAAGGGACTCTTTGTCGCCTAGGAATACTTGCCGCCCAAGACTCCTTGCCGCCCTCTCATCCTTGACGCCTCTTGGACCAAGTCAAAGTCTCTTGGAACTTTGACTATTCAAAGTTCATCTCCACGCCTTCTTGCTGAATGGGCATCCCATTTTAAAGTCATTGGATGGCCTTTTTATCTGATCTAATGGATGAAAATGATGGCACCAAGAATGAAATCCCGCGACTCTTCATAAATAACTTATGTAGAATTAGTCCGAGAGTCCTTCTACTTTAAGGCACCTCTTGGACTAAGTCTACGTCATATTATTATCTGATGAGACATGAGATTGGCTGAAGGGACATGAGATAATATTTTGAAAGGGTGCGAGAAAATGTGTTGGCACCCTTACGTACATTATAAATAAGGGTGTACATCAAGAGTCCGGGATGAGTGAAAATTATCTTTCTTTCTTACAAGTATTTTCTATTGTCTAATTTTTTTTTCTTCTCTTCTCTTATCCAGACCTTGTCTTTATAAGGATAAGAAGTCATTTTAAGATGAAGAAATTAGGTAGAAAAAATTAAGAAGACAAGGAAAAAGAAAGAGAGGTAAGGAGAGGCAAGGAAGGTGACATAAAGGCTAAGAAAGGTCTTGCCCATTTAATTAAAGTTCTTATTATTAGAATTTTAATTATATAAATCAGAGGTGCTGGTGTCTTGATCAAATCTCTATGTGGATCAATGTTGGAGGATGAACACGTGGGCACCTGGTGGAACCCCTAACAGACTGCTGCCAACAATTAGGGATAATTTAGGATTAAGCGATAAGAGGTATGTTCTAATACTTTCTTTTATATTATAAATGCATGTTATATAATTTAATTGATAATAAGGTGGTCCTAGGGTTCGCGTTTGGTTTGTATGATTTCATATTTTTGCTTTGAAATCCATGCTTCCGCCCTATACACCATTCCTATCAATTTCATAAGAAGCTGACATCCAAGATGAGGTTCGAACTTCCTCATCAATATAAAGTAGAAGAAAGGAGAGTCCATCCGAGCTTACATCAGTCGCTTCAATGTTGCTATGCTTAAGGTTCGAAATTTAGACCAGTCTATAGCTAAGGCTATATTGAAAGACAGTCTTAAGAAGAATGATCTTCTTTCCTCCTTGGAAAGAAAGTACTCCAGAAATTTTGCTGATATATTGGCCCAAGCTAAAGGTTATGCCTGGATGGAGGAGGCCTTCAAATTGAAGGATGATAAGACTACAAGAGAGCGACAGGTAGGTGAATCCAGCAAGCCCACACCTAAAAGCAAGTCGAGCGAAGCTCGGCCGTGCTCCCAAACTTCTCCTAAGCGCAATCGAGCTCGAACTTCTCCTCGAGTATGTCGATAGGGAGGTCTGGATTGAAGGATCCAACAAAGCTCCCCTCTCAGAAGATTCAACAACTACGCTCCCTTGAACGCCTCAAAGATCCAGATGCTGATGGAGATAAGGAAGCAACTGCTAGGGTCAGAGAGGATGCAAACTTATCCAACCAAGCGCAACCCCAATAAGTACTACCTCTACCATCGCAACCATAGTCACGATATTGAAGAATGCATCTAGCTTCAGGATGAGATTGAAGCATTAATTAGCAGAGGTCAATTGGATCGATTTATCAGGCATCGATCGAAGAGAAGAGAAGATCGTCTAAGAGCCCCGCCATAGCCTGAACCATCTCAGTAGGATGAACCATAAGAAGATCAGCCTCCCCTTGGAATCATCAACACTATTACTGGGGGACATCAACGAGGGAAGGCTAGTGCATCCACAAAGCTAGAAAAGGAATAGTAGACTGAAGAGCCCATCTCTTTTATTGAAGAAGATGCCTAGGGAGCTTAGCTTTTGCATAATGATGCGGTTATGGTCATTTTAAATATTGCTAATTATGATGTATGCCATATTTTAATTGATAATGAAAGCTCTACTGATATCTTATTTTATGATATTTTTTCTAAAATATCTATACCTGATAGCAGAATGGGACCAATGAATTCTCTATTAGTAGGATTCATAGGTGATGCAGTGCCAGTAGAAAGAATAATAACATTGCCTGTGGTAGCAGACCGATATCCAAAGCAATCTAGAGCTCAAGTCGATTTTCTAATGGTAAAAATCCCTTCTGCCTATAATGCAATCCTTGGCCGATCTGGTTTGAATGCACTCCAAGCCGTAGTTTTGACTTACCATCTGAAAATAAAGTTTCCAATGAAGCATGGAGTTGGGAAGGTCAGAGAAGATCAGGCACTAGCTCGGTACTACTACAATATTGTCTTATAGGAGGGAAGGTCGACAGACCCTTGTTCAATGGATGAGCTTGACGCCCATGATAATTTATCTAAAGAAAGAGGAGAACCCCTCGACGATCGAGTAAAAATCCCTTTGAATGATGAAAATAAAGAACATATTGTGAAGATCGGCTTGAATCTGAAAGAAAAAGTCAGAAAGCAGCTCATCATATTTTTGTAAAGGATTGCTGATGTTTTCGCTTGGGCGCCTGCAAACATACCCAGGATCAATGCAGAGGTCATGAAACATCGCCTAGGGGTGGATCTAAAGCACCGACCAGTGAAGCAGAAAAAATGCAGTTTTACACCAGAAAGGAAGAAGACTATAATTGATGAGGTCGACAAGCTTCGTAAGGCAGGATTCATTCGAGACATGCTTTATCCAGATTGGATAGCAAATGTTGTTCTTATTAAAAAAGCAAATGGCAAGTGGAGGATGTGCATAGACTTCACAGACTTAAATAAAGCTTGCCCAAAAGATAGCTACCCCCTGTCCAAGATTGACCTACTGGTGGATGCAACTTTGGGCCATGAACTCCTCATCTTCATGGATGCCTTCTCTGACTATAACCAAGTCCGGATGGCATCAGAGGATGAGGAGAAGACTGCTTTTATTACTAATCCTGATCTTTATTGTTATAGGGTCATGTCCTTTGGGCTTAAAAATGTGGGTGCAACTTATCAGCGCTTGGTAAATAAGATCTTCAAGAAGTAGATGGACCGCAACATGGAGGTCTATATAGATGACATGTAGGTCAAAAGCTGATCTTCACCAAATCATATTGCCAATCTTAAGAAGACCTTCAACATCCTTCAAAAGTACAAGATGAAGCTGAATCCTATAAAATATGCTTTCGAAGTAACCTCGGAGAAGTTCCTAGAATTCATGGTGTCGAGTCGCGACATTGAAGCCAACTCCAAGAAGATCAAAACCATCCAAAAAATGATTGCACCAAAAATAATAACAAAAGTTCAACGCCTTACAACCAAGGTAGTGGCCCTAAATCACTTCATTTCAAGGTCGATGGAGCACTATATGTCCTTCTTCCAAGTACTCAAATAGCCTAAGAACTTCAACTGGACTCTTGAGTACCAACGGGCCCTTGAAGAATCGAAGAACTATCTTAGTTTGCCTCTACTTCTAGCCAAATCGGAACCTGAAGAAGAGTTGTTCTTATATCTCACTGTGTCCTCCGCAGCAATCAGAGCCATGCTGGTCAGGGAAGAAGCTAAAGTCTAGAAGCTTATCTACTATATAAGTAGAGTCCTGAGGGATGTGGAAATAAGATACACCAAATTAGAAAAACTAACTTATACCTTATTGATTACAGTCAGAATGCTCCGACCTTATTTTCAGGAATGCGCCATTACTCTCCTTACTGATCAACCCATTAAGGCAGTTCTCCACCGACCTAACACCTCTGGAAGATTGGCAAAATGAACAATTGAGTTGACTAAATTTGATATCCATTTTCAACCTCAACTAGTCATTAAAGCCTAAATACTGATCGATTTTATAGTAGAATGCACCATTCTGGATGCAACCAAGCCAGAGCACCAAGAAGCTCTTATCCCTAGCTCCCCTGAAGAGAAGGCTGATCTCCCTAAAAACTTCTGGGCATTATATGTGGATGGTTCATCTAATGCTTCTAGAGCAGGCATGAGCTTGATTCTCATCAATCCAGAAAGAGTTGTAGTGGAGTATGCATTATGCTTCGATTTTTCCACCACTAACAATGGAGTAGAGTATGAAGCCCTACTTGCAAGACTCAAAATAGCCAAAGAGCTGGAAGTAGAACATCTGAGGGTTTACAGTGACTCCCAACTGATTATGAGGCAAGTCAGTGGTAATTACGAAGCTCGGAAGGAAAGCATGAAGAAGTACTTGAAAAAGATAGGAGCTTGGTCTCATTCTTTTATAATTTTGATATCCAGCGAATCTCCAGGGCGGAGAACACTAGAGCCGACCTCCTCTCTAAGCTAGCTACCTTAGTCCCAAACGAGCTACCAAAAGAAGTTCTTTTTAAAGTCCTACAGCACCCAAGTTCGAAAGAGCCCCAGGTAATAATGCAAGTTGATCATGAGCCCAGCTAGATCGATCCATTGATTGCTTATCTCAGGGATGAAATTCTTTCCAGAGATCATAAAAAAACTTGAAAGTGAAGAAATCAAGCTTTCCACTATATTTTGTATGAGAACAATCTGTATAAGAGGTCATACTCCTTACCGCTCCTTAAATATCTTCAACCTTCGAAAGTCGACTAGGCCTTGAGGAAAGTTCATGAAAGAATTTATGAAAATAATTTGGGAGCAAGGTCTTTATTACATAAGTTGCTCAATTAGGGATACAATTGGCCAACAATGCACCAAGATGCGGTGGATTATATGAGAAAATATGATGGGTATCAAAAAAACATAAATATTCAAAGACAGCCAGCTTCACAGCTCACATCATTGGACGCCCCTTGACCATTTGCATAATAGGGGATGGATATACTTGGACCTTTTTCCATGACATCTGGACAGCGAAAGTTTCTACTAGTGGCAGTAGACTATTTTACTAAGTGGGTTGAGGCCGAACCTCTGGCAAAAATCACTGAGGCTAAAGTGTAGGACTTCATCTTAAAGTCAATTATTTACAGGTTCGATCTACCTCGAACACTAATCACTGATAATGGGCGTCAGTTTATAGGTGCAAAGTTTGCTGGGTTCTATGAAGATTTGAACTTGTCTCACCACTTTACATCAGTAGCTCATCCGCAAGCGAATGGTGAAGTAGAAGTAACCAACAGAACTTTGCTACAGGGGATAAAGGCAAGACTTGAGAGGGCGAAGGGCACATGCGTAGATGAATTGTATCATGTACCCTGTGCATATCGAACGATCCAAAGATTGCCTACTGAGAAAACTCCCTTTGCACTAGCCTTCGGGATGGAGGCAGTTATTCTAGTAGAACTCTAGCTTCCTTCAACATGGGTTGAGGCCTTCAATGAAGAAAATAACTCTCAGAATCTCAAAGCAAATCTCGACCTAGTAGAAGAAAAGTGAGAGAAAGCTCAAATCCGAATGATAACTTATAAGCAAAGAATAGCCCGCTACTTCAACTCCAAGGTTGAAAGCAAAACATTCAGAGTAGGAGATCTGGTGCTCCGATGAACAAATATTTCACAACCTCAAAACCAAGAAAAGCTTGCCTCGAATTAGGAAGGTTCCTATACAGTTGTGAAAATCATCCGATTGGGAACATACTATCTAAAGGAGCTCGGAGGATCAGTACTCCCACAACCTTGAAACTCAGAGAACTTGAGAATATATTTTCAATAATCTTACCTCAATAAAATTTTCTTATTTTCAATACCCTTGTTCTTTGTTGCAAAGTTATATAATGGTAGAGAATGATCTAATTGAACTTTGTCCTTAAACAAAGTAGAAAATCTCTAGTTATTTAAGATAGGAGGAGGGAAGAGACCCTTTCAATGGCTCTTTTGTACCCCTATGACTTTGTTAGGGACAGGAGGAGGATCTCAGCCTAACAAAGAAAAGCCAATCCTATCAGAAATAGGAGGAGAACCTCATCCTAATAAGGAAATAAGATAAAGGCCAACCACATCAGAAATAGAAGAAGAATCTCATCCTGACATGTTTGAAGACCTCCAATTATTTAAGATAAGAGGAGAAGAGAGGTCCTTTCAATGATTCTTTCATGCCCCTATGACTTTATTAGGGATAGGAGGAGGACCTCATCCTAACAAAGAAAGGCTAATCCTATCAAGAATAGGAGGAGGACCTCGTCCTGATGGGGGGATAAGGTAAAGACCAACCATATCAGGAATAGGAGAAGAATCTCGTCCTGACATAGAGCAAGACCTCTGATTATTTAAGATAGGAGGAGGAAAGAGATTCTTTCAACGGTCCTTTTATGCCGCTATGACTTTATTAGGAATAGGAGAAAGACCTTGTCCTAACAAAAGAGGGCCAACCCTATCAAGAACAGAAGGAGGACCTCATCCTGAAAGGGGATAAGATAAAGGCCAACCATGTCAGAAATAGAAAGAGAACCTCGTCCTGATATGGATGAAGACCTTTGATTATTTAAGACAAGAGGAGAAGAGAGGTCCTTTCAATGATCCTTTTATGTTCCTATGACTTTGTTAGGGACAGGAGGAGGACCTCGCCCTGATAAAGGAAGGCCAACTCCATCAAGAATAGGAGGAGGATCTTGTCCTGATAGGAGGATAAGGTAAAGGCCAACTATGTCAGTGATAAGAGGAGAACCTCGTCCTAACATGGATAAAGACCTTCGGTTATTTAAGAGAGGAGGAGAGGAGAGATCCTTTCAATGATCCTTTGGTGCTCCTATGATTTTGTTAGGAATAGGAGGAGGACCTCATCCTAACAAAGGAAAGTTAATTCTATCAAAAATAGGAGGAGGATCTCATCCTGACAGGAGGACAAGGTAAAAGCCAACCATGTCAAGAACAAGAGAAGAATCTCATCCTGACATGGTTGAAGACCTCTGATTATTTAAGATAGGAAAAGAAGAGAGATCCTTTCAGCGATCCTTTTATGCTCCTATGACTTTGTTAGGAATAGGAGAAGGACCTCGTCCTAATAAAAGAAGGCCAACCCCGTCAGGAATAGGAGGATCTCGTCTTGATAGAAAAATAAGGTAAAGGCCAACCATGTCAGAAATAGAAAAAAAATCTCATCTTGATATGGATGAAGACCTTCAGTTATTTAAGATAGGAGGAGGAGAGAAGTTCTTTCAATGGCCTTTTTGTGATCTAATGACTTTGTTTAGGTTAGGAGGAGGATCTTATCCTAACAAAGATAAAAGCCAACTCCATCGAAAATAAAAGGAGATCCTCATCCTAATATAGATAAAGACCTATGTTACCTAAGATAGGAAGAAGGCATTTTTTACAGACATTTCATTAAAAGATGAGATGAAGGAAGTGAAAAAAATCAATAGACATCAAATCCATGCAAGATGAAGAGGTAATTGAAAAAAACATCATTCTATTAAAATTGAAGTTCATTACAAAATAAAGGTCTGCAAGATCATGTGAAAAAATAATAAAAAATAATAAAAATAAAATGGATAAAATCTTAAGAAGGGTCCAATTCTTCGAACCTCAGACTGCTGCCCCTGCCATCATCAGAGATTGCTTCAAGCTAGTTATCTCTTCTTCAAGCTACTTCTTTTTCAACAAGCTCTCTACAAATAGCTTATCAGCCCATTGGTAATTGTCTTGGACTTCCATAGTTGTCTTCTTAAAATCTTGGACTCGGCCTCTGTATCTTTAATAGCTTGTCGCTCATAAGTCAATTGAATCTTTAGCTGTTGGAGCTCAGTTGATTCTTTTGTAAGTGTCACTGATAGATTTTTCAAAGAACTCCTTAAGAAAAGAAGCTTATCTGATTCTCTATTCGAGCTGGCCTCCATTCTCTCCGTTAATTTCCTTTTAAGATCAGCTATCTTCTCGTTCGCTTTTTGAAGTTGCTGTTGGAGCTAGTGATTTCATTACTCCAGCCGAGCTTGTAACTTTTGTATGAAACCTCAGTGGCATGAAGTTGACTTTAAAGCTTCGAGAATCTCTTAGACCAATCCTAGTCAGACTTCTCTCGACTGGTAGACCACGCCGAGCTCCCCTTCAATAAACGAATTTTCTTCTTTACTGCATTGAGTTCAACTTTAAGCGAGCGAGCTTTAGCTGTTAAAGTCCAGGACTTCTCACTTGTATGCTTCTTGACCTCCTTGAGCTCTTCATTTAGGTGAAATTTCTTGGTATTATATTCTTTAAATAGTTATCTGAATGATTGATGCAAGTGGTTAATTTCAACAGCGGCATCAGCATGATTCTTCTCTGATTTCTTAAGCTCATCTTCAGCCTTCTCTAATTTTTTCTTAAGATGATGAACCTTCCTGCTTAGGCTCTCTATATGGACCTTCAGGGGAACACCCTGAGGAAGGAGGTTGGCTTTGATAGGAGACTGCATCTAGAGCATGAAAATATTATCACATAGATTTTACAGAAGAAAAAATTCATTCTCAAAATAAACTTGACTTTATTGATTAAAATATTTTTAGTACAGAAAGAAAACAAACAAAAAGAAAAAAATATAAATTAAGAGGTCTCAGACCTCTGGAGGAGCTGATGAGGAGTCCGGTGCAGCATTAGTCAGTCCCAATTCTTTGGCAGTAGGTTTGGCAGGAGGGGGATCAACTGCATCGATGGATGGCTCTGCTTCATCTTCAGGAGTCCCTCAGTATAAGATGTCGAGGTCAAGCTTGAAAAACTTGCTAGCCATCCTATTCTCGTAGAGCTCAAAACTTTTGTTGAAGGCCTCTTGGCCAAATTTGATGTTCAGGTCTCTCATTTTAGGGAAGACCTTGAACTTCTCTATCGCCCGAGCCATCACCTTCGAGATCTGCAAAGAAATTTGCTCCTTCAATTTGGCAGTCTTGGCTTCAGCCTTTCTCCTCCGCTCTTCCTTCAAGCCTAAAGCAATTTTTAACATCGTTGATATTTCTCTCTCCTTGTGGAGTGCATCATGGAGACCTTCAACCTCAATAGATTTCTTCATCAAAGAGCAGTCAACTTCATCTCTTTCCTTAAGTAGGTGCTCAACCTCAGCCTGATGATCCTCTTGGGCCTTCACCAACTCTGACTTTAAGCAATTTAGTGATTTGATGTAGCCAAGTAGTTGGTGGCCCATCTGTTAAAAAAGAAGAAGAAAAGTATATATATAGTGAAGGGGGTGGCACAGACGAGGAAGCATTAGAAAATTTAAAGAGAAAGACAAGGTAACTACCTTAAGAAAGGATCCGAGTGAATCCCAGGCATGTTGATCGACATCCGCATTGACGATCTGATCCATTACTTTGAGTATGGTAAACCTGTCAACCAGATCCCTGACGATTTCATGATTATTAAAGGGATTCTCCTCCAACTCTTCGTCAGAGCTATTAGGCCCATTGTGGCGGACCTTCCACTGGGACTTTCTCAGGGCCCTTTTAGTCTTCCTCTTCTCCACCTCCTTTTCTCCTCCGATGGAAGGCTATGGGATACGAGCCTCGATAGGAGAGTTCAAAAGTATCAAAGATCCAGTGACCTCGGTGATGGCACTGAACTCGACTGCAGGAGGAGCTTCAGGTTTTGGGGCAACTTTAGGGGTGTCCATGGCACTGACAAAAATTGCAGAGCCCAGAATGTCAGCCCTTGCCTTTTTCGAGCTCTCACTCGGTGCCTTTCCTTTCCTCTTGTAGTCTAGGAGCCCTCTTATGATCATTTCGACCACCTAGGCATCCATTTCTGCAGTAAAGAAAGAAAAATATAGTCAAAAAAAAAAAGAGGAAGAAAAGGGGTAACTCGCAACTTCGACCGTATACCTACTGGATTTAGGGGGTTGAGGCCGAGGTCGAATAGAGTTTGTTCTTTTATTAGCTCAGACACAAGAGGAGCTTGAAAATATTTGATTTATTAATCGACTTTTGATCCTCTTTTTCTAACCCTGGGGCTCGGTGGACTGAATCTCTTAAATTTTTCTAAGGTGAAAGTCTTAAGTGTAAGATTGAGTAGGAAACAAAGAAAAACTTCTCTTTCCAATTATGGATAGAGGAGGAGGTACCCTTAAGCAATTCCTTCTTGCCGAATTGGGGTGAAATATACCACTAGTCCTTTATAGTGGAATGATGCTTAAAGATAAAGTTCAAAAAAGTGAAATGGTGGGCTGAACTTCGGTGGATATGCAGAGAGCAAAGAATCCTATTATGAATCTAAATGAGTTTGGTACTATAGAAGCTAAAGAGAAATTTAGAAAATAAAAAAGAGCTACAACAAAAATGGAGAGAGGAAGCCTTAATTCAGCATGAAAGGCCTCCAAATACAAGCAGAATCGACCTGGAGGTGGGGCGCAAGCTCGGCCACTCGATCCAAAAAATTTCAGCTCATATTCAGTAGGCATCCCATATTGAATCCTAATCAGTGGTAGATCTTCAGTGGTTTAGGAGCAAGGAATGGTTCCCAGTATGAAGTTTGGCCGAGGTGCAGCCCTAGGTTCAGGTTTTATTTTGGTCTCAGAATTTTGGGGGTTTGGGTCAATCGGACTTCTAGAACTGCTTGACCAAAAAACTTCGAACAATATTTAGATCAAATGAAATTCAGTAAAATCTTCAAAAATCTAGAGAAAAGAGATAGAGAAAATTTGGAAAAGAAAAATGGCAAAAACCCACTAGAAGAATCTGAAGAGGTTTTAAAGAATATGGAAAAGCCAAAAATCAAGAGGACAAAGATGAGGGACTAACCTAGGTTGATCAAAAAATCTAGAAAGAACATCGAAAAGATGAAGAACAATCAAGAAGAATGCCGATGGTCGTGAACATCACAAGAGGACAGGGGCAATAAGGATGGGATGCTTGGGGACGAAGGAAAACAAAGAAAAGAGAAGAAGAAGAAGCGTAGATGAAGGTGAAAGACCACGGAAGGAGGAGAGGTTTGAATAGGAGAATAGGATCAGAGGAAGTTATGATTGCAGGCCTTTCTTAGCTAACCCTAAACCACCATGTGTCCCACTCATCCCTGGCACCTGATGAAATAGTAATTGCACCGTACATGAAGCTTTGTGCCAATCAAATTTTGAGGAAACTTGTCCTTTTAGGTCATTTCAACATTCAAACTCGTCATCAATTCAAAAAAGCCAAAAAATGTTGCTCTCCAAAAGCAGGAGGCTAACAAAAGACTTTGGCTATAATAACTTTTTTGTACTCTCTTTATTCAAAATTTAAACTCGAGAGTAGGAAGACAAGTGTTGGGGGTAAAACACCCTCCACCGAAGTCCTTAGCCTTTAACCCTCATTCTAAAGGAATTCATCGATCTTCCCAACTGCAAGTCCATACCGCAGAACTTATCGAAGGTGTAATGGAACCCGACCAAGTTGTCTTGAATGGTAAAAGAGAATTATTATTTAACTAACCTTACTTCTTAACTCGGAGTGAATGATAGAACCAAAGTTCCACCCTCTTGACCTTGATTGGTGAAGAAATTTGAAGAAGGTTGAAGTCCCAAATTGTAGGCAATGCGCTCCTCCAGTCGTGCTCCTCTCAGAGGAACTCCTCTAGTCACGCTACTTCCAGACGAACTCCTCCAGTCGTGCTTCTTTTGGATGAACTCCTACAGTCATGCTTCTCCCAGTAGCACTCTTTCTAGGTGGACTCCTTCCAGATGCACTCCTTTTAGTCATGCTTTCTTCAGCCAAAGTCCTCCCATTTAGATATCTTTCAGGACAAGGTTTGCCTAGCTAGTCGTGGACCTACTCAGCCCAAGTTACGTCTGTCAATCAAAGCTCTCTAAAAGAACCTCATCAAGTCACTAATTCATGACAACCGCTCCATGAAGGATGGAGCATGGCACTTTAGATCCTAATTTAGAAGACATCTCCCTGCACGTAACCCAAAAAACCTCCAAACTCTTTGAAATTGCAAGACATCACCCCAACCGACCTCAACTAGCAACAAGTTCGCTATATGCATAGAAGTCTTCAACCTATGTCAAAACTTTGATAAATAGATCTTAAATGTCCACAAGTCATGACAAACGATAACTTAATTCCTATAACAAACTCCATGTGATCTGAGCGGCTCACTATCGGATGGTTACAACTATCACTATGAGTTTGTTACACACTCCATCTATAAAAGAGATCCTCTAGATACATTCTCTCTAAACTCTCTTCTCCTTCCCATAACTTTGCTTCTTTATTTTCTGAGTACTCCATTCCAGTTATCCGAAGAACTAACTTGAGCATTGGAGGATCCTGCTGGAGCCACCCACCTTCAGTTTGGACTTTATTTTACAGATCCCATCGACAGCCTCACCTTACCAACTCCAGCTTCCTCCGACATCCTCATAGATTTTTGCACCAATAGATCCTTTGCTCTATCTTGTGTTCCTAATCTCCGGATCACCTACTAAGTCCCTCAAGATTCTCACATCTGAACCTTGAGCCCATGAAGGGCTATAGATCGCCTCCACTCTAGGACAGTTCTTGTCCTAGCCTTAGAACTCACACCTATTCTAATCTCTTGGAGCCTACATCTTGGCTCCTCTTATAGCCTCCCCAGGTTTGGGAGCACCATAAATCCAAACAATCTCCACCTTGATGCCCCAATCCTTGGCAAATCCTGATAATGCTCTCCTGCACGATCCCACTATTGCTGTACACCTTGATAGCCTCTTGTGCAAACATCGCCTCCGCTAATCCTCTTCAGCTATTGTGCACCTTTGAAAACTTTTAGGATGACCGCCTCCATAGCTGAAGATCTTAGTTTGCTTCTTCGCACCATCCTAGAATTATAGAAATTCTTCTACTTGGTAGCTACATCAACTACCCTAGACTTTCCTTGAGATCCTGCAGCATTTCTATACTGGCACTTGCTATATATCCTAACACAATCTCCTCAAAACTTTGCCAGTCCTTCTCACACATGCTGCTCCATCTGAAACTATGCATCTCCGATATTGGTGCTAGAATATTGGTCCTCCTACACTCCTTTATTCTAAACTCATGTCACATCTCCACAGATGAAGCCACCTCTGCCCGGTACTCCATCTAAAACTGAAGTCCCCCCAATGCCACAGAAGATTCTAACTTCATAATCGAGTTAGTCGAGGCCAACCACCCAACATTGCACTATTGGGCCTGCTGCTGCACATTGAACATCATCACTCCTTCAGATCCTCTGCACTTCGTGGATCCCTCGAAAGCCATCTCAGATACCTCCGTAATCCATGGGCACCTCCAAAATTCAAAAGCTCATCCAACTTTTTTGAATCTAACAACTGAATTCTAAGAAATTCCATCCTAGCCCTTCTCCTCTTCTGATCCTACACCAACCATCGCTTTAGTTATGCCCAAAGGAACTATAGCTCAAACTTGTCCTAGTCTCAAACCCACCTATCTCATTTTGAGGCTCCTGAGACTCCCTAGCTTTTCCTAAGACTTGCTCTCAATCTCTTTAAGATGCTTCTGATACTTTCTACTGAGGTACCTTCCTCGATTACTGCACCATCGAGCCTCTCTCAACCCTTATGCCTCCAAGATAGCACTACCGTAGTACTCCAGCACTTTTTGACTCATCTCAACATCATCTCTTTATAGGTATTATTGGTGTAGAATCTGATCGATGTCGGATCGAACTGGAGTTGAGGAAGAAGAGGTCGCCATCGATGATCTGCAAAATAAAGTTTCATCTGGAGTCAGTGGTGGTGGCTCTGGCAGGATCCTCCGATAATAAAGTCAACTCTTCTTACTAATAGAAATGGAGTGCTAAAAAAAACTCAATAGAGTTTTGAAAAGAAGAAGAGAGCTTAGAGAAAATATATCTGAAGAGTCCCTTTTATAGATGGAATCCAAAGCAGACTGATAGTGATAGCCATAGCCATCCGATAGCTGGCCACTCAGGATCACATAGGATTTGTTATGGAGAGGGATGCCATCTATAGCAGACTGATAGTGACAGTCATAGCCATCTGGTAGCTGGCCACTCGAGGTCGCATAGGGTTTATTATGAAGAGGGGCGCCGCCTGTAGTAGATTGATAGTGATAGCTATAGCCGTCTGGTATTGAGCCGCTCGAAGCCACGTAGAGGGGTGAAGAGCTTTGACGTATGTTAATTCTAGAGGAGTTCAGACTCTTAAAGAGAATACGATTAGAGGAGATCATCTGA
This sequence comes from Cocos nucifera, assembly GCA_006176705.1. Taxonomy (NCBI): domain Eukaryota; kingdom Viridiplantae; phylum Streptophyta; class Magnoliopsida; order Arecales; family Arecaceae; genus Cocos; species Cocos nucifera. The sequence continues at coordinate 195,738 of QRFJ01001088.1, read as the reverse complement.
GAGGAATGCTACTTAAAATCTGAAAGTAATCCACTAGAGGAATCTGGATGGAGTTCAACTAATGGAGAAGTCTAAAGGAGTTCGATTGGTGGAGAAGCTCGACTGATGGAGAAGTTCAGAAGGAGTCTGACTGGTGGAGAAGTTTGGCTAAAGAAGTTTGACTGATGAAGAAGTTTGGTTGAAGGAGAAGTCTGGAAGGAGTTTGACTCCTAGAGGAATTCAACTGAAAAAAAAGTCCAAAAGGAGTTGGGCTCCTGGAGGAATCCGACTGAAGAAAAAGTTTGATAGAAGTTTGGCTCCTAGAGAAATCCGACCAAAGAAGAAGTCCAAAAGAAGTCCAGTAGGAGTTCGGCTCCTAGAGGAATCTGACTGAAAGTGAAGTCTGGTAGGAGTTTGGCTCCTAAAGAAATCTGATCGAAGAAGAGGTTCAGAAGGAGTTGGGCTCCTGAAGGAATTCGACTGAGATAAAAGTCCAAAAGAAGTTGGGCTCCTAGAGGAATTCGACTAAGAAAGAAGTTTGGAAGGAGTTAGGCTCCTGAAGGAATCCGATTGAAGGAAAAGTTCGGAGAAAGTTTGGCTCCTGGGAAAATTTGATTGAAGAAGAAGTTTGGGAGGAGTTCGACCACTGGAGGAGTTCGACTGGTTGAAGGAGTTCGATCAGATTTCGACTGCTGGAGGAAGAATTTTCAATCGAAGCTCTTCCATGATTACTAGTCGCATTAGGCTAAGCATCAGACTAGACTTCGATGGGAGTAGGGTTTATCCTCAATAGGCATCTAGGTCCTCTCTTGCTATACACAAATCATACTCCACCTGAATCATGACTCTCCTTAGCGCTCCTGCAGAAGAAATTTGATGCAAGATCAGCTATCCAACCTTGACCGACTGGACCTCCACTATCGCAACTCCCATCTTGGATACTCTGCAACCCCACGAGCACCTCCGAAACCACCGAGGATCTTCACCTCCTCTAAACCTACTATGATGCTCCATGGATTAGCCATCTCCATCACTCCAAGGCTTCACAAATCTATGCTCTGATCGAATTGCTAAATTCATCCCTGACTACTTTATCGCCTTCCTACCACTGAAAGGTGTATAGTCGCTTCTTCAGCTTTCTTTCGACCATTACCTCTTGAAAAATCTCTCCTCATCCATTAAACAATCTCACACTACCCATCTTCCTAGAGAACTCTATCACCCATCATACACAGCCTTTCCAAGCAAGATCGATTAGAAAATCATGCACCCAAACCTTTCACCCCATGAAAAATCCTTCCCATTAATCCTCTTAACCTCTACTAATGTCGGACAACTTAAAAAAAAAAAAGATCAAGCTTTCTTTCGTTTATCAATAATAAATCACGTCCGGCTATGGCACATTATTCTCAAGAGAGACAATATAGTTGCCTATACTCTGCTCAGGAGGCATGATTGATTGACACAAAATCAAAGCAAGATCAATCTAAATAATGCAGAAGAGTGCTACTTAGAGATTAGTAAATAATTAGCGATAATAAAGTAAATAAATAGATAGCAGAAATTAAACATGCTCATGAATAAATATAAAAAAAAATATGAATGGAATGAAGATAGTAAGAAATTAAGCCTGCAAGAAAATCTAAAAAAATAAGAAGAATCCAAATCGTGGTAGTTAAGAAACTATCATGATTAGGGCTTTTAATCTTTTAATGAAGTAGATCTATCGATAAAGAACTAGATCTTTACCAACATCGGATCTGAAAAAAAATAAGTAAAAAAAAATCAAAGATCAGTTGAGAAGGAATGAAGATCCTTGTCAATGTTTGATCTGTAGAATAATGGATCACTCTTCCTCTCTTAGTATGATAGATGAAAATCTTGGAGGAGACAGATCTTCTCTTAGTGGAATAGGCTTGTGTAGGTAGATGATAAAGACGATTCAGGATTGTAGGAACACTAGATCTCAAGTAGATGAAGGATAAGGAGATAGAAAGAATGTGGGCCTCACACCCTCCCTTTGTGGGGTGATTTTGGGTCTCACACCCTCTCCCTCTTGGAGCGATTGACACAAGTATTTATGGGTAAAATCATTCATGCATTCATTATCTCATTCATGAAAGATACAAGGATTTATATAGGACCCTGAGGATCCTATTTTTTTAGAAATCCTATTTTCTTTATAAGGAAGAAATCAATCCTCCCAATAAAAAAGTAAAATATTATGTATGGTTTTCAAATACAATAATATATCATATCTATCTTTTATGGAACAATGGAGAAGAAATCAATCTTTTAACAAAATAAGTAACAAATCAAGAACTCTTAAAGAATCCTATGAAAGAAAAGAAACTCCATGTGGGCGCTTAATGCTTGGCACAATTTGGCATGAGGATCCTTGGGCATGGCACATACTGGCGTGTGTATTTCCTCCCTGGGCATGTGGATGATGGTGGCTCCAAAGATGACATGGACCAAGCTTGCTTCTTTATGATGGTCTCTTTCCAAATAAGGATCTAATCTAATACAAACCCAAGTATGGTCCTATGGACCCAAAACTAAATGCATCAAAAGAACTAATTGACTAAATCAAAAGAATTGGAACTAAATAACTAAAGTAGAGTTAATCTGATATGGCTTCTTCAATCCATATTGAATCTAAATTATGTCGTTGGCTTTCGATGGCTCTAGTATCCACACCAATTCTTTCAAGGTGGGGAGAACTCGATCCTATCGAGTGGGGGTCGATTCCACTTTGGTGATGCTCGAGCAAATTATGATCAATACGCTGCACTCTTCTTGAGTGATCTAGGTATCTTTGAACTTCGATCGACCTCACCATCTAACTAAGTACCGCTGATAGCCTCGACTCTGGATGAAGATGATATGCTCATCCAAAATTCTCTCAATCTAATCATGCTTTGATATTTTGGCTGATGGATACTCAGGAACAAGCTCTCTCTCAAAGGTTGGTTAATGCTCAAATGGCTCATTAGGTATCTAAGTTGGCTCTTTATAGGCGATGGAATCTACAACATTAAAAGTAGAGCTAATCCCAAAATCAGAAGGTAAGTCCGCAATATACGCATTCAATCCAATATTCTTTAAAATCTTAAACGGACCTGCTTCTTAAGCATGTAACTTCTTGATGGTTCCTGATGGAAATTATTCAGACCTCTTCGAACCATCACATAGTCTCCTTCCATAAACTCTTGGGCATGTCGATAAGAATCTACATTTTATTTATAAACTTTATTACTAATACTAATTTTTTTACTGATCTCTATATGTAGACTCTTGACATGCTGTGCAAATGACTCTAAAGATTCAAAAATTCTAACATGCATGGGCAATGAGATAAGGTCTATTGATTTTTTAGGTTGATATCCATGAACTACTTCAAAAGGACTCATGTCAATGGACCTATTAATAGAGCTATTATATGCAAATTCAGCTTGGGACACTAAAAAATCCCAGTTCCCCATATATTCCCCAATCAAGCAATGCAATAAATTTTCAAGACTCCTATTGACCACTTCAGTCTGACCATCTATTTGTGAGTGAAAGGCAGAAAAAAAAATTAATTTTGTACCTAGAAGGTGCCATAGGATTTTTCAAAAGTAGCTCATAAATCTAACATTTCTATTAGACATAATGATTTTGGACAATCCATGCAATTTAACAATCTCATCAAAATATATTCTTGCAACTTTCGATGCATCCGACGTTTGGAAATAGGGCAAAAAATGGGCTATTTTTAAAAATCTATCTACAATCACTAAAAGATCCTACGTTCTATAGTGCACAATAATTCGAGTGACATCTCTTTTTAGGCTTGGCCAAAAAAATGAACCTCTACCAACTCTATGATTTTATTCCTACCAAAGTGTCCAACTAATCTGCTAATATGTAGTTTCCAAACTAGAAAATCTCTTAAAGATATACGAAAAATACATAGCCTAGCTCCTCTAAACAAATAACCATCTTAAAGGGTATATTCACTATATTCTCTAGATGGTCCTTTTCATAAAGTGGTAAGTATGCTGCTAAAATTTGGATACTCATCATAATCTTCTTTAATCTTATCAAAACCAACAACCTCTACACTAATACTGGACAACAAAATATGATGATGACTCAGAGCATCAATAGCGCAATTCTCTATACCCATACGGTGTTTCAAAATAAAAGTATAAGCTTGCAAAAACTCGACCCCCCTACCATGTCTATAATTTAGCTTCTTTTAGAAATTTAGAAATTAGAGGGCTTCATGGTTTGAGTTCAAAATAAATTCTTGTGGTAGTAGATAATGTCTCCAATATCTTAGAGCTTAGACAACCGAATAAAACTCCTTATTGTAAGTGTTAAGAAATATATCCTAAAGCCAATCATCTAAGTAGTAGATGGTTGAAATTAGTATATGAATTATCTAATAATAGTAATTTGGCTATTTCATCATAAAAGTTCTATCTTTCTTCAATGAACTCCTAAATTATGATGAAGTTCTTAGAACCATAATCAATCGATAAAGGAGGATTTATCGGATGGTTCTTAAATTGTTCACAATCAAATGATAAGTTATTAATAAGGATGATAACTTATCGAGTGTAGGTCACTGTATGCCATATGCATTAGTTGTTCTCGTAATCAAATGGTGTGGAGATACTGGTATGGCATCCAGGTGAGATGTAGGAGTATATCTATATTGAACATGATTAATGTAGCACTCTACTATCAAGAGTAGCTAGCTAAGGCCAATGGGTATAAGTATCCCTCTGATCTAAGATCACCACGGTGACTTACGAACAACTCACTGTACTTTGGTGCTGGACTGCCTATATTTTTAATATAGGTAATGAAAGGTTTTTGGGTATAGTCAAATACTTGTAGAGTCGGTGTATGAGTCAAGATGGGATTGACCACTCCTAATTAACTTCAGAAAGAGAATGTCTCGCTGCATTTCAATTTAGCAAAATCTAGGCCCAGGTAAAAATTTTGAGACATAATAGAGATGACTTGTATGAGTGTTTGACAGTATACTCGAAGTTGTCTTGAGCATTATTGATCATAGGGATGAATTATATGATAACCATGAGCTAGGATTCTAAGAATGTTGCTTTGCATACATTCGACCTATCCGGATGTCGGGAACCATTGCTAGATGATAACTTTGATTGATACAAAAATTGGTTTCTATACTACCAACTTAGGTTTGAACCTATGGGGTCACACACATTAGAACTTGTAATCTGATTGGATGGTTAATTGATGATTGAGAATCGTTTCGAGGTCAAACATTTAATGCGATTGATGTTTGACCTAATGCAAGTGTTGCAGGAGGATCGATTAGCAATTGAATTGCTAATTGGCTCAATTTGATTGAGCAATCAGGCTGAGATCAAGCCTAATTAAATTAAATTTAATTAAAATTAATTTAAATTTAATAAATTAAGTCTAATTGGTTTATTGGATAAGCTAATTGCAAGGAAAGAATAATTCCTTGTTTGACTAGGACTTGGGTACACCTGATTGACTTAGGATTTAAATCAGATTTAAATTTTAATTTAATTTAATTTAATTAGACTTTTAGTTGGACTAAGATCATTCTTAATTAGATTATATTTAATCTAGTTTAAATAGAATTTAAATTAAAATTAAAATAATTTTAACCTAGTCAAACAAGAGGAGTCTCAGTTGGACTGGGACTCTCTCTCTTTCACTTGCATCTAAGAAAGCCCACACCATATTTTAATTCTAGATTTTTTTTTATGTTTTTCCATGCCTAATAAAAGGTTTTCTATGCCCCATATCAGATTATTTGGAATAAATTTTGACTTAGTCAAAATTATGAGGAAGTTCTCCCTTCCTTGTGCGCCAACTCTACCCACGCTCCTCTATCTTATTCGGCCTTTTTTTCCTTAGTTTGTGTGTTAGAATTAGTGGTTACATGAAAAAATAAGTGGGAGGGGTGTCCAACTGGGAGGGGCGTCCAAGAGTTGGACACCCCATAGAAGTCATCCTTTGACTAGGTTTTGATCTAGTTTTGCAATATAAAGGGAACACCTCTTTCTTTGACCATAGAGAATGTGAAAAATCCTACAAAAATTATGAAAAATTAGAGAAAAAGAAGGATAAGGTTGGAGGATTTGTGGCACCAAGATTCATGGAGAAGAGCCCTCAATTAAGATATCAAAGGTTGATATCTTGAAGAGACAAGGTAAGAGAAAATTATCTTCTCTTATTTTTTTCTTTTATGTTTCTTTCTTTCTATTTTATTTATGATTTTTATATGATAAAGATTTGAGAGAGAGAGAGAAAGATGGCATGGGATCTATGCTCTAAGGTGTTGGGGCATGGTGATCATTTTTGGACATGATCTGAATAAATCCTGATACGAGAAGAAGAAGAGAAGAAGGTCTTCTCTTAGGATTTTCTTGAGAGCCCTTCTTCTCAATTTTATTTATAAGATTTTTATGAAAAAAATATGAGAGTATGATATCTGAAAAATTAGAAAAAAGTTTAGAGGAAAAGGTCTCCTCTGAACCTAGCATAATAGATGTTTTCAGGACATCAACCGTTGACGTCCTGAAGGAGAAGATTTATCTTCTCCTAAGTTTTTTTTTTCATATGTATTTATTTTTGATTTATGGGAGATCCAAGGGTTAGATTTCTTTCTTATTCTTTCTCATGTTCTTTATCTCTTTGATTGTCCAAGAGATCCAAAGAATATATATTTGATTAACCATCAGGAGGGATCCACAAAAAGCTAGCACTTCGAGTGGATCTTTGTTTGACGAACCTCCGATCTATGTTGCAGGTTCGTGTGGATCACCTATAGAGGTCGGATGCTTGTGCAGCTCCAAAGATAATAATGGATTCAATCATAGAGTTCTCAATCCGTGCAAAGGTAAGAGATCTGATCTCTTGGTGACCTAGATGTGATCTAAGATTAGATCTAGAATTATTCTAGATCTAGATATTGATATGATCATTACCACTTATGATTAATTTAATTTTAGATTTATATTTATATCATAATATGTTATAGATCCTTGATGTATGGTTTTGTAATTTGATTACATGCATGTTGTAGATTAAATAGTTTAATATATATCTTTCGCTGCTCTATATTTCGAAAAAATTTTGAAATCTATGCATGAAACCTTGCATATTTTCTATTAGTGGTATTAGAGCATCTAGATTCTATTATAACCTGTTTATGTATGCTTTAGATTAAATCTAAAAATTAAAGTTAATTAAAGATTGTACATACTGCCATAAGGTTGTCCTATTGTAAGGTTAACCTCTTACAGTGAAAAGGTTGTCCTAGTATGTGCTGGTCTAAATCAAAATCATGAATTATTTAGATTAGATCTAAGAAAATTGATGATTTAATTTTTTGATTTAAATTTATGATTTAATAGATATTAGATCTATTTTAGATTATTTAGATTAGATCTAAATAATATTAGGATTGCACATATTGCCATAAGGTTGTCCTGCTGTAAGGTTTATCCCTTACAGTGAAAAGGTTATCCGAGTATGTGATGATCCAAAAAATCTAAATCATAAATATATTAAATAAGATCTAAAATAATTTATGATTTATTTTTAAATTTTAAATCTAAATTTAAAGAATTTATGATCTGATTTTGATCATTTAGATGAGATCCATGTGATATGTTTCATGTTTAGATCTAATCCTCTTATTGCATATGTTGATATGTAATTTTTATTTTAAATCTAGAATGTATATGTATGACATATTTATTTTGTAAAAATTAAATCATAAACTTACTTTCTGCAAAATCCTAGATTTGAAATTCTAGGACATGATCTAAATAATGAAACAAATCGGATCTAAAACTATATATTGAATATGATTCAATACAATTTGAAAATGTTTCAAACAATAAAATCAAAAACTAGTTCTGAGATTCCATAAACTTAAACCCATAAGAGTTGAACTTAATTGAGAATTAAGTGATTGTTTAGGATCTAGGTTTGTGATTTGAAGATCCTAAGATAATTTCAAAAAACATGGGTTAAAGAAAAATGGGTTAGCTTTGATCAAGTCCTCAACTGGGTTAGATCTAGGGTTAGATTAAATATGGACATAATTAAGAAATTGATCAAACCTAATTAATTATTAATTAGGATTAGGTCATTTCTATAAATCACTTCAATAGTTGTAGTTGATCAAGGTCCATACATCTAACAAATGGATGCTGATCATGGCTCAATGGTCGAGCCCTAGTCTTTAGGTAGATCAAATCAAAATTGATAAATCAATTGGTGTCTAAGATAAGTCTGGCATTCCAGGCTGATAGTTTTTAATTAGCAGCCTGCTTACCTGACCATTTCTGATGGTGTCTAAGGCAAGCCTTGGCAGACCCTTTCATCGATCTCACTTACTTGCCAATGTGGTTAATCAAGTTTTTGATTAGGCTGCTCATTGATTCATGCTAACCCATGTCACATAGGAAATCAGAGAGACTGATTTTATTCAGTGAGATTGATTTAGGTGCCCATGGACCGTAATTGATCCTAGTCCTCATCAGTGACTTGCAAAGTTAGTGGGAGGTCTTGACTTGGTGAAGTCAGTGGGAGCAAATTGATCCATGTCCTTTCTATCCTTAAATCACTAATAATTTAAATCCTCTAAAATTATTAGATCCTTAAAATGATAAAGTTATGGGGATCATGAAGTCATAGTCTCTCATTAAGATGTTTGATAATGGGTCCATTAACTCAATAATCATTGGAGGCCCAAAGGCTTGTTGCTTGTTGACTAATGAAATTATCATCCATCATATGACAACTTGGATGTGTCTCTCTAATGGTGGTTGGGTTGGCTAACCAAAGTTAGGCCTGATCATTCATTGGTTGGATGCGCCAAGTATGGTTATGTTAATGGTTGGACCTAACTGACCCTTTTCTGAGAAGGCCAAGGCCAACTGATCAGGGCCTGGGGCAAAATTAAAATTACTAAAAATTATTTAGGAGAAATAATTGGTTATGAACCTATCCCTTAGATGTACATGGATGGGCCAACCAAAGTTGGGCTCGTGTGCAGTCTATATGTGGATTCTAGTACCTACTAAAAAATTAAAGTAATTTCTTAAATTGGAGGTAGAGGCTACCAGTTCGAATAAAATAGTGGAAGAACCTTTAGACTAAAGTCCAAGTCTTTAGGCTTAAAATGATTCATATACAATAGGTCATTATTCTCTATTAAGGCTAAATCCTAATTGCTCCTATCACTATTAGATAGTGAAGACTTATGGACCCAACTTCGATAATCAGTATCGAAAGTTGAATATTGGTTCAGCAGTATGAATGGATTCGTATTGGAGCTTTCTGAGCCCAGTCAAAATAATTAGTCCAAGGTTAACCCAAATCAGGCATAGTACTTCTAATGTCAGAAATAGGGTCATAGGAAGAAGATTTGTCTTGCTTTCCTTGACCACAATAGGCTGAACAAGAGAAAGGAGCAAAAGTTGCTCATTAAAGACGTTATATGATAACACCTTAAAACTTTTCTTTGTATGTAATTCTACTACCTGGGTATTAGATACCAGTGGTCTTATGCAATTCATTGCAAGGACTTAAGGTAAGTGGAATGTACACACCCTAGTTAGATTATGTCATGGATGTCTATGTTTGGCATTAGTCATATTGACAAGAACAGGATAAACAGGTTAGCTTGAGAGGAAAATCTTGATATCAATGATTGTGAATCATTGATAGCCTATGAATCTTGTCTTCTTGGGAAGATGACAAAGTCACCTTTTACTGAAAAAGGTGAAGGAGCTGATAACGTTCTAAGGCTCATACATAGTGATGTATGTGGACCTTGAACTTAAGTGCCAAAGGAAAACATTAATATTTTATTATAGATGACCTATCTGGACATGGGTACGTCTGGGATGAATCATTTGAAATATTCAAATGATTCAATAATGAAAAAAAAAAAAAAACTAGATAAGGTATTAAAACTCTTCGATCAGATCGAGGAGGCAAATACTTATCCAGTGAGTTTGTGACATATCTAGGAGAGAATAGGATTCTCTCTCAGTGGATTTCTTTTCGCAACATAGTATATGTAAAAGAAGAAATTGAACTTTGTTAGACATGGTTCAATCTATAATAGGGTATACTTGTCTGCCTATTGCAGGATTGTGCTCTTGTGACTATTTTTTTACTTTAAAAATTTATACCGAGTTAATATGTTGCATTGACTCCATATGGGATATGGATCGGGCATAGACCTAGACTCTCTCACTTTTGGATTTGAAGTTGATCAGCCTATGTCATATATTTGCACACAAATAAACTTGGATCCTAGTCCAATAAGTGTTTAAGGGTTATTAATTCTGCTATACTAAAGAACATCAGATGTTCATCAGTAGTAGGACATTCCTTTTGGAAAGGAGTTTCTTAGAGAAGAAAATGATGCCTATCAAGTTAAACTTGTAAAAGTTTGACTGGTAGAAAAGAACCGATGTTATCTAATAAACCTACAGAATTTGATTTGATCAGATCAAATTCAGAGCCCATTAAAGTATCACCTTTAAGAAGATCTGGTAGAGTACCGCATTAGCTGGATAGATACTTTAGTATCTAGGTTCGAGATGGTGATCATGTTGAGCTCGATGAGAACAATAAGAATTCGATCACCTATAAAGATACAGTGCAGTGGCCTAATTCTGAGAAATGGCTTGGAGCCATATGATCCAAATTGAAGTCTATGAAAATTAATAGTATATGGACACTAGTTGATCACTTGAAGGGATAAAATCCATTGGATGTGAATGGATTTTTAATAGGATCAGAGTAGCGTAGATGGGAAGGTAAGGATCTATAAAGCCCGTCTGAGTATCATTTCAGGGTTCGAACATACATTCTAAATGTATATCTTAGTTATGAACAAAGACAAACCTAGCACTTATTATTGGACAAAATATTTTGTAGTGTTATTACTTATGATGTTTGAGGATGAAATTCTCTTAATCCAGAATAGCATGCCAATATTGCAAGGAATAAAGGTTTAACTATCATCTTATTTATCCATGTACGATATTAGATATGGAATACTCACTAGAGGTAGTGAGCATATGCCAGTTTGATCCAAGTAAGAGCCACTGGAGGATTGTATAGACAATCCCTAAGTATTTAAGAAATACTAAGGTCCAATGACTCAAATATGAAAATACTGATTTAAAATATATGAATATTTTGATTTCAGTCAGAACAAGATGACAACAAGAGAATGTCGACTCATACCCTAATTATAGGAGCAATCTGCTAGAAAGGTTTCAAGCAGGATACTTTAGCCTATTCAATTAGTGATATAGAGCACATCGTGGCATATGATGCTGCCATGTAAGCTGTGTAGTTACTGAGGTTCATTAGCAGGTTGGGAGTGGCACCCTTCACCCATGGTCTAATCTTATCGTAGCACTGGAGTCATAGCTCAGGCTAAAGAACTAAAGGATCAGCATATTTTGCATCATTTTTATCTTAGATATTCGATCTGGATGACGTCAATCTTTAAAAGATCGATGAAAAGGAGAACTTGACCAACCCATTTGCTAAGGCCTTAGAACTAAGGAGTTCTATGAACTTAAGTGAAAGATAGGATATTTGATATCGTTCTGATTGACTTTAGTCCAAGTGGAAGTTATTAAAAAATATGTCCTAAAGTCAATTATCTAAGTAGTAGATGATTGAAATTAGTATATGAATTATCTAATAATAATAGTAATTTAGCTATTTCATCATAAAAGTTCTATCTTCCTTAAATGAACTCCTAAATTATGATGAAGTCCTTAGAACCACAATCAATCAATAAAGGAGGATTTATCGAATGGTTCTTAAATTATTCACGACCAAATGATAAGTTATTAACAAGGATGATAACTTATCGAGTGTAGGTCGCTGTATGTCATATGCATTGATTGTCCTTGTAATCAAGTGGTGTGGAGACACTGGTATGGCATCCAGGTGAGATGTAGGAGTACATCTACATTGAACGTGATTAATATAGCACTTTACTATCAAGAGTAGCTAGCTAAGACTAATGGATATAAGTGTCCCTCCGACCTGGGATCGCTATGGTGACTTGCGAGCAACTCACTGTACTTTGGTGCTGGACTGCTTGTATTTCTAATATAGGTGATGGAAGGTTTCTTGATATAGTCAAGTACTTGTAGAGTTGGTGTGTGAGTCAAGATGGGATTGACCACTCCTGATTAACTTCAGGAAGAGATTGTCTCACTGTATTTCAATTTAGCAAAATCTAGGTCTGGATAATCCTCATGAGGTGTCACGGGATTTGCAAAATTTTGAGACACAATAGGGATGACTTGTATGAGTGTTTGATAGCATACTCAAAATTGTGTTGAGCATTATTAGTCATAGGGATGAATTATATAGTAACCATGGACCAGGGTTCTAAAAATGTTGCTTTGCATACATTCGATCTATCTGGATGTCGGAAACCATTGCTAAATGGTAACTTTGATTGGTATAGGAATTGATTTCTATATTATCGACTTAGGTTTGAACCTATGGGATCACATACATTAGAGCGTATAATCTGATTGGATGGTTAATCAATGATTGAGAATTATTTCAAGGTCAAACATTCAATGTGATTGATGTTTGACCTAATGCAAGTATTGTAGGAGGATCGATTAGCAATTAGATTGCTAATTAACTTAATTTGATTGAGCAATCAGGTTGAGATCAAGTCTAATTAAATTAAATTTAATTAAAATTAATTTAAATTTAATTAAATTAAGTCTAATTGATTTATTGGATAAGCTAATTGCAAGGAAAGAATAATTTCTTGTTTGATTAGGACTTAGGTGCACCTGATTGACTTAGGATTTAAATCAGATTTAAATTTTGATTTAATCTAATTTAATTAAGCTTTTAGTTGGACTAGAATTATTCTTAATTAGGTTATATTTAATCTAATTTAAATAAAATTTAAATTAAATTTAAAATAATTTTGATCTAGTCAAACAAGAGGAGTTCCAGTTGGACTGGGACTCTCTCTCTTTCACTTGCGCCTAAGAAAGCCCACACCATATTTTAATTCTAGATTTTTTTCTATATTTTCCCATACCTAATAAAAGGTTTTGATGCCCCATATCAGATTATTTGGAATAAATTTTGACTTGATCAAAATTATGAGGAAGTTGGAAATTGTTTCCGACTTGGAAGAGTCTTCTTTGACCCAAACTTCTCCCTCCCTTGTGTGCCAACTCTACCCACACCCCTCTATCTTATTCAGCCCTTTTTCTCTTAGTTTTATGTGTGAGAATCAGTGGTTACATGAAAAAATAAGTGGAAGGGGCGTCCAAGAGTTGGACGCCCCATAGAAGTCCTCCTTTGACTAGATTTTGACCTAGTTTTGTAATATAAAGGGGATGCCTCTTTCTTTGACCATAGAGAATGTAAAAAATCCTAAAAAAATCATAAAAAATTAGAAGAAAAGGAGAAGAAGGTATGGAGGATTTGTGGCACCAAGATTCATGGAGAAGAGCCCTCAATTAAGACATCAAAGGTTGATATCTTGAAGAGACAAGGTAAAAGAAGATTATTTTCTCTTATATTTTTCTTTTATGTTTCTCTTTTTCTATTTTATTTATAATTTTTATATGATAAAGATTTGAGAGAGAGAGAGAGAGAGAGAGAGAGAGAGGAAGAGGGCATGGGATCTATGCTCCAAGGTGTTGGGGTATGGTGATCATTTTTGGACATGATCTGATCAAATACTGATGCGATAATAAGAGAAGAAGGTCATCTCATAGGGTTTCCTTGAGAGCCCTTCTTCTCAATTTTATTTATGAGATTTTTATGAAAAAAATCTGAGAGTGTGATATCTAAAAAATTAGAAAAAAATTTAGAGGAGAATGTCTCCTTTGAACCTAGCATAATAGATATTTTCAGAACATCAACAATTGACGTCCTGAAGGAGAAGATTTATCTTCTCCTAAGGTTTTTTTTATATGTATTTATTTGTAATTTATGGGAAATCCAAGAGTTGGATTCCTCCCTTATTCCTCCTCATATTCTTCACCTCTTCGTTTGTCCAAGAGATCAGAAGAACATGTATTTGATTAACCATCAGGAGGGATCTACGAGAAGCTAGCACTTCGAGCGGATCTTCATTCGACGAACCTTCGATCTATATTGCAGATTCGTATGGATCACCTACAGAGGCCTGATGCTTGTGCAGCTCTAAAGGCAACAATGGATTCAACCATGGAGTTCTCGACCTATGCAAAGATAAGAGATCTGATCTCTTGGTGACCTAGATGTGATCTAGGATTAGATCTAGAATTATTCTAGATCTAGGTATTGATATGATCAATATCACTTATGATTAATTTAATTTTAGATTTATATTTGCATCATAACATGTTATAGATCCTTGATGTAGAATTTTATAATTTGATTACATGCATGTTGTAGATTAAATAGTTTAATCTATGTCTTTCGCTGCTCTATATTTTAAAAAAATTTTGAAATCTATGCATGAAACCCTGCATATTTTCTATCAGTAGGTAGAATACTTTAGTTTAGAATCATTAAGTTTCTCGCTAAAGTATGCTACCAGATGACCTTCTTGACTAAGGACACCACCAATCCCAACTCCTGAGGCATCACATGCTACTTTGAAAATCTTAGAAAAATCAGGTAGACGTAAGACTGGGGCATGGGTCATTTTATCCTTAATGTCTAGGAAGGCTATATTGGCTGCTTTAGACCATTCAAAATCTCTCTTTCTAATGCAGTCAGTGATGGGAGCAGCTATGGTGCTAAATCCTTTCATGAACCTATGATAAAAGTTTGCTAATCTATGAAAACTTTGCATATCATGCACACTCTTGGGTATCGATCACTCAATTATTGCTCTAATCTTTTTAGGATCGTCAGACACACCATCAGGGGTAACAATAAAATCTATGAAGATGACACGGACTATCATGAAAGTATATTTCTTAGGATTGGCATACAGGCTTTCTATTCTAAGAACTTGACATACTTTTTAGAGATGATCTAAATGGTCCTTCCTAGTTTGACTACAAACTCTCCTATAAATGATCGTAGTACTTGGGTCATCAATCTCATAAAAGTACTAGGGACATTGGATAACCCAAATGGCATCACCATTCATTTATATAAACCATCTTTAATCTTAAAAGTAATTTTTCACTCATCTCTCGGTCTAATTCTTACTTGATAGTAACCACTTTTGAGATCAATCTTAAAGAAAATAGTGGCTCTGACCATCATATCTAGCATGTCATCTAATCTAGAAATGGAAAAATGATACCTAATGATGATCTTATTAATGACACGATTATCTATACACATCCTCCATGTACCATCCTTCTTTAGAGTCAATAATGTAGGAACCACACAAGGAGTTAAACTTTCTCTCACAAATTTCTTTTTCATTAGCTCTCCAACTTATCTTTGCAGCTCAGCATGCTCGGTGGGGTTCAACCTATAATGGGGCAAATTGGGTAGGATAGATTCAGGTATCAAATCAATGGCATGCTGAATGTTTCTCATAGGTGGTAATTGATCTGGGAGATCCTCAAGGAAGACATCAAGGAATTCACTAAGAAGGCTAACTACTTTTTTGGGATAATCTATCTTAGGGTCCTTACGAACTTTTCTCACAACAAGCATCCAAATTGGTGATCCTTTACTCATGGTCATCTCTAATTTCTTAACACCTATCAGATGGAGGCTTTTCTTTTTGATGTTTTCTTTTGGTCCATCACCTATTTTTCTATTAGTAGCCTTAGGTGGGAAAGGATTGATTGTGATCTTCTTATCCTTATGAGTAAAACTACAGGAGTTGGTTCGACCATAAATCATAACATCATTGTCAAACAGTCAAGGTCGATCTAATATGATACTTTCGACTTTCATGGGTAAGACATCGCACCAAACATGATCCTGGTAAGAATGAAGCTGAATGGAAACATGGCATCTAAGTTTAATGAAAATAGAGGAGGAATCTATCCAAGACATACAGTATGGACTAGGATGATCTATAAGAGCTTATCCTAATCACTTAATCATGTCGGTGGAGATGATGTTGATACAGCTACCGCTATCAATGATCATCTTACAAATTTTATCGTTAAATTTTTTGAAGATATAAAAAATAGATATCTTACGCCAGTCTTCACTCTCCTTAGTCTGTGCTAGAACATACCTAACGACTCCAAGCCTAAGGTCTAACTCCGGTGCAACAAAATCTAGGATGTCTTCAGTACTCTCAAACTGCTTGGCTAAGTCTGAATCAGCTTCATAAACTTCCTTCTCATTATTTTTTAGAGTTTTCTCTTCTAATTCTTCTATAAATAAAGATCAGTTGGGGCATTATGTAGCAAAATGACCATAACCATGGCACTTAAAATAATAAGATCGAGAACTACTTTCCTTAGATAACTCTCCTACAACTTTTTTTTTATCTTCTTTTCTTATAATAGAATTTATAGGTGGAGGTCTATTACTAGGAGCCTAGTTAGTATTGGGTCTTGATCCAGAAGGGGTTGCTCGACTAGGTTCAAGATGATGGATAGTCAAATACCTAGAAAAATTTTCAAAATCTAAGGCAAGTTGATAAGCTTGTTCTAATATGGTTACCTCTCATAAAAATAGTACACACTAGATATCCTCTTGCAATCTAACACTAAATTTAGATAAGATAATAATCCTATCTTTGGTTACTCCATATCTCATGAGGTACTCATTAAATCTCATGATGTACTCTATGACTGATCTATTTCATGAAGTAAATTTCTATCACTGATCTAAAAATCTTTATTGGTAGGAGGTGGGTGTTAGATATGTGTGTCCTAGAAGCCAAAATTGGCTAACACTTGTAATACACATCTAAGGACAAAATTATAATTTTGACTATAAATAATAAAATGAGTTATTTTTTTATCACAGTGTATATTTGAAAGTGTCTTTGATACATTCCTTGAGTTAATGGTAATGATAGTTCATATTTTCAAGAGTTAAAAATTTAAGACATGAATTTTTATTATTGACTCATAAAATGCTCCGGACCGTAGGATCATCATGAGGATGGTGATTGATCCGAAAGATTGGTGTACGATCGCTTCTTTAGGATGATGAGTCTTGAGTCTATGGTATAGAGACATCGGAGCGAGAGTACAAGTATTTGTTAGAGAATGAGGGCATTGAGCGTGACTATCTTAAGCAGTCATCAGGAAGTTTACCTTTTCATTAATGACTAGCTCGAAGCTGCAGTAGTATATCTAGTTCTTTGACCTGAGGTGCATCGACAATTCACCTTGAGGATGTTATAGTTTGACTATACCATAACTCGATCTCCTAGCCATTCAAAATTCTAAGGTGTATGTTGACTATAGCATGTTCATTGTAGAAATTGGATTGCACCAATAGAAGATCTATCTACCTCGGTAGATGAGGAGCAGCCCTATGATGATCATGAGAATCAAGTCCATAAGCTCATGGCCATGGCAGAGTGAAATAATAGAAAGAGTTTCTATTAAAATTTTCACATCGAACTTGAATCGAATGATTAATTCATATGACGAAAATTAGGGTTTTGACGAGATCACCTTAACCCTAATCCGATCAAGGCTCAAGATGGAGGAGCTCAATTACACAGGTAACTATACCGAGAGGTTTATTTTTAGTTCTGATGGATTGCCACCATATGCTACTAGGTATCACTGGTGGATTTTGGGAGCAATTAGAATAATTTGGATGATCGATCATACTAGTTATCTGAATCAGAAAAATTCTGATCCATCAGAAGGTGTTTCGATGATGTCAATGATAAAGATCATGACATATCCTATTACCATACGAAACTGAATCTAATTGGATCACACAAATAAGAGTTTAGATCTGGATATCATCAATTAGACTAACCCGGTTTAATTAATTTAAATAAGATTCAATTAAGTTCGAAAAAATCGTGCTAGCACATGATTGAGCCTAATGTTCTCTTTCAACAATCAATAAAAATTATCTCGATTGAGTCAAATGTATTTGAGCTTACTCAAAAACTTTTACTTGGTTTGACTGGAGCTTGTCCAGATCAAAAAAGGATTATCTTAATTTATGAGATAAATTTGAGACAACACCTATCATTTTCCATCATCTGCTAAATCTTATCTTTTGACTTTGGTCAAATGTTGATCTTTGATACTTAGACACCTGTCCATGTGTCATGTACCCATAGGAGAGAAGATGGGGCTTTGTCCCCCTGCTAAAAAGAAGAAAGAGAGGGGGCACATGCCTAGGGAGGCGTGCGCCCAATGAGGACGACACCTGGAGTCCCATACAGATGGGACTCCAAGTTGCTTCATGCTCTCTACTTGGATGGTGCCAAAAACTCTTCTTTGATCAATCTTGGCGCCACCTAAGGAGGTTTGTGAGAGACTCTAATCTGATTCGATCAGATGATATCATCCCACCAATTAGATTTAGATCTGATTGCATAAAGAGCCATGATTGGTCGGGATGATGTGGCACTGCATGGCGCAGCAGGGTCTATATAAATCCTATCTGCGCCTAGGATTAAGATTCTCTATCCTTTGCCCATGCCACAAGGCTTCTCTCCCTCTCTCTCCATTCCACCTTTAGATCCCCTCTCTTCTCTCCATGCCTAAGAAGCTTTGGGCTCGAGTTCGGTGTGATTCAAGTAAGAGAAAGACGACAAGAAAGAAGAATGCAACACTGCTGCAAGAGACAACACCCAATCTTCAAAAGATGTTTTGAAGACCTTCAAGATCAAATCCAGATCTGATCTTTGGAGTATAGATTGAGAAAAAAAAAATCTTCAGATCCTGCTCGAGTGGATATCGGTAGAGGTCAGGCATTTTCGTGGCTACATTCAGAACCTCAGACAAACATCGAGATCATCATTGGATAATAGGATTACCCATAACAAGGTATAATTAAATTAGATTTAATTTAATCTATTTATATTTTTATTTTATTAGATCGATAAAATCAGATTTGAAGAGTCTTAGATTTGATTTGGATCTAATAGAAAAATTTTTAAAATATCCCTCTTAATCAAATCAGATTTGAACGAACCTGATCAAGAAAATAGAATTTTTTCTTTAGTGGGAAGGTATTTTTCTTTAAGTTTCTCCTTCATTTCATCTCAGATTTCTATTAGATCTTGTCAACACTTTTTCAATAAAGTCGGGCTTGCCTAATCAATTTCATCCTAACTAACCTAACTCTCCTTGCTTTAGACATTTTGTACCATCCAAAATAGTAGTTCATGCCCGATTTTTAATTTAGGTACTCTCTCGGATCTAGACAACCATCAAAACTTAGGACTTCAATTTTCACATTCCTAAGGACATGCTCATCCTGATCGAATTGGTTATGGTGTGGGCATGCTACTATAGGTTGATCTAGGTCTAGATTCCTTCTTCTCTATCCTATAGGTAGTTGTGGAGACTCAGATTTAGATTGTCTTTTTCTAGCTTCTTCTAGTACTGCTATTCTTTCACTCATGATTTTCATAAAATTTTTCATGTCATCAAACTTCTTAGTCAAGACATTAATGATGGCTACGGTATTGGGATCCATATTGATACTAGGTGAAGAAGTAGGCTGTTGGTACTGGATACTTGATCTAGTAATTATGCAAGTTTAGGATGCAGGAATAAGATGCAGTAAGAAAGAAAAAAATAAAAAATAATAAAATACTAAAAAATAAATTATAAAATTTAAAATATAAAAATTTATCTTACAGAAATTTAAATTATAGAATTTAAACTAAAGCCCTAACCAATCCGACTCTGATACCAAATTGATGCAGGACAACCTAAAAAAAAAGGATCAAGCTTTCTTTCATTTGTAATAATAAATCATATCCAGTCATGGCACATTATTTTTAGGACAGACAGTATAGTTGCCTATATTCTGCTCAGGAGGCATGATTGATTGACATGGGATCAAAGCAAGATCAATCTAAATAATGCAGAGGAGTGCTACTTTAGAGATCAATAAATAATTAATAATAATAAAGTAAATAAATAGATAGCATAAATTAAACATGCTCATGAATAAATGCAAAAAAAATATAAATGAAATGAAGATAACAAAAAATTAAGCCTACAAAAAAATTTGAAAAGATAAGAAGAATCCAGATTATAATAGTTAAGAAACTATCCTGATTAGAGCTCTTAATCTTTTAATCAAGCAGATTTATCGATAAAGAACTAGGTCTTTACCAACATTAGATCTAAAAAAAATAAGTAAAAAAAATAAATATCAATTGAGAAGAAACGAAGATCCTTGTCAATACTTGATCTGTAGAATAATGGATCACTCTTCCTCTACTAGCATGATAAATAAAAATCTTTGAGGAGACAGATCTTCTCTTGATGGAATAGACTTATGTAGGTAGATGATAAAAATGATTTGAGGTTGTAGGAGCACTAGATCTCAAGTAGATGAAAGATAAATAGATAGAAAGAAAGTGAGCCTCACACCCTCCTCTCGTGGGGCAATTTTGGATCTCACATGCTCTCCCTCTTGGAGCGATTGACATAAGTATTTATAGATAAAATTATTCATGCATTCATTATCTCATTCATGAAAGGTACAAGGATTTATATAAGACCCTAGGGATCCTATTTCTTGAGAAATTCTATTTTCTTTATAAGAAAGAAATCAACCCTTCCAATAAAAAAGTAAAATATTATGTATGGTTTTCAAATATAATAATATATCATATCTATCTTTTATGGAACCATGAGGAAGAAATCAGCCTTTCAACAAAATAAGTAAGAAATCAAGAACTCTTAAGAAATCCTAGGAAAGAAAAAAAACTCCATGTGGGTGCTTGATGCTTGGCACAACTTGGCATGAGGATCCTTGGGTATGGCACATGCTGGCATGTGTATTTCCTCCCTGGGCATGTGGTGGGCGGTGACTCCAAAGATGACATGGACCAAGCTTATTTCTTTATGATGGTCTCTTTCCAAATAAGACTCTAATTTAATACAAATCTAAGTATGGTCCTATGGATCCAAAACTAAATACATTAAAAGAACTAATTGACTAAATTAAAAGAACTGAAACTAAATAACTGAAGTAGAGTTAATCTGATGTGGCTTCTTCAATTCAAATTGAATCTAAATTATATTACCAACTTCTGATGGCTCTGGTATCCACACCATCTACCTTCAACCCGTTGCTCTCGATTGACCAAACCATAATAATAACAAAGGTAGATCTGAGGCATACCATGGAATACTTGTGTAGATTTTTGATTTCTTCCTGTGTGACTTTTTCTTCACTTTCATGCACCATTAGGCTCTGATAGCAAATGTTGTGACATTATCATGGCATCACTTAGCTTTGATATCAATTATTGTTCCACGATACCGCTCTGACGTCATGTTGTGGAAAACTTAGATCTTTAGCATGGATCTGAGGAGACCTATGGTGTTCTCTAAGATAGTAAACCATCGATCCACTACCTGGATCCGTGCTAGGGCACCTCCCTCGTTGGGCTTGAGGGAGGCATCCCCCCTCTCTAGGGCTTCTTCAACTTTTCTTAGGACAGCAATACTAGAGAGAAGAGATAAGAGATTGAGGAAGAAAAGATCTGTATTCCATCCATCTTATAAAATCCTAATACATCCTATGTATTTATACATAGATATTAGGCCCGATCAAAAACTTTTCTGACTATCCCAATACATGAAAGTACTTATCGAGCCTATGTACACCCATGTCTTCCATACTCTCATCCCCTGAATCTAAATTTGATCCATACATGAGTTAGCCTCCTTAAGACCTTATTGGATCAGGCCTTAAGATTCTTTGGATTAAACCCAATCTAAGACCAAACAAAAAATCCATCCTATTCTATATGCCTCCATCGAGCTAGCTCTATCAGAAGCTGAGCTGGCTTAACCGCATCTCATCCAAATCCTATCTTTTGTTTGGCTGAGACAGCTAACTCGACTATGCTCTGAGCTGGCTCGATCTCAGCCTAAGCCAACTCGATTGTATATCCAAGCCAGTCTGCTTGTGTGTCAGTCCTTTATCTTGATTGATTATTCTCTTAGTTTTAGTTCTTTGCTCCATCTTGTATCCCGAATCTCTGAAGCACCTACCAAGCCCCTCAAGATCCTCATATCTAAACCTCAAGCCTATGGAGGGCTATAGACTATCTCCACCCTAGGACAACTCCTGTTCTAGCTCTAAGATTCACACCCGTTCTAATCTCTCGAAGCCTGCACCCTGGCTCCTCTTGTATCCTCCTAAGGCTTGGGAGTACCATAAATCCTAATAGTAGAGACATCTACATTATGTTTCATGTGATTTCTAAGACTCCCCCTAAACCTCCTAGTTCTTATGATTGAAGCCATGAGGGAGACCTTGAACAGATCTAAGGCATACTTACCTTATGGTATGGCCCTCACTTTGGTATTTAGAAGGTTTGGAGTTAGCTTTAAGGTGGAGGCCATCTCTAGACTATCCCACACAGATAGTATCAACCGCCATACTCTACACAGGATGGATTTCTCTAAAAGTGATGGTGGTTGATCGAAGGAAGTTGAGGAGGAGGAGGATAGACTAGAGGAGGAAGGACCATCTTCACCACCTCATGAGCGGAGAGTTTCACAAGATATCCAATTTATGTCAGATCATGAGGAGGATCCTTTGGAGACAGTGAGAGGCACTCCATCAAAGCCACAATCGAAGCATCATCATTGTCATTCTACTATTAGACTTGCAAATGACCAGCTTCACTCACTTGCTCGGGAGGTTTTCGGTATTATTTTGTCAGCTAGAGAGACTACTCAAAGAGAGAGCACATTCACGACACCATCTTCTGATTTCTCTATTATTCCATACATTACTACCACCATCTCTAGCATGAGTGTGACTCTTAAGCATTTGGTACAGACAGTTTCAGATCTGAGCTCTAGAGTCTTAGCTTTAGAAAGTGTAGCATGGAGCTTTTCTTCTCCTACCCACCAGGATTTGGGGGATCCATCATACATTTTTGACTTATTAACTGAGGTAGGATGGCTTCATGGGATGATAGAGTCAGGGATCACTGCTTTGATGGAGGAGATTAGAGGATCTGGTGATGCTGTTACTGTCGAGATTCAATCACTTATGCAGTCATTATTGAGAGCACTAGGGCAGCTTGATGGGATCCAACTCATCCTCTTGACCCAGTCTTTCTAGGATGCCAGACCATCTCGTCCCTTTGCTTGTGCTAGTACCTCTAGCAGGAGCTGTGATAGGCGTGGTCGTGGTCAAGTTTGTGGTTGGAAACCTGATCATCCTCATTCTATTTCTGATTTCTCTGATGACTCCAACTCTTCTGATGGATCTAGCCATCTTCTTTATTAGATCTAGTATAGTCAGCCTTATGTATTTAGGATCTAGCTTATGGTCTTATTCTTTTTGGTTGATTGTCTCATGAATGGTTGTATTTTTTGGTTATCTATGACTTTTACATGTATTGATGGCCTATCACTTATGACTTCTTAGCATTTTGGCATTATATATATATATACACACCTTAATTTCTATGAATGTTATTTGGATCAATTTTTTATAAATGGTATCATATGAAATGTTATGATTTCTATTATAGTGTGCTATGAGCAATGTCTTATATATGAGCAAATTATAATGTTATATATGATTGCTATATGAATTTATAATAAACTCATATTTTAGCAGCAAAACTTAGGGAATAAAGTGAGGGGAAGCCTTTTTCCATTCTTAAAGATCCTTTAGGTCATAATTGATGATGTCAAAAAAGAAGAGTAGAGAAATAGAATTGGGAAATAAGCAAAATTGACGATGAAAATAAGTAATTTAAAATTTTTTATAAGCAAATTTTCAGCAATTCTCAAGTAATTTGCAATCTCTATAAGTAATTGTCAAACTACTTTTGATGCACTTTACTACTCTTGATGCAATTTAGAAAAATGATTGGCTTTGATGTTCAAGTGACGTATCTTCATAAATTTAAAAATCTTTGATCAATACTTCATATATGTTATATTTCTGCCTTTGCTTAAGTATTTTGTCATCATCAAAAAGAAAAAGATTGTTGCTTCAAGAATTGAGTTTGATGATTATAAAATATTTGAGAAGATTACTAATGAGTTTGGCTTGGAAAAAGATCTATTTCAAATTTTATAAGAAATTTCAAGTTTATTCAAGAAAGCTTAAGAAGGGCAAAATCATAATTTCATAAAGTTGGAGATCAAAAAAATCTAATTCAGAAGTCTCAAGAGCAAGTTTAGAAAATTTTTGATCTTTTGGAGGTAGTTTCATAATTTTTAGATTTATAAATTAGAAAAAAATTATGTTTCAGCAAAAGGATCGACCCCCAAGTCTATCCATGCTAAAAAGGGATGATCGACACACTTATTTTTGAGTAGCACACAAAAAGGATTGACCCATGAGTCGACTCCAGGGTTGACTCATGAGTCGACCTATGCTGTTTTGCTATCCAAAAATAAAAATAGGGATTTTCTATTTCTACAATAGAGGTCGACCCATGGGTCGACTCATGAGTTGACCCCTGCGATGAAAAATTTTTATAACAGCTAGTTTTCAGTCCTTTTTAGCTATATTTAATCTTTTTAAATGATACTTCAACGGCTCGAAACTTGCCCAGTTCACTCTTTAACACTCCTAGAGGATATAAAGGCTTTCAAAAAGAAGAAATACACGAGAAAAATCAAGCATTCATTGTAGCCCTAGTAAAAAGCTCTCTTTAAGTAAAGAAGCATTTATTTCAAGTTGATCAACCCCTCAAAAGCACATCAAGTCTCAACAACTTTGAGAAAAATCAGAAAAGCTTCTTTCCTAGTTGTGTAAAGTATTTTTAATATTTCATTTGCTCATTAAAGGGGCTAACTTTGTATTTCATTGTTGTTAATATCATACTTTATTTTATTATTTTGATTTAAGTTTTGGAAGTTCCAAAACTTGAAAAGATTGATCTGAACATGAATCGGATTGTATAGGATTGGTTTGTACTGAAAAAATAAGTATTCTAGCTTAGGATAGCGAGGGTCGGAGGGTTTTGACATTGTATTCAGTTTGAATACAGATGGTGAATTGAAATTTTCAAGTAGAAGCTTGAAAAGTGGATGTAGGTGCAAGGTTGATACCAAATTATTATAAATCTTGTTTGTTTGTGGTGTGCTTATTTGCTTCTAACTTCATCTTTCTATTTCTTTATTTTCTTACTATTTACTTCTTCACTTCACTTAAATCACTCACTACATACCACTTGCTCATCATCACATATTCTTTTTGGTTGTCAATTAATTTTAAAATTTTAAAAATTCAATTCATCCCTCCTTTTAGGTTGCATAGCTGGGCAACATTGGTATCATATTTTATTGAAAAATTATGATCAAGAATTATATTTGGGTTGTAATAACTTTTTCAAATTTTCATTTCTTGTGCATATATTTTATTTGAAATATTTGAAAGGATAATCTAGTAAGAGTTTTACTATACTGCTTCAATTATTAAATAATATATTTTTTGAAGGCACTGCTTTGTCAACTTCTTCTTATAAAGCAAAAAAATTTAGCAAAAGAATTAGATCTTAAATATGAGAAAATTCATAGTTGTCTAAATGACTGTATGTTATATCGGAAAGAAAATGCTAACCAAGAATCATGCAATGTCTGTAAATTTTTATGATGGATATCACATAATGAAGATGAGAATGATATATTGAACAAAGTGGATGCTACTCGAAGTAAGAAAAAATCGGCTAAAGTTTTATGTTACTTTTCTTTGATACCTAGATTGAAAAGGATCTATGGATTATTGAAGATAGCTTCATCGGTGAGATGGCATAATGAAGGCCATACAAAAGATGGAATGTTAAGACATCCAGCTGATAGTTTAGTATGAAAAGTATTTAATAATAGGTATCCTAATTTTGCCTCAGATATTCGTAGTATTAGATTGGGTTTAGCTATTGATGACTTCAACAATTTATTTCGAACACTGAGTTCTACTTATAGCACTTGGTCGGTCATTCTGATTCTATATAATTTGCCATCATGGATATGTATAAAATAGTCTTCACTTATCCTATCAATGGTTATTCTAGGTGATAATGGTCTAAAAAATGATATTGATGCCTTTTTGCAAGATTTAATAGAAAATTTGAAATAGCTATGGAAGGGTATTGATGCATTTGACGCTTACAATGATCAGATATTCAAATTAAGGATAGCTCTTATTTGGACTATTAATGATTTTTTTGCATATGCTAATTTATCGAGATGGAGCACAAAAGGATACATTGCATGTCCTTTTTGTAAGGATTCTACCCATTCATATTGATTAAAATATAGAGAAAAATTCTGCTATATGGGCCATCATCGATGGTTAGAAGCCAACCATCTATTTTAGTTTCAATAAGATGTATTTGATGGTACTATAAAATTATGATCTACTCTTGTACCACTATCTGGAATTTAGGTTCTTATACAAATGCATGGCATGAATCATAAGTATGGTAAGGTTTCCAAGTTTTCTAAGAAAAAAGAAAGGAAAGATGTTAAAAGCTCAATAAATGAAGGGTTGATAGAGGTAACCACAATAGTCTGAGGTTGGTCCTTCATCATCCACGTAGCAGCCTGAGGCTGCTACTTCTTTATTTATGCAGTAGTTCGATCCACAGCATGATCCTCCTACTAATGAGGATGCTATTATAGATAAGATACATATTTATATTATTTTAATAGATTTTAGTATTATAGTATGATTTAAGTATTAATTTTGTTGATTGATTCGTAATATGTTTTTTATTTTTTATTTTATGTGTTTGTTACATATGCATTATTTGAGAGAGCATGGATTAGACATGAACCCACACAAGCTAGAAATATCTAGCGTTTAGCTAAGAATGAGAAGGTTGTCATTTAGTGCAACCAGATGGGGCAACCTGTCAATAGGACTACAAATGTTTTAGGTACAGTTGCATAGAAGGGTCAGTTGTGTCCTTTGAACTATACAAAATAGAACGAAATGCTTTCTATATATAAGCTTGAGATTCTACAAGTAGAACATATAAAAAGATGACTTAATAATTTATGTTAATTTATTTATAGTTAATTAATTATATAGTTTAATAATCAAATATCCTTCTTTGCTTTGTGTTCTAGAGTAAATTTGTACTCTCTCCAGACAACCATGAGTGGGTTAAAGTCCCTTAATTGAAAATGAAACGAATTTGAGGCAACACTTAAGAGGGATTATAAGAGAGAGGGTTTGACGGAGGATGATGTTGTTTGTATGTGTCCTCCTAATGTAGATCCTCATCAATGAAGAGAGCTCATTCATTATTGGTTCTCCGAGAGAGGAGAAGTAATTATATATGCTAATCATATATCTTATATTATATTGATTACTAATGTAGGTTGATCACATATACAAAATATATCATAGTCTTAAATTTATTTTGTAGGCATATTCTGATATTGGTAGAGTTGCACAAGCTGCTCTGTCTATTCCTCATACATCAGGATCCAAGAGCTTCGTTGATGCAGATAAGAATTCGTATGCTTATTTCAAAATCTTTGGCATATTATGTATTTATTTAGAGTAACATACTGTATTGTTCGGTCAATTTGCATCACTTATTTGATGATCTAAGTGAAATGTATGGCATAAATTCATTTTGTAAGTTTAAATATCTTAAAACATGTTTGAACCAAAGTGTAATTGGTGTAGGTGCTTCTAACTCCAATTTGTTGTATGAAAAAATTGTGTTTGAGCCGTTAAAACTATCTATTTTTTGTGGATCACATGTTGCATCTCAACAACATGATCTTGTTTCATTTCATAGATATCCTAAATGTTGCAAACATGATTAATATTGTGGAACCTAAATTTGAACCTGAAATTAAAATGCATATTGTTGGATTTGTGTTGGCAAGGTTGTAGCCTCAAAGTAGTAGGAAGGAAATTAAAATGCTGCTAGCGTGCCCCTTGATACCATATCATATTAACAGATGGTACAGTATCCAAATTTTGCTATGCCTGTACCAACAGGAATACCGTGTGTCAGTATGATATGTACCAAACTAATGCGTATGTACCAGTAAGTCACCGGTATCAAGACTTTAATCTTGGCTATACCATGCTGCTATTGAATGGGATAGGGTGTGTGTGAGGTCTACAACCTAAAAATTGACCAGCAAAATGTTAATTATTCTTTAGGATGCATTAATTATTGTGGATTTCCTCCCTTCTTTTCTAAATGCTCTTTAAATCATCTATCTACTAGTGCGCTAATTACATGAGTATGATTAATCATGATGCACGGACATCTGAATATTTTTAGTTCAGGGTTGCTGTCCTGTTAAAGCTGTTACATATTCTTTTTAGGAAGTTTGGTAGAATGGTTGGCATCTCGTCATGGAAAAAATAAATGATGGGTGGGTGGTTTTATAGGGAGATAAAGCTCCTCTCATAATTCTGACATGCTTCTGAATCCTACCATCATGTATATCTATAAAAAGATTATAATTTTATTATTTTTAATTTTAAATGTTGTTATATATGAATGCGAAAATGAGTTTGGGTTCAAGATTGCTCCCAAACTCGTTTCGACATCTGCTTCCAATTTTAGTTATTGGGGTTTTACTTAGACGCTTGTCATGGAGACCATTACCAAATGTTTATGCATACCAAAGTGTGCGAGACAGGCAGCCATAGAAAACCAGATTAATTGCAATTCTATAAGATATGTTATATGAAGGTAAAAGCTTAGAAAATAGCAAAAGATGTCAATTGCTAGAATAAATTATTAGATGGTGCTTAATATTAAATATTGCATTTATACCATATCAGATTAAGAAAGTAAGAAAAGTCATGGCATTTCACTACAATTAGATGCTTATAAGCCAATAATGCCGAAGACCGGAACAATTTAGATTTAAGATAGCATCGGTTGCGCTAAAGTGTTTCTTAGCATCGCACTTAAAAAATGAATAATGTTACTTTCAGTTGATGGAGATGGGACATTTAACATATCCTTCAACATGGCACTTCAAATATCATATCGAATATTGATGCTTCCAGTTGTGAGCAAGATGCTCCAGTTTTGGGATGTTAAAGAGTGTTAAGCCATGTCATATCGAAAGTCCAAAGATGTGGGATCCCCAGAAATTCCGAAGCTGAACCAACAATGCAACACAGGTGGTTAGGTTAAGTTCATATTTGTTTATCCAACCTTTCAGCAGTTTTTAGCTCCTCTTTTAGGGTGTAAGGGGTGATAAGCAAGCTTGAACTTGAAGGCGTGATAAGCAAGGTCGAAGAACCCAAGAGTTCTTTTGGAAAGTGGGTAACATCGATGGTGGATGTGGCTATTCGATGTTTAGAATGAGGCCAAACAAAAAAAAAAAAAAGCCCGGCATTGACGCAATGGATTTAACCTTACCTAGGAAGGATCTTTTTCAACGATGTGAAACGAGAGATGAAAGTATTGAAAGAATTCACGATGTAAATTAAAAAGATTAAATAAAGTTGATAAATTTTTTTTTATAAAAAAATTATAAATAATTTATAAAATATCAAGATATAAAATTAAATAAATTGAGAAGCGATACGTATTTTCATCTCTCATACAGCAATATTCGAAAAATCATCTCAAGATATGATCGGAAATCTCTATCTATAAGTACGATCATAAATGAGATTGACGAAGACTCTTCCAGCATCCAAAAAATGAAGAAAAGAAATAAAATTATAATTAAAGAGAGAAAATTATTGGAGAAAAAAAGATTACGAAGCTATTGGATGGCTTGCTTAGGTCCTAAAAAGGCTTTTTTATAGCTGTTTATAATCATTTATAACCGTTTAGGCTTTTATTGATCCATTAAGGTCTTTAAAGAGTCCAATTGTCAAAATCTTTAATAAAAAGTCCAATAGTTAAAAAATAAAAATAAAATTAAATGCACACAACCATCAGTAATTTAGAGCCCATTGGTTAGAAATTAACACCATCATAATAAAGAAATTAAAATATTTAAAAAATAAAATTAAAATGCTTGGAGGATAATTTTAGGAAAAAATTGAGCTTCTTTTTTGTGGATTCTCTCCAACAATCCCCCACAAAACTCAAATTTTTTCAAAAAATATAAAATAAAATAATATAAATTTTTGCGTGCTTATACTATACAACAGATAAGGTGATTTAACCTTACTTAGTGTGAATAGTTTTTGTTGGGGATAAATCCCGCTCCTGCCGAAGTTCAATTCGATGCTCTACCTAATACAATTAGTAGCCGCGGCCAAACTCTTTGGACTCCCATCGGTCGAGCTCCTTGGACTCCCAGCGGCCGAACTCCTTAGATTCCCAACGGTCGAGCTCCTTGAACTCCCAGCGACCGAACCTTTTGGACTCCCAGCAGCCGAACTCCTTGGACTCCCAACGGCCAGGCTTTCATGGAACTCTTCAGCGACCGAGCTTCAGCCGGACTCCCACGAGGGCCGAACTTCCTCCGCGTCCTTCCAGCCAGACGCCTGCAAGAGCTAAACTCCCTCCGAGCTTTTCCTTCGATCGAACTTTTTCAGGAGCCGGACTCCTCCCAGACATCCCTTTCGGCCAGCCGAGCTCCTACCAAACTCTCCAGTGATCGAGCTTTAGCCGAGCACCTCCAGCCAGACGCCTACGGGAGTTAAACTCCTTCCGAACTTCTTCTTCAGAAGTCCGAGCTCCTCCAAAATGGGTACACATCAAGGCCCTTCAACCCTTCATTTGGCTCCGAACGGCTCAGTATCAAGACAGCTGTAGCCATCACCATCAGTCCGCCGTAAGCGACAGCGATCCGCTACCAGGCGGCGATGGCTGTCACCATCAACCCACTGCAGATGGCGTCTTCCCCTGAAACTGACTCCGTCGGACCTCGAGCGGCCCTCCAGCACGCGGCTACAGTTGTCACCATCAAGCTCCACCTATATAAAGGATCCTTCAGATACGCTAACTCTAATCTCTCTGATCTCTAAGATCTCCTCTTCGTCTCTAAGCTTTGTGGAAATCATTTCCGAGCACTCCATTTCTGTTGGCTAGAGCTGACTTGATTGTCGGAGGGTCCTGCCGGAGTCACCCCCCACCGGCTCCTGACGGGACTTTATTTTGTAGGTCTCGATGGCGACCTCATCCACCACCGCTCTAGCTAATTCCAACGATGACCAGATTCTACGTCAACAGACCCTCACTATCTATGTTTAGTCTTTAGTAACCCTTCATCATCAGAATAAAAACCTTAGTAACCATTCTATCAAGAAATCAACCATAAGGGGAAAAAGGATAACAAAAGAGAAATCTCTAGTGCTTTCCATTCCTAATGGACCAGTTGGTGGCAAAATCGCTAGTCATATTGGGGGAAGGATCATGGAAACTCACATTCCCAATCTATATGTTGGGGATAAATCTCGCTCCTTCCGAAGTCCAATTTGATGCTCTGCCTAATACAATCAGTAGCCGCGGCCGAGCTCCTTGGACTCCCAGTGGCCGAACTCCTTGGACTTCCAACGGTCGAGCTCCTTGGACTCCCAGCGGTCGAACTCCTTGGACTCAACGGCTGAGGGCCGAACTCCTTGGACTCCCAACGGCTGAGCTCCTTAGACTCCCAGCGGCCGAACCTTTTGGACTCTCAACGGCTGAGCTCCTTGGGCTCCAGGTTGAGCTCCTTGGACTCCCAGCGGCCGAACTCCTTAGACTCCTAACGGCCGAGCTCCTTGGACTCCCAGCGGTCGAACTCCTTGGACTCCCAACGGCTAGGCTTTCACGAAAGTTCTCAGCGGCCGAGCTTCAGTCGGACTCCCGCGAGGGCCGAACTCTCTCCGCGCCCTTCCAGCCAGACGCCTGCAAGAGCCAAACTTCCTCCGAGCTTCCCCTTCAGTTGGACTTTTCAGGAGCCGAACTCCTCCCAGACATTCCTTTCAGTCGGTCGAGCTCCTATCGAACTTTTCAATGATCGAGCCTTAGCCGAGCACCTCCAGCCAGACATCTACGAGAGTCGAACTCCTTTCGAGCTTCCTCTTCAGGAGTCCGAGCTCCTCCAAAATGGGTATACATCAAGGCCCTTCAACCCTTCATTCGGCTCCGAGCGGCTCAGTATCAAGACAGCTGTAGCCATCACCATCAGTCCATCATAAGCGACAGCGACCCACTATCAGATGGCGATGGTTGTCACCATCAACCTACTACAGACGGCGCCTTCTCCTGGAACTGACTCCGTCGAACCTCGAGCGGTCCGCCAGCATATGGCTACAGTTGTCACCATCAAGCTCCACCTATATAAAGGACCCTTCAGATATGCTAACTCTAATCTCTCTGATATCTAAGATCTCCTTTTCATCTCTAAGCTCTGCAGAAATTATTTTCGAGCACTCCATTCCTGTTGGCCAGAGCTGACTTGATCGTCGGAGGGTCCTGTCGGAGCCACCCCCCACCGGCTCCGAACGAGACTTTATTTTACAGGTTCCGATGGCGACCTCGTCCACCACTGCTCCAGCTGATCCCGGTGACGATCAAATTTTGCGTCAATAGATTGGCGCTAGAGGAAGGGCTTGAACCTCCGAGGTTCCCTTGTTCTTAAAGGAGTGCTCGGCGATGATTCCTCTCTTCCCACTCTAGAGATTTTTCTTCTTCCTCTTTAGAATTTTTTTCCAAAAAAAATGCTCCCCAGGAGAGCCTCGACCCGACGATCGACGGCCTCCACGGCCCGATCCCATTCGGATCCATCCGCTCTCACTCCAGCCCCGGCGACCTAGGTTCCCTCTGTAGCCGCGGTGGATGCAGAGCAGTTCAACCTGCTCATCCAGTAGATTCGTGGTCTCATAGAGGCAGTGCAGACGGTGCAGGCCATGCACCAGTAGATCCCAATAGTAGCTCAACCGGCATGAAATTCTCTAGAGCCATGTGGTCCAGTCCAGGGGCGACTAACATGGGCTACCCGACCTCCAATCTTCGAAAGAGGAAGACAACGGAGGAAGAGCCCCTACTCAGACCGCGGCTCGACCTAGGATGAAGCTTCGCACCCATTCTGTAAGAAAACCTTGGAGATCAGAGACCGCGAAGATCTCCTGGATCAAAGGCTCTTAGAAATGAGCCGACGAATCGAAGAACTTCATCACACTCCCTCCTCACGCGGTAATGATATCTGCATTGACCCCCTTTTTCGTAGAAGATCATGCAGGAACCGATCCAGCCAAACTTCAAGCTCCCACAGTTCGAGAGCTACGATGGGACCACCGATCCAGTCGACCACTTGGAAGTCTTTCGAACAATGATGTTGCTCCATGGCGTGCCAGACACTATCCTGTGCTGGGCTTTCCCCTCTACCCTTAAAGGGGCCGTCAGGAACTGGTACTCAACGCTCAAGTCGAGTACCATCTTATCATTTGATCAGATGAGTCAACAGTTCGCGGTCCACTTCATTAGTAGTCGGCGTCCACACCGAGGTTCGAATTTCTTAATGGCCACCAGGCAGAAGAAGGGGGAGCCCATTTGGGCTTACGTCATCCGATTTAATACTACTGCATTGGAGGTCCGGGACCTGGACCAGTCAGTTGCCATGGCCACTTTCAAGGGCGGCCTTCAGAAGAACGACTTACTGTTCTTCCTGGAAAAGAAGTATTCCAAGAATTTTGTCGACATGCTAGCTCGGGCCGAAAGTTATGCCCGAGCAGAGGAGGCCTTCGAGGCTAAGGATGACGAAGCCAGCAGCAAGCGGTGAATCGGTAGGCCAGGCAGGCCCACCGAAGAAAGAAAGTGGACTGAAGCTCGACCGCATTTTCGGACTCTCCTTGGTTGCGGGCGAGCTCGAACTTTCCCTCATGCTCGGAGGTAGAGAAGCCCCGACAGAAGGTTACGCCGAGGTTCCCCCCAGCGCCAAAGTTCTCCCCGACGATGACAATTTCACAACTATGCCCCCCTTAACGCCCCGAAGACTCAAGTACTGATGGAGATCCGAGAACAACTTCCAAGATCGGAGAGAATGCATTTCCATCCTGGCAAGCGCAACCCTAACAAGTTCTGCCATTACCATCGTGACCACGGTCATGACACCGAGGAGTGCATCCAACTTCAGGACAAGATCGAAGAGCTCGTCAGGCGAGACAGACTTAGCCGATTTCTATGAAGACGGCCTGAGGAGAAGGAAGATCGGCTGAGAGCATTACCGTCAAGTGGGAAAAACCAGCAAGAAGATCAGCTGCCCTTTGGCGTCATCAACACTATCTTGAGGAAACTTTAACAAGGAGAGGCCAGCGGACCCGAAGGACCGGTGAAGAGGTGGAGGACCATGGAATCCATGACCTTTACCGAGGCGGATGGCCAGGGGATCCAATTTTCGCACAATGATGTGGTTGTAATTTCTTTGAACATTGCTGACTATGATGTACGCCGCATTTTGGTAGATAATGGAAGCTTGATTGATGTGTTGTTTTACGATGCCTTCTCAAAAATGTCCCTGTCTGATGACCGCTTGGGGCCTATGAATTTTCCGCTGGTAGAATTCACTGGCAATGCCATACCAGTCGAAGGCATAATAACATTGGCTATAGCGGCAGGGCAATGCCCGAAGCTGGCCAAAGCGCGGGTCGACTTCCTAGTCGTAAGGACCCCATCCGCCTATAACGCGATTCTTGGCCGACCTGGTCTAAATGCACTCCGGATGGTAGTGTCAACCTATTATTTGAAGATGAAGTTTCTGAGGAGTCATGGGGTCGGAGAAGTCAGAGGAGACCAGGCTCTGACAAGGTATTGCTACTCGATCGCCTTGCATAAGGGAGATCAGCCCAACCCTTATCTTGTTGATGGACTGGACGTCCGTGATGACCTCACTGAGGAGCGGGGCGAGCCTGCGGAGGACCTCGTCTCTGTGCCCTTGAATGATGGAAACTCGAAGCACGTGGTGCACATCGGCTCCAACTTGGCGGATGATGTTCGGGAGCAGCTCGTCGCTTTTCTCAGAAGAAACACGGATGTCTTCACCTGGACCCCAGCGGACATGCCGGGGATCGACGTCGAGGTCATGGAACATCGACTGACCATCGATCCGAGACACCGATCGATAAGAGAAAAGATGTGCCACCACGCCCCAGAGAGGTAGAAAGCGATCGTCGAAGAAGTAGACAAGCTCCTCAAAGCTAGACTCATCCAGGAGGTTAACTATTCGACCTGGGTCTCGAACGTGGTTCTCGTCAAGAAAGCGAATAACAAGTGGAGGATGTGTGTCGACTTCAAGAAGCTGAACAAGGCCTGCTCGAAGGACAGCTATCCCCTACCCAGGATCGATCAGCTGGTGGATGCAACTTCGAGCCATGAGCTCCTCACCTTCATGGACGCCTTTTCTGGTTACAACCAGATATGCATGGCGCCCGAGGACGAAGAGAAGACTGCCTTCATTACTGATCGTGGTCTTTATTACTACAGGATCATGCCTTTTGGACTCAAGAATGTAGGGGCAACATACCAGCATTTGGTTAATAAGGTCTTCAAGAAGCAGATCGGCTGTAACATGGAGGTATACGTAGATGATATGCTCATCAAAAGTCGAGCTTCAACAGACCACCTGGCCGACCTTGAAGAGACCTTCGGTGCACTCAGAAAGCACAGGATGAAGCTGAACCCAACCAAATGCACCTTAGGTGTGACCTCCGAAAAATTTTTGGGGTTCATGGTGTCGAGACGCAGAATCAAGGCCAACCCCCAGAAAATCTGAGCCATTCGGAAAATGACTATTCCAAAGACGATTAAGAAAGTTCAGCACTTGGCCGAAAAGGTGGCATCCCTAAATCGAAGATCGAAGGACTTCTACTGGATGGCAGAGTGCCAACAGGCATTCGAGGAGCTTAAAAACTACCTCGGCACACCCCCACTGCTGGCAAAGCCCAAATCCGGAGAAGAATTATTCCTATATCTAGCTATCTCCCCAGTGGCCCTGGCGGCAGTCCTGGTTAGAAAAGAAGCAAAGACGTAGCGATCGGTCTACTACGTGAGCCGAGTCCTGAGGGATGCAGAGATCAGGTACTCTAGGTTAGAAAAACTAACTATCTTCTAATTACTGTCAGGAGGCTCTGACCTTACTTTCAGAAGCACACCATAACGGTCCTCACGGACCAACCAATAAAAGCAGTCATCCATCGAGCAAATGCTTCCGAAAGAATTGCAAAATGGGCAATCGAGCTCACAGAGTTCGACATCAATTACTGGCCCAGGCCATTGATCAAGACCCAGATACTGATGGATTTTATGCTAGAATGCACCATTCTAGTCGAAGCCGAGCTTAAATCGAGCGGGACCGACACCAGAGCGAGGCCAAACTTTGATGAAGCTGAGCTGTCGCAGCTGAACCTCCCCAAAGAGAGCACCGACCTTCCTGAAGGTTCCTGGGCTCTGCACGTGGATGGTTCGTCCAACTCCGTTGGAGCTGGTGCAGGGCTGGTCTTGGTCAGCTCCGAGGGAGTCATCATCGAGTATGCGTTGCATCTCGAGTTCTCCATGACCAACAATGGAGCCGAATATGAAGCGCTGATCGTCGAATTAAAGATAGCAAGAAAATTAAAAGTAGATCAGCTTCAAGTCTACAGTGATTCTCAGTTGGTGGTTGGTCAAGTTGGTGGTGGCTATGAGGCACGGGAGGAAAGCATGGTAAGGTACCTCGAGAAAGTGAAGAATTTGATCCCGGCCTTCAACAATTTTGGCATTCAGCACATCCCGAGGGTGGAAAATGCAAGAGTCGATCTTCTCTCCAAGTGGCCGCTTCAACCCCGGTCGAGCTGCCCAAAGAAGTATTTTTGGAAACTTTGAAGTGCCCGACCACAGAGGAATCTCAGGCTATCCTGCAGACGAAATTTGAGTCCAACTGGATTGATCCATTGATCGCCTACCTTGAAGAGGGGGTCCTTCCCTGTGACCGAAAAGAAGCTCGAAAGCTCAGGAATCAGGCCTCCTGCTACGTCTTATACGAAGGCAGGTTGTTTAAGAGGTCATACTCCCTCCCGTTGCTGAGATGTCTTCGACCTTCAGAGGCCGACCTCATGCTATGGGATGTGCACGAAGGACTCTGCGAAAGTCACATAGGAGCTACTCCGACAGGGGTACTACTGGCCGACCTTTTTTTGCGATTCCGTGGAATACGTAAAGAGGTGCGACCACTGTCAGAAGAACGCCAGCGTCCAGAGGCAGTCGGCATTCGAACTTACTCCACTCAGCTCACCTTGGCCATTTGCATAGTGGGGAATGGATATACTCGGCCCCTTCCTAACGGCGTCTGGGCAGCGAAAGTTTCTCTTGGTCACGATCGACTATTTCACCAAGTGGGTCGAAGCCGAACCACTAGTGAAGATTACCGAGGCCAAGATGCAGGACTTCATCTGGAAGTCACTAGTCTGTCGGTTTGGCCTACCCCGAACCCTCGTAACCGACAATGGGCGACAGTTCGCTAGGGCAAGATTCGCCGAGTTCTGCGAAGGACTAAACATCTCCCACCGCTTCACATCGGTGGCTTACCCGCAGGCCAATGGGGAAGCTAAGGTAACCAACCGGACCCTACTGCAAGAAATTAAAGTGAGGCTCGATAGGACAAAAAGGGCCTGGGTGGACGAACTCTACCATAT
Organism: Cocos nucifera; assembly: GCA_006176705.1. Classification (NCBI taxonomy): domain Eukaryota; kingdom Viridiplantae; phylum Streptophyta; class Magnoliopsida; order Arecales; family Arecaceae; genus Cocos; species Cocos nucifera. The sequence continues at coordinate 158,040 of QRFJ01001088.1, read as the reverse complement.
CCTCTGGGCATACCGAACTACTCAGAGGATGCCGACCGGAGAAACACCCTTGGCCTTGGCCTTTGGTACTGAGGCAGTTATCTCGATCGAGCTCAAGCTCCCATCTGCATGAGTCATGGGCTTCAATAAGAGGCACAACCCCCAGAACCTCAGAGTCAACCTCGACCTTCTGAAAGTAAAAAGGGAGGAAGCCCATGTCCGGATGGCAGCCTACAAATGAAAGGTGGCTCGGTACTACAACTCCAGAGTTAAAAATAAGACATTCAGAGTGGAGGACTTAGTGCTCCGGTGAGTCGCTGTCGCTCAGCTTCAGAGTCAAGGGAAGCTCGCCCCAAATTGGGAAGATTTGTATAAGGTGATGGAGGTCATCCAACCCAATACTTATCTTCTGAAGGAACTCGGAGGGATAGTGTTTTTCCGACCTTGAAACTCAGAAAACCTAAGGATGTATTATCAGTAGACTTTCTTTAAAAACTCATTCGCTCAGCATTATTGATTTTTGGTACAAGAATTACATGATGGAAAGAAATAAATAAGCGAAAGTGACCCGTTAGGAACAGAAGGAGAACCTCATCCTAATGCAAGCAGGTCAAAGACCTCTAAACCTCGACTGCAGGAGATAAGATCTCCCCCGGGACAACCTCGGCTGTAGGAAATGAGATCTCCCCTGAGTCAACCTTGGCTGCAGGAAATGAGATCTCCCTCAAGTCAACCTCGGCTGTGGAAAATAAGACCTTCCCAAAGTCGAAGGCCTCGTTCACCTTAGACGAGATGAGGGGAGAGGCTCGGACGACAATCCGCATATGCCCCCACAGCCCGTTAGGAGCAGGAGGAGGACCTTGTCCTAACGCGAGCAAAGTCGAAGGCCTCGTTCACCTTAGACGAGATGGGGGGAGAGGCTCGGATGACAGGTCCGCATGTGCCCCCACTGCCCGTTAGGAACAGGAGGAGGACCTCATCCTAATGCGAGCAAAGTCGAAGGCCCCGTTCACCTTAGATGAGATGGGGGGAGAGGCTCGGACGACAGTCCGCATGTGCCCCCACAGCCCATTAGGAACAGGAGGAGGACCTCATCCTAACGCGAGCAAAGTTGAAGACCTTGTTCACCTTAGACGAGATGGGAGGAGAGGCTCGAACGATGGTCCGCATGTGCCCCCACTGTCCGTTAGGAATAGGAGGAGGACCTCGTCCTAACGCGAGCAAAGTCGAAGGCCTTGTTCACCTTAGATGAGATGGAAGGAGAGGCTCGAACGATGGTCCGCATGTGCCCCCATAGTCCATTAGAAAAAGGAGGAGGACCCTCATCCTAACGCGAGCAAAGTCGAAGGCCTCGTTCACCTTAGACGAGATGGGGGGAGAGGCTCAGACGACGGTCCGCATGTGCCCCTACTATCCATTAGGAACAGGAGGAGGACCTCATCCTAATGCGAGCAAAGTCGAAGGCCTCGTTCACCTTAGACGAGATGGAGGGAGAGGCTCGGACGATGGTCCGCATGTGCCCCCATAGCTCGTTAGGAATAGGAGGAGGACCTCATCCTAACGCGAGCAAAGTCGAAGGCCTCGTTCACCTTAGATGAGATGGGGGAGAGGCTCGGACGATGGTCCGCATGTGCCCCCACTGCCCGTTAGGAACAAGAGGAGGACCTCGTCCTAATGCGAGCAAAGTCGAGGCCTCGTTCACCTTAGACGAGACGGGGGGAGAGGCTCAGACGATGGTTCGCATGTGCCCCCACTGCCCGTTAGGAACAGGAGGAGGACCTCATCCTAATGTGAGCAAAGTCGAAGGCCTCGTTCACCTTAGACGAGACAGAGGAAGAGGCTCGGACGACGGTCTGCATGTGCCCCCACAGCTCATTAGGAATCGGAGGAGGACCTCATCCTAATGCGAGCAAAGTCTAAATCCGAGCTCCGAAGTCTACAGGAGACGGGATCTCCATCAGCCTCGGTCAGAGCGCCCGAGCCAACCTCGGCCAGGTCTTTCGAGCCAACCTCGGTTAGAGATAAAATCAAGAGATCACCCCAGCCAGAGCGCCTGGGATGACCTCGAAGAGAGATAAAATCTCTCTCAAGCGACCGCATCAACCCCAGCTGCAGATCAGAGCTCCCCCGAACTCCGATCTGAACCAGCACAGAGCTTGAAAGAGGACTTCGGCAGTCGCCTTTTCGGCACTCCCTTCCTTTGAGCTTCGAACTCGAGAGTGGGGGGACTACTATTGGGGATAAACCCCACTCTTGCCGAAGTCCAATTCGATGCTCTACCTAATACAATCAGTAGTTGCGGTCGAACTCCTTGGACTCCCAACGACCGAGCTCCTTGGACTCCCAGCGGCCGAACTCCTTGGACTCCCAACGGCCGAGCTCCTTGGACTCCCAGCGGCCGAACTCCTTGGACTCCCAACGACTGAGCTCCTTGGACTCCTAGCGACCGAACTCCTTGGACTCCTAATGGCCAGGCTTTCGCGGAACTCCTCAGCGGTCGAGCTTCAGTCGGACTCCCGCAAGGGCCAAACTCTCTCCGCGCTCTTCCAGCCAGACGCCTGCAAGAGCCAAACTCCCTCCGAGCTTCTTCTTCGGTCGGACTTCTTCAGGAGCCGAACTCCTCCCAGACATCCTTTTCGATCGGTCGAGCTCTTACTGAACTCCCCAGTGATCGAGCCTTAGCCGAGCACCTCCAGCCAGACGCCTACGAAAGTCGAACTCCTTCCGAGCTTCCTCTTCAGGAGTCCGAGCTCCTCTGAAATGGGTACACATTAAGGCCCTTCAACCCTTCATTCGGCCCCGAGCGGCTTAGTATCAAGATAGCTGTAGCCATCACCATCAGTCCGCCATAAGCGACAGCGACCCGCTACCAGACGGCGATGGCTATCACCATCAACCCACTGCAGACGGCGCCTTCCCTTGGAACTGACTCCATCGGACCTCGAGCGGCCCGCCAGCACACGACTACAGCTGTCACCATCAAGCTCCACCTATATAAAGGATCCTCCAGATACGCTAACTCTAATCTCTCTGATCTCTAAGATCTCCTCTTCGTCTCTAAGCTCTGCGGAAATCATTCTCGAGCACTTCATTCCTGTTGGCCAGAGCTGACTTGATCGTCGGAGGGTCCTGCCGGAGCCACCCCCCACCGACTCCGAATGGGACTTTCTTTTGCAGGTCCTGATGGCGACCTCGTCCACCACCGCTCCAGTTGATCCCGACGATGATCAGATTTTGCATCAACAGACCCTCACTGTCTATGTTTAGTCTTTAGTAACCGTTCATCATCAGAATAAAAACCTTAGTAACTGTTCTATCAAGAAATCAACCATAAGGGAAAGAAGGATAACAAAAGTGAAATCTCTAGTGCTTTCCATTCCTAATGGACCAGTTGGTGGTAAAATTGCTAGTCATATTGGGGGAAGGATCATGAAAACTCACATTCCCAATCTATATGTTGGGGATAAATCTCGCTCTTTTCGAAGTTCAGTTCGATACTCTACCTAATACAATCAGTAGCCACAGCCGAACTCCTTGGATTCCCAACAGCCAAGCTCCTTGGACTTCGAGCGGTCGAACTCCTTGGACTCCCAACGGTCGAGCTCCTTGGACTCCCAGCGGTTGAACCTTTTGGACTCCCAACGGCCAAGCTCCTTGGGCTCCCAGTGGCCGAGCTCCTTGGACTCCCAACGGCCAAACTCCTTAGACTCCCAACGATCGATCTCCTTGGACTCCCAGCAGCCGAACTCCTTGGACTCCCAACAGCCAGGCTTTCGCGGAACTCCTCAGCGGTCGAGCTTCAGTCGGACTCCCGCGAGGGCCGAACTCTCTCCGCGCTCTTCCAGCCAGATGCCTGCAAGAGCCGAACTCCCTCCGAGCTTTTCCTTTGGTCGGACTTCTTCAGGAGTCGGACTCCTCCCAGACATCTCTTTCGACCGATCGAGCTCCTATCGAACTCCCTAGTGACCGAGCCTTTGTCGAGCACCTCCAGCCAGACGCCTACGAGAGTCAAACTCCTTCTGAGCTTCCTCTTCAGGAGTCTGAGCTCCTCCAAAATGGGTACACATCAAGGCCCTTCAATCCTTCATTCGGCTCCGAGCGGCTCAGTATCAAGATAGCTGCAGCCATCACCATTAATCTGTTGTAAGCGACAGCGACCCGCTACCAGGCGGCAATGGCTGTCACCATCAACCCACTGCAGACGGCACCTTCCCCTGAAACTGACTCCGCCGGACCTCGAGCAGCCCATCAGCACATGGCTACAGCTGTCACCATCAAGCTCCACCTATATAAAGGATCCTTCAGATATGCTAACTCTAATCTTTCTGATCTCTAAGATCTCCTCTTCGTCTCTAAGCTCTGTGAAAATTACTCTCAAGCACTCCATTCCTGTTGGCCAGAGCTGACTTAATCGTCGGAGGGTCCTGTCGGAGCCACCCCCCATCGGCTTTAGATGGGACGTTGTTTTGCAGATCCCGACGGCGACCTCGTCCACCACCGCTCCAGTTGATTTCAGTGATGATCAGATTCTGCGTCAACAGTTTTCATTTGAAGAAATGAAGTAAATCAGATCTTGAACTACGTTCCTTTGGCTCAGATTTCAACTATCACATATATAATACAGAATTTCTTCATTGTAAGTTTGTGCATTAGTGACCCTATATATGTATTTTGATTTTCATGAGAGTTACTAGAGATTGCCCAAATCTCATATCCATGGCCATGTACAAATACTTTTACATAGATGAGCTCTCTAAGGATATGTGTAGTATCACATCTCAAGAAATATATTCCGGATCTCATTTAGAGATACATTCTTCCTAACCACTATATAGGAACACTAATCACCATAGAGATGGGATGGAGCCTATGACTTTTATATCAAATAAATTATATGTGCTCTCTCACCAACTAATTAGCTTATTGTTATCATATTAAACCTCCTTCAAGGGATCTCCAATCACAGAGATTGGATTTTCACTATTGAAAGATTCATTATGAGCAAAGCCCCATCCCCCTCGATGATTTTAGAACCTTAATCCTATTTAAGCCTTTTGTAAGGCAATTTAATAGAAGGGATCCTCCCATAATTTCTAAGGTATTGCATTGACTATGCATTATAATTGTTCAACCATAATATTAGAATAAAGGAAATAAATAGAAGGTAATTCTTTATCCAGAATGCTATTCATTATTATTCTAAAAGATGAGATTTTAATAACGTATGCATTGAAACTTTAGCATGGCCCTTGTATGCAACAAATCATTTAAGCCACACTATTTCATATAATTTCATTCCTCAATTCATCTACTTGTCAAACTCTTATTTTTTTTTAAAAAAAACTAGTTCAGATCTTTCTATCACACATTTATAATTATATGGGTAAAGTAATAAATATATTTAAGAATGGAAAATATGACAATCCATGCAGTAGACATGCATGATAATTCTTCATATTCATATTTGGATAGAGAAAATATAAATATAACTAGTTTGTAGACAGCTAGAAAGATATGGAAAAGTATAATAACTTAGCCAACATGCATCTGAATGGCATCAAACTTGCAATTGATAATGTTGCAGGAGTTCAATGGTAGACATTAAAAAATACACGGCAAACAAGTCCTTATGAAGAACTCGATAAACAATTCCATCAACGGGATAATATAGGAATACCACAAGGTAAGTCATGTGAAAGGCACAATAAAACCAATGTTGACTCCACTTTTTGTCCATTGTTGGAAGATTTTTATACCAAAATGTAGGCTAAGTGAAGGTCTTCAGAAGGCCGAGGCCGGGGTTTTATTTAGGCCGAACTTAAAGTCATCAAAAGATGAAAATCAGGATCATAATATAGGCTGAGTGAAGGTCATCAGAAGATTGAGGTTGAGGTCCTATTTAGGTTGAACTTAAAGTCATCAAAAGATGAAAGCCAGTCATAATATAAGCTGATTGAAGATTTTAAGAAGGTTGAGGTCGAAATTTTATTTAGGCCAAACTTAAAGTCATCAAAAGATAGAAACCATGGTCATAATGTAGGCTGAGTGAAGGTCAGTAGAAGGCTGAGGCCGAAGTTCTATTTAGGCCGAACTTAAAGTCATCAAGAGATGAAAGCCGGTCACAATGTAGGCTGAGTGAAGATCATTAGAAGGCTGAGGCCGAGGTCTTAAGTTAGGCCGAACTTGAGGTCATCAAGAGATGGTTCCCCCTCACATGCTATGAGAGGATAGCACCTGACATGATTTCTGAAAATATTCTAGTGGACAAGCAAAATATCTCCGACAACTTTCTGCTCTCCTACGACTAACAACTCATAACCCATCCTAACAAACTATGGAAGCCTTTTTATAAAAAAAAAGGAGGGATCTCAAGGTATGCAACTTCTTCTCTCAAAATGCTCATTTTCTTCCTTCTGTTGAACGAAAAATTGACTTAAGCATCAAAGGATTTCACCGAAGCCAATTTTGATCGAGGATTTTTTTTGTAGGTATGGTCGTCTCCATCCTATCGTCGCCGACTCATCGTCATCGCATAACTTTAGCCAATTCAATCTCGAGATGAATTTTCGTATCAACATCCATAATATAGGATCAATCAGCTGAGATCAAATAGATTGATCTTGATGGCTGCTGTTGAGATATGATACTAAAAAAATGAATCCTAAGCACCTATGTGGAAAAGCATGGGAGTGTACAAAAGCTGGAAGGTTTGCACAAGCAAGTAAACCATATGAAAGTTTATCATCACAATGACCTCATTTACATGACAGGTATCCCCATAAATATTTTACTCAATCTCACTGCTGGCAGATTTTAATGGTTATTAAAGAATCCCTACACACATATAATCCATGAAGATGGACGAAAGCAGTATGAACAACTTGAAATTTTGCATGCGCAATAGTAACTAGAGTCCAAGAAACCCACGTACTTACAGTCACATCTTGTAAGCGGTATTTGGGAAATATAGAGGTCACAGGTTTCCAAATTTTGACTAGAAGTAGGATACAGCATGCAAGCATTAGAAGTTCACTTGGAAATAGGATAAACGAAATAAAAAAGAACATGTAGCACATGAGCAGTCACACATATGCTGATGTACCAACCAAAAAGAAACGTCGGTAAGATTACATAATGCATTAATTAATTCACAAAATTTTATCATTAAGCTGTTAATATTTCATAAATTGCTAATTAATAAATCATAAGAATAATTCCGGGAACTCTCTAAAAATGAAAATTAATTATTCAAATGTAGTTTATTTAGTATTAAGATAAACGAGCTACCAATATATATATATAAACATAACATCCTACTGGTAAAATAATTGAGCTCCACTAAATGTAGGTTGTACAAGTGGTTTATAACATCCTACCGGTAAAACAATTGAGCTCCACTAAATGTAGGTTGTACAAGTGAGAATGTTAATGATTAACGGATTGAGTATTTATAATTAACAGATTTTAGAGTAAAAACTTGAGCATATGATCCAGGGCTTGATTACACAAAAGATATAAATGATGAAAAATGATGAAAGGTGTTTGTTTTACATGTCAATGGATCGCAAGCTATGATGCTAAAACCCATCATATTATGTATCCTTATGAAAAATTGCTGCAACCATGTCATGTCAAATACATAAATGGGCTCATATTCTGAAAACTACATTTCATCATGAACTAATCCTAATTAATATTAAATAGAAAAAAAAATGAGAATAATTCAATAATCATCCTATTAACATGATATGCACCTATGCTAAAACCTATCGTGGCATTATCCCCATAAGATTATAATTATAATATCATCCTTAAGTAAAAAATTGTAAGGAAAAAAGATCACATGAAATAGATAAATAATGATGCATAGCATCTTGTTATTTTCTTAATCACATACAGGAAAATACGCCTTAGATTGTTGAAACAGGACTTTAAGAATTCATGATATAATTTAAAAAGATTAAACAAAATTGACAAAATTTTTTATAGAAAAATTATAAACAACTTATAAAATATTAAGGCATAAAATTGATCAAATCTGAAAGTATGTTGGATACTGTTTTAAGGCATATTCCTATATCTTATATAGGAATATTCGAGAAAACTATCTTAAGATACGATCGTGATCCTCCGCTTATGAGCAGATAAAAACTCTTTCAGCACCTAAAAAAATGAAGAGAAGAAATAATATTATAATTAAAAAGAAAAAATTATTGGAGAAAAAAAATAAAATTAGAAGGCTCTTGGATGGTTTGCTCAGATCTTAAGGAGGCCTTTTTATAGCTAACCAATATAACCGTTTGGACTTTTATTAATCCATTAAGGTCTTTAAAGAATCTAACTGTCAAAATTTTTAATAAGAAGCCTAACAATCAAAAAATAAAAATAAAATTAAATGCACATGACCTTTTGGTAACTAAGAGCCCAACGATCAAAAATTAATATTATGATAATAAAAAAATAAAATATTTAAAAAATAAAATTAAAAAATAAAATTAAAATACTTAGAGGAGAGTTTTAGAAAAAAAATTGAGTTTTCTTTTTTGGATTCTCTCTAACAGAAGCAATCATTGAAGAAGGGTTAGAAGGACTAGATTTAACATAACAACATTGCCTACCTTTTTTTTTTTTTTTTTTTAATGCATGCTGTTTTAGAATGTCAAATCATATGGCCAACCTGACTTATCCAAATTGAAGTAATCATGTTTGGAGTCTCTTAGCATCATGATATCGTTAATTTAGTCAAAATGGTGGATTTGATGTAAATATCTTTCTTTCATTATTGTAGTCTCAATCATATAAATTTTTCAATTAAAATTTATGGATCATATATTTTATATAATTTTATATTTTCTGTAGATAGATGAGTATGGGAGAGAGCCTGATCAAGTGAAGTTCTATAGGATGACTTATATTTATCGAGATGGTTGTTTTGTTAGTGATGAGTGGAAAGATATATTTGTATATATTCATAATTATTTAGTATAATGATATGGAGTTTTATTTTTAAGTTAAAAATTAATATATATTTTATTCTTGAATATAGGAAAGAGCTTCATCTTTTATTGCAGAGCGTATCGATAAGTCCTCAGCATCTCATGTCAAGGCCCAAGTAATGACAGAGCTGAGACCAAACCATTCTAATGGGATGAGGGGTTATAGAGTTAGAGTTATCTCCATTCAGTTATCTGACGTGCGCTGATATACTCGGGATGCTACAGAGAACTCTAGGTGATATTCATATACTCGAGGCTTGAATGGAGGCATGGATGGGATGCTACAGAGAACTCTAGGTGATATTCATATACTCGAGGCTTGAATGGAGGCATGGATGGAGACTGAGATGAGGTAGATCTATGATACAGTAATAGCCTACATGAGGACTCAGATTGAGTGACATCCGCATTACAGAAATTTGTTGACTCTTCTAAGTTACATATCTTACTATATTTTTATTTTTTCATACACTTAATCATTTAATTTATGTTATATTTTTCATATTCTCAACAACTAGATTTTTTATATCTTTATTATAGACTTCCAGTAGTTCTAGTAGTTGTAGAGATGATAACGATCATACTCTTGTAGATCAGTATAATCATACTCTTGTAGATCAGTATAGTTCAATGTCTATATTTTTTTTGAGTTTTATGGATTATTTTTGTTTATGGATTATGGGTTGTAGTTCATAAATATGATGGACAATAAAATCATGACTTTATTATATTATATATGGAATATGTTTGTATTTGAATTCTGTTATAAATTTAGGATAGATTTTTATATTGAATATGATATTATGTAGTATTTCTTATGGTTACGTAAATTTTATTATAAATTTTGAATAGATTTATATATTTTATATAGATTAATAATTATTTTAAAAATTACTTTTTTATAAAATAAAATATTATCGATGTTTTAAAATGACAGAATGTCGATAATTAATCAAATGCTTCTATAATTACTGACACTAATTAGTATCGACAATTTGAAATAGTTTATGTTGCAAATAAGCATCACTATTTGCCGCTGCTTTTAAAAGTATTAGTAAAATGTATCGTTGATCGACACAATTAAACATCGGTAGTTAAAGCATCGATATTTTTTGATTGAAAAAATATTTTATTTTTTACTTATCAATACATTTTTGATACTTTTGCGAGCATAATTTTCCAACGCTTTCACGCATTGGTAATAGCTTTTATTTTTATTTATTTATTTTTTTGAAATAGTAAAGGGTTAAAGTACCGTAGTGATGGAAATGGGTTTCCAGGTGAACCGGGAAGGTGGATGGAGATCGCCGGAGGAAAATTGCGGTGATGTTAAGGCTTAGAGCCTCAAAAGGTTGAGAAAGATTGGGTGGGCAGAAACGGCGGAGAAGCCCATTGATGGGGAGACCAAGATCGTCGAAGAGTTGAGAGGGGGGAAAAAGCAAGAGGAAACTCACTTGGTGGATAGGTGGTAGATTCAGGAGATGCCGACCCACTACGAAGAAGATGCCTATTCCTCAAGATCATGCAATCCTAAGACCAAAAAGCTTCATGGAAGCCATCATCCTTGGATATAGAATTTTTGTGCCTCTCATTTTTGTGGGTGGAAGATGGCGTAGAGATTAGGATTAGAGATCTTAGTGGGTATTAAGCTTTCGGTGGGTTTTCGGGAGGAGGAAACGTAGGGGAAGAATGACGCCCGGAGGAGTTAAGAGATCGGGGTGGAAGAATGTTTGGGAAGCGAGGGAGAGGGAGAGTGGGGTGGATCTTTCCGGATCCATAGAGTAGAAGAGGTCCATGCAAGTTTGATGGATGGGATTGTGCCGATGGGAAGGAGGTGAAGGTTATACTGATCCAAGGCTAATCGTGGCGAGGTTGTAGGAGAGCAAGAGAACGGCATTAGAGGAGAGAACGGTGGGAGGAGACTCCAGCAATGGTGGGTCGGGCAAAGCAATTTGGAGGTAGGGATGGTAATTTTATCCGTATTATTGGATATTTTTATCCGACATAATTTAAATGAAGTGAATTTTATCTGATCCAATTGAAATCTGAAGCAGATATAGATTTTAAAAAAATATTCAAAGCAGGTTCGAATCAGATATGAATAATAGTACGTTCTGATTCAAATTCAATTTAATATAATTTTAATATATATTTTTTATTTAAAATTATTATAATTTTATATTTTTTTATATGTACTCAATTTGATCCAATCCGATTAATCCCTCTTATATATCCAACCCAACCCGAGCCACATCTCTAAAGAACCCAACCCAAAGCGGGTATGGAGTAGATATGGATATAAAATTTTTAGTTGCAGAACGGGTATGGGTATAGGCTGATCCGACCCATTGCCACCTCTATTTGGAGGAGGGAGATGATTAAGGGACTAGAGCTTTGAGAACATTCTAGAGAGTGTAATATGTGCTGAGGGGTGGGATTCGATCAATGGCTGATGTTAGGGTTAAATTCGCTCCTATCGAAGTTCAGCTTGATGTCTTGCCCCAAGATACCAGACTCCCTCCAGCCGGATCTCTTTCCATCAGACTCCCTCCAGCTGGACTTCTTCTCACCAGACTCCCTCCAGTTGGATCCCTCTAGTCAAACTCCTTCCGGACTTCCTCCAGTAGTCCAACGGGCTCCTTCCAATCGAGTTTCTCTCTATCCATAGAAGGACCTCGACACCAATCCTCGATACAGCGAATATCAGTCAATATTTAGGCAATCTCGGAGACATCCAAACTATAGCTACCAAATTTCAACAAGTTGGCATGTCACGATAACGGACACTACTCTTCATAACAAACTCTACGTAGCTCCGAACGGCTCACTACCAGGCAGTTATGGCTATCACCATCAGTTTGTTACAGGCTTCATCCATATAAGGGACCTTTTAGATATGTTTTTTCTCTAAGTTAAAAATTCTATTTTAATTCTCTTGAGCACTCCATTTTTGTTGACCAAAAAAGCTGACTTGATTATCGAAGGATCCTACCAGAGCCACCACCTTTGACTCCAGTCAGGATTTTATTTTATAAGTCACTGGCGGTGACCTCATCTTTTTCAACTCCAGCTTATTTTGACATCAATCAGATTCTGCACCAAAAGGATTAGCGCCAGAGGAAGGGCCTTTCTAAGAGCCCTTATTCTAAAAGGAGTATCCAGTCGAATTTGTCTACTCTCTTTTTTTAATCTTTCAAGATCCATCTTCATTTAATCTTTTTTGATCTCAGCAATGCCTTCGAAGAAAATAACTACCCAGCGATCCACTGCCTCTGCCGCTAGATCTAAGCTAGATCCCCCCGTTCCAACACTATCACTAGAACCACAACCTCCCTTGATGGCTATGATGGATTTGGAGTAGTTCAACCAGCTAATGTAGTAGGTTTGAGGCCTCGCCGAAATGGTGCAGGCTATGTAGCAACCTCCAGCAGTAGCTCAGTCGGAAAACCCTCCGTCGAAACTTTAAAAACCAGCCCAAAGAAGGCATACTTGGATCAGTAGATCCGTTACCCCTGGAAAGAAAAAAAAGATAGTAGAAGATCCTTATTCTGATCATGACTCCTCTTCAGAAGAAACCTTCCCCATCTATAGTTGAAAGCCCTCCGAGATCCACGATCGAGGTGATGCTCTCGATCAGAAGCTCCAGGACATGGATCAGTGGATTGAGGAGCTCCGCTATGCCACTCCCATCCACCACCATGACATCTGCACCGATCCCACTTTCTCTGCTCGGATCATGTCGGAGCCTATCCCATCAAAATTCAAGCTTCCTCAATTTGAGAGCTACGACGGAACCTTTGATCCAATTGACCACCTATAGGCCTTTCGAACCATGATGCTGCTCCATGGTGCGCCAGATGCCATCTTGTACCGAGCTTTTCCATCTACTTTGAAGGGAGCAGCAAGAAATTGATACTCGACTCTAAAATTGAGTACGATCTTCTCCTTCAACTAAATGAGCCATCAATTTGCGGCTTATTTTGTCAGCAGCCGACGTCCTAGATAAGATTCGAATTTCTTCATCAACATTAAGTAGAAGGAAGGGGAGTCCATTTGGGCTTATATCAATCGCTTCAACGTCGTTGCTCTAGAGGTCCACAATTTGGATCAATTCTTTGCCATGGCCACATTAAAAGACAGTCTTCAGAAGAATGATCTTTTATCCTTCCTGAAAAGAAAGTACCCTAAAAATTTTGCTGATATGCTGGCTCGAAAGGATGGTTATGCCTGAGTAGAAGAGGTCTTCAAGGCCAAGGACAATAAAGCTGCAAGAGAGCAGCAGGTGGGTAAATCTAGTAAGCCCACACTTGAAGAAAAATCGAGTGAAGTTCGACCGCACTCCCGAACCCCTCCTGAGCATAGACGAGCCCGGACTCCTCCCTGAGCTTGTTGACAAAGGAGTCCTGATCGAAGGGTACGACAAAACTCTCCCTCCAGAAGATTCTACAACTACGCCCTCCTCAATACTCTGAAAACTCAAGTACTAATGGAGATTAAGAAGCACAATCCTAACAAGTATTGTCTCTATCATCATGACCATGATCATGATATCGAAGAATGCATTCAGCTCCAAGACGAGATTGAGGAGCTTATCAGACGAGGCTGGCTTGGCTGATTTCTGCGACATCAGCCTGAGGTGAGGGAAGAGCGCTCGAGAGTACTGCCACAATCAGAACTACCAAGGATGAAGGACAACCAAGAGATCGACCCCCATTGGGCATCATAAATACTATCTATGGGGGACTTTGGTGGGAGGAGACCAGTGGATCTAAGGGGTTGGCTAAAAGGTGAAGAATTGAAGAACCCATTGCTTTCACTAAAGAAGATGCGCAAGGAGTTCAGTTTCCACACAGTGATGCAATTATAGTTTCTTTGAATGTTGCAGACTATAATGTACATTGCATCCTTATCGATAATGAAAGTTTGGTTGATGTCTTATTTTATGATGCTTTCTTCAAAATGTTTATACCTGATAACCGGCTTGGACTAATGAGTACCCCATTGGTAGGCTTCACTGGCGATGCCATGCTAGTTGAAGAAATAATAACACTATGACTGTAGGATGATATCCGAGATAGTCTAGGGTACAAATGGATTTTTTGGTAGTGAAAGCTCAATCTACCTACAATGCAATTCTTGGCCGACCTGGTCTAAATGCACTTCGGGCAGTAGTATCGACCTATTATTTAAAGATAAAGTTTTCAATGAGTTATGGGATCGGGAAGGTTAGAGGAGATCAAGCCTTGGCAAGACATTGCTACTCAATCGCTTTGCAAAGGGGTGAGCAATAAGACCCTTATCCGGTTGATGGGCTAGATGTCTCGGACGACCTTACTGAAGAATGGGGAGAATCCATGGAAGATCTTATTTCGATCCCTCTGAATGATTGATATAAGAAGCACACGGTGCAGATCAGCTCCAATCTGGGGGAAGAGGTATGTGAGCAACTCATCAGATTTTTATGGAGAAATGTAGATATTTTTACTTGGATCCCCACGGACATGTTCGGAATTGATGCTGAAGTTATGAAACATCATCTGACTATTGATTCTAAACATCAGTCAGTGAAAGAAAAGATGCGCAGCTACACACCGAAGAGATAGAAGGCTATAGTAGAAGAAGTCGATAAGCTCCTTAAAGTCGAGTTCATTCGAAAAGTCAAGTATCCAAATTAGGTCTCCAATATGGTCCCCATCAAGAAGGCATATGGAAAATGAAGAATGTGCATAGATTTTAAGAAACTGAACAAAGCCTGTCCAAAAGACAGCTACCTCTTGCCTAGAATTGATCAACTGATGGACGCAACTTCAAGCCATGAACTTCTCACTTTCATGGATGCTTTCTCTAGCTATAATCAAATCCGGATGGCACCAGAGGATGAGGAGAAAATCACTTTTATTACTAACCATGGTCTCTATTATTATAGGGTCTTGCCTTTTGGGCTAAAAAATGTAGGTGCAACTTACCAGCACTTGGTTAACAAGATATTTAAGGAGCAGATCAGCCATAATATGGAGGTCTACGTGGATGACATGCTTGTAAAGAGCAGATCTTTAGCAAATTACATTGCCAACCTTGAAGAGACTTTTAGTGCTCTCTAAAAATATAAGATGAAGTTGAACCCTACTAAGCGTGCCTTTGGCGCGACTTCAGAGAAGTTTCTGAGGTTTATGGTATTAAGATGCGGAATTGAGATGAACCAGAGAAGATCCGAGCCATTCAAGAAATGACTGCTCCAAAGTCAATAAAGAAAATTTAATGCCTAATAGAAAAAGCAACAGCTCTAAATTGCTTCATCTTGAAGTTAGCTGAGCGATGCATGCCTTTCTTTCAAGTTCTTAAATAACCAAAAAACTTTTGCTGGACCATCGAATGTCAATAAGTATTTGAAGAATTAAAGAATTACCTTAGCTCACCTTCCTTGTTGGCAAAACCCAAACCTAGAGAAGAATTATTTCTACACTTGGCGATCTCTTCGGTGGCCCTTGTGGCGGTCTTAGTTAAAGAAGAGGCAAAAGTACAATGGTCGATCTACTATATAAGCCAAGTCTTGAGGGACGCCGAGACTAGGTACTCCAAGTTAGAAAAGCTAACCTATGCTTTATTGATTATAGCTCGAAGGCTCCGACCTTATTTCTAGGGGCATACAATAGTGCTCCTCACTGATCATCCAATCAAGGCAATTCTTCATTGAACAAACATCTCCAGAAGAATAGCAAAATGGATGATTGAGCTTATAGAGTTTGACATCAATTACCAACCTCGTGTTATGGTATCAACTCACTCTGATACCAAACTGTTGGGATATCAGCTACTTTGATACCATTTGTTAAGGATCTAATACCAAATTATTGTGGTAAGAAGGAAGAAATAAAATAAGAAAATAATCAAGTACGTAGATTAGTCTAAAGGCTCACCTCCATGGGACATGCAAAGCTTCACTATGAAAAAAAAAAATAGGTACAAGAGAAGAATATCCACTCTTAACTCATCATATATAAATCTCTCTACTAGAAGCTACCCTCATAAAAGCTCTCTCAGAATCTCAAGGAGACTCACAGAAGCTATAAGATGCTTTACCCTAACAGCCTCCTCACCAGATGCTATGCACCTATTGCTTCTCTCTCTCATGGGCTGCACGTACTCGATGCTCTGCCAAGCTCCTCTCGATAGTTGTTTGAGTCTCTCTATGTGCCCTCATGCTACATGCGCCACCTTTTTTGCTACACAGCACCTTAGCCCTTTAAATAAGATGAGAATCCTCTTCTCAGTAGTTCATAGGAGCCCTAGCATGGCTCGTTCTTCTAATATGAGTTGAACATGTCCTTGATGGAGTATTAGAATATTTTTCGACCATCAGATCATGACCGCAATCCTTCATGGCCGTTGGATCCTATGGTCCACATGCAACTCCCGTAGACCTCTTGGATTAATCACAATCCAAGTCCAAATAGAAAAAAACTCCATCATATTCTGTTCACCTCCATCGAGTTGGCTCGACTGCATCTCACCCGGACTCCTATTATCTGTCTGCCTGAGAGAGCCGACTCGACTGTAGTTTGAGCTGGCTCAATCTCAATATGAGCTAACTCGACTACATATTAGAGCTGGCCTAACTGTTGTGCTAAAAACTGATTCTCTTCTTACTGTTGATCGAATTTAAGGCATCAAATCCTAAGAATCTTCACCTCGATAAGACATTTAGCCTCCATATGACTTTGAGAGCTTGTGATCCATCTCACCCCCATGCCCTAGGGCACTTCTGCTGATCATGGATGGATAAACATGGGAGTTGAGCCAGGCTACTCGATCCCACCTCCATTAACGGTTGTGATCCTCCTGATCTAAGATCTGCTCGAGAAATTCTTCTATGATAATAGAAACTTCACTCTGCGACGTCGCCTCTCATCCTCCCGAGTCTTCCATCTCATGCTCGATCCATCTCCACCTGGAGCTCCACTTTGTACTGATCTTCCTCCGGCTCCTAAAGCTCCACCTCGTACTACACTTCCTGCTAGATAATAATGATCTCTTATCTTCTTTTTTTCCTCCAATATCATCCTATTACCATGCATGATCTTCAAAATTCCATCACCAGCTATCCACTTGTAGCTATTTAAATCCAATCTACTCAGTGAGATAAGATTTTGCCTGAAATTGGATATGTATCGAACCTTCCTCAATCTCCTCACTACACCATCATGTGTCTTTCAACTGATCATTCCGATACCTCTGATCACACAACTTGATCTATCTGGTAGATAAGCAGTACCCTCACTACTCTATAGAGAGTCAAATTGCTCATTTTTGCAACAAACATAATATGTGCAAGCAAAATCTAAAATCCACTTCTGGGAAGAACGATCTAGGAATTAGAACATTCACCCAGGACACAGGAGCCTGCACTTTTGGCAACTTGTGACAACAAAGCTGACCGAAGCCCCACTTGATGGTGCTTTAGATTGAGTTGTTAGATATATGTGCCCTAGAAGCCAGAATTGGCTGACACTTGTAATACACTTCTAGGGGCAAAATTATAATTTTGACTATAATCAATAAAATGGGTTATTTTCTATCACATATGTGTATTTAGTGTCTGTGATACATCCTTTGAGTTAATGGTAATGATAATTCATATTTTCAAGAGTTGAAAATTTAAGACATGAATAATCATTATTAACTCATAAAATGCTCCCGACCATAGGATCATCACGAGGATGGTGATTGATCCGGAAGGTTGGTGTACAATCGCTTCTCTTTAGTAGATGAGTCTTGAGTCTACGGTGTGGAGACACCGGAGCGAGAGTACAGGTACTCGTTAGAGAACGAGGGCACTGAGCGTGACCACCTCGAGTAGTCATTAGGAAGTCTACCTTCTCGTCAATGACTGACTCGATGCTGCAGTAGTGTGTCTGGTTCTTTGACCTGAGGTGCATCGGCAGTTCACCTTGAGGGTGTTATAGTTTGACTACACCATTACTCGGTCTCCTAGCCATATGGAAACCCTGAGGTGTATGTTGGCTATAGCATGTTCATTGTAGGAACTGGATTGCATCAAGATGGAATCTATCTACCTCGGTGGTAGAGGAGCAGCCCTATGATGATCATGAGAATCAAGTCCAGAAGCCCATGGCCATGGCAGAGTGAAATAATAGAAAGAGTTTCTATTTAGATTTTCACATTGGACTCGAATCGAATGATTACATCATATGACAGAGACTAGGGTTTGACGAGTTCACCTTAACCCTAATCTGATCGGGGCTCAAGATAGAAGAACTTAATCACACAGGTAGCTGCACCAAGAGGTTCGCATTCAGCTCTGATGGGTTGCCACCATATACTGCTAGGTGTCACTGGTGGATTTTGGGAGCAATTAGAATGATTTAGATGATCGATCATTCTAGCTGTTCGAATCAGAAGAGTTCTGATCCATCGAAAGGAGTTTCGATGATGTCGATGATAGAGATCATGACATATCCCATTACCATACAGAACTGAACCTAACTGGGTCACACAAACAAGGGTTTGAATCTGGTGATCATCAATTGAACTGATCTAGTTCAATTGATCTGAATGAGATTCAATTAGGTTCAAGAAAATCGTGCTAGCACTCGATTGAACCTAACGTTCTTCTTTTGCTATCATAAATAAGTTGTCCTGACTGAGCCAAAGGAGTTTGTGCTCAATCAGAGGCCTTCATATGGTCTGACTGGAGGTTGTCCAAGAGTCAGAAAAGGTTGTCTTATTTTGTAAGACATTACCTGCCATTTTTGGTCACCTGCCATTTCTTGTTCTTTGACTTTGGTCAAAAGTCTACCTTTGACTGGTCAAATGTTGACCATTGACACTTTGACTTTTGACCACATGTCATGCACCTATTGGAGAGCTGGTGGGGGCCTGTCCCCCTGCCAGAACCTGGCAAGGAGGAGGGCGCACGCCACCCTAGGCGTGTGCCCAAGTTGGAGGCGCCTAGGAGTCCCTTGTTGGACAAGGACTCCATCTCCTTTTTGGATTCCAATTAGAGTTCTCCTAAGAACCAACTTTGACTGGTCTTAGGCACCCTCTAAGGAGGAATCCAGGGGACTCTATTCCCACCAATCAGATTTAGATCTGATTTCACAAAGGGTTGTGATTGGTTGGGAAGAAGAGGAGTTGGATCACAGCTAGTCTATAAATAAGACCCTGCGCCCAACTCAAAGGAGTATTGAAGAATCAATTCCCATGCCCCAAGGCTGCCTCTCCCCTCCTTCCTCCATGCCAAAGTCCATCTTCTCCCTCTCCTCTCCACGTCCAAAAGGAGTTTTGGATCTTGGTTGGTGCGATCCAGATCAGAAGAAAGGCGATCAAAAGCTAGAAGGCTGCGCTGCTGCAAAGGACGACTGCTGATCTTCAAAAGGAGTTTTGAAGATCCTCCAGATCAGATCCAGATCTGAATTTTTGGAGACATGATAGAGAAGAAGAGGATCTCCAGATCCAACCCGAGTGGATACCGGTAGAGGCCAGGCACTTGCGTGGCTAGATCCAGAACCTTCCGCTGCATACAGGATCATCAACGGGTAATAGGATTACCCACATCAAGGTAAATTAAATTTGATTTAATTTATCTTAATTTTATTTTATTATTAAAATAATAAGAATCAGATCTAAAATATTCAGATCTGATTAGGATCAAAGAAAAATTTTTTTTAAAATATATATCTCTTGATCTGATCAGATCTGAACGAACCTGGTCCGAAAAATCAGATTTCCTTCATCTGTTAACCTCCTGCTCTAAAACGAAGCTGATAACATTAATCGAGTATCTCTTCTGAGTCTCATTTGATTCTTACTCTATTTTTTTTTTCATGAAGAGTACACTAACTCATATGAAGAAGAAAGTGATGCTAGCGAGACCAATGCCCTGCTCTTCTCCTCAATTTTTTCACCAACATTGAGGAGGTTGGTGAGAATTTTCTAAAACTTAGAAAGATGCTCCCGTACGCTCTGACCTTTATCCATCTACAGCTGGTAGAACTATCTTCAAAGAAATAGCATGTTGGTGAGCGACTTTACCATGTATAACTCCTCGAGCTTGAACCACAGTGCTATTAAAAAAGTCTCGTCAAATACATGGATCACCACATCATCCACTAGGTACAAGTGGATCGTGCTCACCACCTGTATCTAGATCCACTTTCAATCCTTCATCTCTATGGTGGCTGGCATCTCGTCATACAAGAGAGTGTCGATCAATCCATGTTGGATGAGAACATCCTTTATCCTTGCTTGCCATAAGAAGAAATTATCCTTCCCATCGAATCTATTGATCTCCATCTTAATTGTGCTTGTCTTCTCCATATTCTTCATCTCTATTCACTGCTATACTCTGATACTATCTGGCTCTGATATCAATTATTATGGTATCAACTTGCTCTGATACCAAACTATTAGGATATCAGCTACTCTGATATTGCTTGTTAAGAGTCTAGTACCAAATTATTATGGCAGAAAGAAGAAAGAAATAAAATAAAAAAATAATTAAGTACGTGGATCAGCCTAAAGGTTCACCTCCACGGGGCATGCAAAGCTTCACTATGAAAGAGAAAAATAGATATAAGAGGAGAACACCCATTCTCAACTCACCACACATAAATCTTTCTCAACTAGAAGCTACCCTCATAAAAGCTCTCTCAGAATTTCAAGAAGATCCATAGAAACTATAAGATGCTCTGCCCTCATAGCCTCCTCGTCGGATGCTATGCACCTATTATTTTTCTCTCTCGTAGGCTACACGTATTCGACGCTCTATCAAGCTCCTCTCGATGGCTGACTGAGCCTCTCTATATACCTCTCACACCACATGCACCATCTTTTCTGCTCCACAGCACCTCAGCCCTTTAAATAGGATGAGAATCCTTTTCTTAG
This sequence comes from Cocos nucifera, assembly GCA_006176705.1. Lineage (NCBI taxonomy): Eukaryota > Viridiplantae > Streptophyta > Magnoliopsida > Arecales > Arecaceae > Cocos > Cocos nucifera. Next base: position 137,161 of record QRFJ01001088.1, on the reverse strand, counting down.
TAGTTCATAGGAGTCCTAACAGGGCTCATTCTCCTAATATGAGTTGAACATATTCTTGATGGAGTCTTGGAATATCTTTTGACCTTTAGATCATGACCGCAATCCTCCATGACTGCTGGATCCTATGGTCCACATGCAACTCCCATAGACCTCTTGGATTAATCATAATCTAAGTCTAAATAGAAAAAATCCCATCATATTTAGTTCGCCTCCGTCGAGCTGGCTCTATCAAGGGTCGAGCTAGCTTGATTGCATCTCATCCGAACTTCTGCTGTTTGTCTGCTTAAGAGAGCTGGTTTGGTTGTGGTTTGAGCCAGCTCGATCTCAATCTGAGCCGACTCGACTGCGTATCAGAGTCGGCCCGACTGCTATGCTGAAAATTAATTTTTTTCTTGCTATGGATCGAATTTAAGGCATCAAATCCTAACAATCTTCATCTCGACTCGATATTCAGCCTCCACCTAACTTTGAGAGCTTGTGATCCATCTCGCCCCCATGCCCTGGGGCACACCTGCTGATCATGGATGGGTAAACATGAGAGTCGAGCTAGGCTGCTCGATCCTACCTCCATCAATGGTTGTGATCCTCCTAACCTGAGACCTACTCAAAAAATTCTTCTACGATAATAGAAACTTCACTCTGGAATATCGTCTCTCATCCTCTCGAGTCTCCCATCTCGTGCTCGATTCATCTCCACCTAAAGCTCCACTTTGCACTGGGCTTCCTTCGGTTCTTAAAGCTCCACCTCACACTGGGCTTCCTGTCAGATAGTAATATCCTCTTATCTTCTTCTTTCTCTCTAATATCATCCTATTGCCATGCATGACCTTCAGGATTTCATCATCTACTATCCACTTATAGCTGCTTAAATCCAGTTTGCTCAGTGAGATAAGATTCTACCTGAAATTAGGTATGTATCAAACCTTCCTTAATCTCCTCACTACACCATCATGTGTCTTCCAACTGACCATCCCGATGCCTCTGATTGCACAGCTTGATCTATCTGATAGATAAGCAGTGCCCTCACTACTTTACAGAGAGTCAAACTACTCATTTTTGCAATAAACATGATATGTGCATGTAGAATCTAAAATTCACTTCTGAAAAGAACAAGATACCTCATTAGATATCTTTAGGACATCATTTTCTAACTCGCTACTTGCCGTCGCTGCGGTAGCCCTCGTTCGATCCTTGAGTTATGAACAATCCTTGACTCAATGCCCCAACTCATCACACTTGTAGCATCTAATCTTGTTAGGATCCCTCTTCTTGGACCTGGATTGTCCTCCTCGTGACCCTCTACCGCTCCGTCTACTAGCTTTTGCTCCTCCAGAAATCACCAAAGCTAAGCTACCGCCATCTGAGCTCGATGCTAAATTCTTCCTCCTGAGAACCTCATTCTGGAGTATTGCTGTAGTGACCTCATCCATCTTGATGGTGCTCTTTTTCACTAGAAGAGTAGTCACCAAGGGCTCATATGAAGGAGAAAGCGATGCTAGCAAGACCAATGTCCTGATCGTCTTCTCAACTTTTTTCACCAATGCTGAGAAGGTTGGTGAGGATCTTCTAAAAGTTAGATAGATGCTCCCACACGCTCTAGCCTTCATCCATCTGCAATTGGTAGAACTGTCTCCAAAGAAATAGCATGTTGGTGAGTGACTTCATCATGTACAACTCCTCGAGCTTCAACCATAGTGCTATCAAAAAAGTCTTGCCAAGTACATGGATCATCATATTATCTGCTAGATACAAGTAGATCGTGCTCACCGCCTACATCTAGATTCACTTCTAATCCTTCACCTCTATGGTGGTTGGCATCTTATCATATAAGAGAGCATCGATCAACTTATATTAGATGAGGACATTCTTTATCCTTGCTTGCCATAGAAAGTATTTATCCTTTCCATTGAACCTGTTGATCTCCACCTTGATTGTGCTTGTCTTTTCCATATTCTTCAATCTCTATCCAGTGTTACAATCTATGCTCCGGTACTATCTGACTTTGATATCAATTATTATGGTATCAACTCGCTTTGATATCAAACTGTTGGGATATCAGCTACTTTAATACCGCTTGTTAAGGATCTAGTACTAAATTATTACGATAGAAAAAAGAAAAAAATAAAATAAAAAAATAATCAAGTACATAAATCAGTCTAAAGGCTCGCCTCCATGGGGCATGCAAAGCTTCACTATGAAAGAAAAAAAGTGGTACAAGAGGAGAGCACCTACTCTCAACTCATCGTACACAAATCTCTCTCAACTTGAAGCTACCCTCATAAAAGCTCTCTTAAAATTCTAAAAAGACCCATAGAAGCTACAAGATGCTTTGCCCTCACAGCCTCCTCGTCGGATGCTATACACCTATTGCTTCTCTCTTGTGGGCTGCCCGTACTTGGTGCTCTGTCAAGCTCCTCTCGATGGCTCTCTGAGCCTCTCTACGTGCCTCTCATGCCATAGGTGCCATTTTTTTTGCTCCACAGTACCTCAGCCCTTTAAATAGGATGAAAATTCTCTTCTAAGTAGTTCATAGGAGTCTTAACAGGGCTTGTCTCCTAATATGAGTCAAACATGTCCTTGATGGAGTCTTGAAATATTTTTTGATCTTCAGATCATGACCGCAACCCTCCATGGCCACTGGATCCTATGGTCCACGTGCAACTCCCATAGACCTCTTGGATTAATCATAATTCAAGTCCAAATAAATAAATTCCATCATGTTTTATTCGCCTCCATTGAGCAAGCTTGATTAGGAGTCATGCTGGCTCGACTGCGTCGCACCCAAACTCCTACTATCTATCTGCTTGAGAGAGTCGGCTCAATCTCAATTCGACCTGACTCAACCACATATCAAAGCTGGCCCGACTGCATATTAGAGCTGGCCCAACTACTATACTGAAAACTGATTCTCTTCTTGCTATGGGTCAAATTCGAGGTATCAAATTCTAACACCTTGACCATTAATTAAAGTCCAAATATTGACAAACTTTATAGTGGAATGCACCATTCTGGATGAAGTCGAACTAGAATAAAATAAAATTAAAATTTTGTGGTTATAGCCAGGCTCCCTTGAAGGAAAAGTAGACCTCCCTGAATGTTTTTAGGCCCTGTACATGAATGGCTCGTCTAATGCCTCCAGTGCAGACGCAGGTCTAATTTTGGTCAATCCAGAAGGAATCATTATAGAGTATGCCCTGCATTTCAAATTTTCTGCAATAAATAATAGGGCTGAGTACGAGGCATTGATCATAGGGTTGAGAATGGCTAGGGAACTAGAGGTGGATTGGCTCCAAGTCTATAGTGACTCTCAATTGATCGTAGGATAAGTCAGTGGCAATTATGAAGCTCGGGAGAAAAGTATGATGAAAATACCTGAAAAAGATAAGGAGTTTGACCCCGATCTTTGACGGCTTTAATATTTCACAGATCCTAAGAGCAAAAAATATCAGAACCAATCTTCTTTCCAAATTAGCCACACTCACCCGAAGCAAATTACCAAAGAAAGTGTATTTTGAAATTATGAAACACCCAAGCTCGGGGGAGCAACTAAAGAAAGCAGTGCAGGATTTACAGTGCTACTTTCAAAAAAATTTTTAAAAATAGCCAAAATACAGTAGAAAATTAATTAATCTAATTAATTAATTTTTGATCATATCAAAATATTAAGTCCTACACTAAGGATCTAAATATAATATGTATGCATTCATATAGATCCAAAAATAAAACTATGCAGCAAACTCTTTACTACATCATCTATTCAGAACATAATATCTTTTTGCGGATAGCTGATTACCATAATTTAAATCTACCAGATAATGCTCTGGTGTTGCACCATAGCCGCACACATGTCCGATCTCTATGGTTGGTCTACATGAAGCTCCTGATCCCGATCAGTCCCATTAGAGTGCTAGCTCCTCATCGGAGCCTTCAATGGCTGATCATGATCGATTCGATCAATCATATATTTTTTGATTTCTTGAATACTCTAAAAAATCAGAACACAAACACTATAGGATGATGAAGAGGTGTTTCAAATTTGGTGGTGATCCGATGCTCACAGCACTCGATCTCTCCGTTCAAACCTAGATTCTCAAATCTAGGATTTCACTCTGTCCAAAAAACCTAACACACTAAAAATCCTATCACGGCCTCTCTATGTGGAGTTTTTGTTAGGAATGTGTCCCAAAACCAATCGTCAGTTTGTTGACGGTTGGGCCATATATTTGTAATTGTATATGAATAAAAGTTATTTTGGCATTTTTCATCATAAATTTTGTTGTCTTCTAATGAACTCCTATGTTGCGATGAAATTCTTAGGACTATCTAGATTCAGCAAAGAAGGATTTATCATTTAGTCCTTAAATAGTTCACGATCAAATGATATATTGTTACTTAGGATGACAATGTTTATCAAGTATAGGCCGTTGTGTACCATATAGGTTGGTTGTCCTCATAACTAAGGAGTGTTGAGATACTGATATGACATGCAAGTGAGATGTATGGGTACATCTGTACTGAACATGACCAACTCCAAACTTTTCTACTGTCAATATTAGCTTCGATGGAATATGGGTATAAATGTTTCTCTGACCTAAGATCACCATGTTGACTTTTAAGCAACTCACTATATTTTAATGTCGGACTATCTGAATTTTTAATTCAGTAACGAAAGATTTCTGGGCACAGTTAAGTACTTGTAGAGTTAGTGCATGTATCAAGATGGAATTGACCACTAATAATTTCAGGAGCTATGTTCAATTGTATTTTAATTTAGCAAAATCTTGGTTAGAGTAGTCTTAGTGAGGAGTTACGGGACTAATTACTTTGAGATACGACATGGATGTATTTTCTAGGATTGACAATCTAACCCTGAGTCATCTATTACACAGAGGTCATAGGGATGAATTATACGGTAACCATATTCGCATAGGTTCTGAATGTTGTAATTACGATTATTCGACCTATCCGGACATCGGATACCATTGCTAGATGGTCACTTCGATTAGTATAGAAATTGATTTCTGTGCTACCAACTTAGGTTCGGACCTACGGGGTCACACATATTAGGAGTTCCTACTTGATCTGATGGCTGATCAAGAGTCTCATTGGTCTGGGACTCTATGGTCAAAAGTTTCACTGGACTGGGACTCTGAGTCCGACTTGTCTGGGACTCTCTGATCAAGAGTCCCATTGGTCTAGGACTCTATGGTCAAAAAGTCTCACTGGATTGAGACTCTATGACCAAGAGTTCTACTGGACTGGGACTCTGAGTTCTACTTATCTGGGACTCTCTGATCATGAGTCCTGATAATCTTGGATACCATGGTCAAGAGTCCCACTAGACTGGAACTCTATGACCAAAAGTACTATTGGACTAAAACTCTGAGTCCTACTCATCTGAGACTCTCTGATCAAGAGTTTTACTAGTTTGAGACTCTATAATCATGAGTTTGATTCATTTGGGACACTGGATTCAAGAGTCCCACTGATTTAGGACTCTTCAAGAGTTTTATGTTGATAGAACTCTATTGCCCAGTAACCCATTCAATTTGGACTTAGATATTTTTTTAAGGATTAATTATCAATTTAATTATCGATTAGCTTAATTTGATTAAGCGATGAGGATTCGATCAAGTTCAATTGAGTTTGATTCGATTAGATTTGATCCGATCAGATCATGAGATGACCTAATCGCTATGGGAGTTTTGACCCTGATTTGATCAGAACGTAGATCTAATTAATTTTTAATTTGATTAAAATTTTATTGGATTAGACTAAGCCTAATTTGGTTGGGTTTAACCTGATTTAATTAGATCTAAATTAATTAGTTTGGTGGAAACCAATTAGGACCTAGTCAAATGAAGTTTGAATTCAAATTCTTCCATGCACCCACCATTTTTGACTTTTCCACTCTGCTTCCCATGCCCTCTCTTTTGTTTGTCGAATATTTTTTGAGAAATAAAACTATGCATACAGAAGGAGAGTCCTCTATGTGTTAAACATAAGGGAGGACACGTTGGATAAGGATAAGAGGCTCATTTGATTTTTGAAATCAAGTGAGTGGTTAAAACCTCTCAACCACTTAATTCTTATCATTTTTCATGTAGGTTTCCCATGGTATTCATGTCAATAAATTATGACAATTTTTGTGCATGTAGGAGAAGTAGTTAGCATTATGTGATAAAATTTTTAGAGTATTTGGGCATCAATTCTTAGCAAAAAAAAATCTTTGAGTGAAGGTGAACAGGATCCTATAGCATTTTTCTTTTTCTTTATGCCTCTCTTCTCTTATGATTTTCACCTCTAAGGATATCCTATTTTTAGATATGATCTTAATAAGAATTATAGATCTAAAATTTATCTTTTCATGAAAACTTATTTCATAGAAAACCTCCACACAGAGAGGGCATGATAGGATTTTTAGTGTGTTAGGATTTTTGGGCCAAGTGAAATCCTAGATTTGGGAATTTGGGTTCGGATGGAGAGATCGAGTGCTGTGAGCATCGGATTATCACCAAATTTGAAACACATCTTTATCATTCTCCAATACTTATGTTCTAATTTTTTAAAATATTTAAAAAATTAAAAAATATATAATTGATCAGATCGATCATGATCAGCCATCAAAGGCTCTGACGAGGAGCTAGCACTCCAATGGGGCTGATTGGGATCAGGAGCTCCGTGTGGACCAACCGTAGAGGCCGAACATGTGTGCAGCTATGACATGATACCAGAGCATTATCTGATAGACTCAGATTATGGTGATCAACTATTCATGGAAAGATATTATGTTTTGAACATGTAGATATAGTAAATAGTTTATTACATAATTTTATTTTCAGATCTATTGATGTATGCATGCATATTATATTTAGATCCTAATGTATAAGATTAAATAATATAATATAATTAGTAGATAATTAATTAGATTAATTATTTTTTACTGCATCATTGCTATTTTTGAAATATTTTTTGAAAGTAGCTTGGCAAATCCTGCACTATTTTCTTCAAATGGTATTAGAGCAAGATTCTTTAAACATGATATGCTTGCATATTTAGATTAATAATTTAGATTTGATCTAAATATTGATCTAATAATTAGAGTAATTAGATCTAAAAAAAAAAATTTAGATCGCATGGTATGCAGGTTGTCCGGCTGTAGGGTTTATCCCCTATAGTGAAAAGATTGTCCTGGTATGTTGCTGATCTATATCGTTAATCATGAAATTACTAAATTTAATCTAATATTTTTATGATTTAATTATATTAGATTTTAATCTAATTTATGATCAAGAATGCATAATTAGATGAAATTTGATTCATGATTTCATGATTATGTAGTGTACATAGTTTCAGATTAAACCCTACAACTAGTGTTGTTTGTGAATTGAGATGATTTAATATTAAAATGAGTCGACTCAATTGATGAACAATGCTAAGTTGTAAAGAACCTTTCAAAATAAAAAATATTTTTAAAATACTGAACCCTAACCCTTAGTCCATAAATTTAATTAAAAATTAAGTATAATGATTTAGTGTCTAGAATTATGAATTAAGACTCTAAGTCATTAATCATAAACTTATGGGTTATTGGGTTAGCTGAATTAGGTCCATAAATTGGGTTAGACCTAAGGTTAGTTAAAAGATGGATTAATTTAGAGTAATTGATCAAATCTAATTAAATATTAATTTAGATTATGTCAAGAACTTTATAGACTCAATTATAATAGTTATAGTTGGTCAAGTCCATGCCTTTAACAAGGAACAAATAGACTTGATTTAAGGCTACGCGGTTGAATCCGAAATTACTAGATTGGTCAAATTAAAACTAATGAACCGGATGGTGTCTAAGATAAGTTTGGTAGTTTGACCAGTGGTTTTTAATTGGGAGCTACTCATACTGATTTGGTCTTTGATGAGTTAATGGCAAATTCCTTCCACTGATCTCACTTACCTGGCCATCCTGGTGAGTTAGATTTTGATTAGATCACTTGATGATTCATACTCACCCATGTCTATTTGGTAAATCAGTTTGACTGATTTAGGTGCTCCTAATGCCAGCTTAGATTAGATTCTTTTCTGACTTGGTGAAATCAGTGGGAGGATCAAAATTGGCTCACTGAATTTTCTTAAATTGATTAACTAAATCTTCTAAAATTATTAGATCCTTAAAAATAAAATAGTTATATAGATAATTAAATTATAGCCTCCCATTAAGTTGAGTAACAATGGGTTTATTAGTATAATGATCATTGGAGGCCCAAAGGCCTGATGATTATTGACTAATAAAATTATCATTCATAAAATGATAATTTGGTTAAGTCTTTCTGATGGTGGTTAGGTTGGCCGACCAAAGTTGGGCCTGATCATTTATTGATTAGAAAAGATCAAATATGGTCATGTTAATGGCTGGACCTAATCGAACCTTTTTTAGTGGAGGCCAAAGCCTACTGATTAGGTCTATGGAGCAAAATCAATATTACTAGAAGTTGCTTAGAGAAACAATTGATTTTGAATCTACCCATAGGTGCACATGGGTTGACCAACCAAAGTTGAGCTCATGTGTAGTCTATGTGGATTCTAGTACCCACTAAGAAATTAGAGTAATTCCTCGAATTGGAGGTAAATGCTACCAATTTGTATAAAATAGTGGAAGGATCTTTGGACTGAAGTCTAAGTCTTTAGGATTAATAATTCATATACTAATTAGATTTGATTTTCTTTTTTGTGCAGACATAGCCACTAATCTATTGCTCCGATCATTGTTAGACCATGATAAATTAATGAGACCCAACTACGATAGCTGGTATCATAAGTTAAAAATCATCCTAGAGCATGAGCAGATCCTTTATGTGGTAATGGATCGAGCACCTAAGGAGCCAACCCCGAACGCTAGGAAAGCGATCCGAGATACTTATTTGAAGTGGCTCAATGACCGCACCACCGTTCGATGTATAATGCTGGCAGCAATGAATGACGAGTTCAACTGTAGGTTTGAAAATGCCCAGCCACTGAAGATGCTTCAAATATTGAACGACTCTTTTGGCATGCCGGACGATGTTGAAAGGCATAAAATAAGTTATGCCATTTTCAACGCTTGGATGAGGGATGGGGCCTCAGTCACTGATCATGTATTGTACATGATTGAGATGATTGAGCGCCTTAGCAAGTTGGGCTTTCCCCTGCATGAGCAGCTCGATAAGGATGCGATCCTTAATTCTTTGCCCAAGTTCTTCCTCCCTTTCCTAACTCATTTTAGAATGACAAAGCCTACAGTAAACTACCATGAGTTATTGGGATTGTTGTGGAACTTTGAGAAGGATCACCAACTCCACAAGGAGATGGTGAATGTAGTGGAAGGGACTTCTTCTAATCGTCGACCCTTTAAGAAAGAGAAGAAGAACAAGAAGAAGAAAAATAAGAAGGTGCGGCCGCATGCTAGAATGACTACATAGGATTAGACCAAGAAGCGTAAGCTCGATCAAAACTAGGCAGAGTGCTTCTTCTACAAGAAGCAGGAGCACTAGAAGAGGAACTGTCCTCTGTACATTGCCTCCCTAGACCCGAATAGGCTGAGAAAGAAGCAAGTGATTACTGGGCAAGGTAATCATATGATAACACCTTACAATTTTTTCTTATTTGGTTCTACTGTCTGGGTATTAGATACTGAAAGCTCTTATCATATTTGTAATTCTATGTAGGGCTTGTAGGTCAGTAGGAGATTTGATCAAGACGAGAGGTTCCTGAACGTTGGAGATGGAAGATAAGTTTCAATTCTAGCTTTAGGAATCATAAACCTTGTAATCAATTCAAATAAAGTTATTCTTAATGAATGTCATTATTATCCAACTTTCTTATTGAATGTTATTTTTGTAGGCCTTTTGGCCATGAATAATTTTGAAATATTAATAAAATTTTTTTTTGTAATGTCATTTTGAATGGTGTTATAATTTTGATTGGACAATTGAATAACGGAATTTATTTACTTTCTATGCCTATTAACATGGTTCAATTCTTCAGTAAACGTCCTAGAATTAGTGATGTGTTTGATGTCTACCTTTGGTACTGTAGGCTAGGTCATATTAACAAGAATAGAATTAATAGGTTAGCATAAGAAGGAATTCTTGAGGTTAGTGATTGTGAGTCACTTTCGACCTGTGAGTCCTGTCTTCTTGGTAAGATGACCAAGTCATCTTTTACTGAAAAAGATGAATGAGCCACTGAACTCATGAGTTTAGTACATTCGGATGTATGTGGACCCATGAGCTCAAATGCTAGAGGTGGATATTTCTACTTTATAACCTTCATAGATGATCTATCGAGGTATGGGTATGTCTATTTAGTAAAGCATAAGTTGGAGTTGTTTGAAATGTTCAAACTATTTCGAAATGAGGTAGAAAAGCAAACTGAAAAAAGTATTAAAACTCTTCAATCTGATCAAGGGGGTGAGTACCTTTCCAATGAGTTTCTAACATATCTTGGGGAGAACGAGATTCTCTTCCAATGGACCTCTCCTGGAATACCACAACATAATGGTGTGTCTGAAAGAAGAAATCAAACCTTATTGGATATGATTTTTCCATGATGGGGTTTGCTAGTTTGCCAATCTTCCTATAGGGATATGCACTCGAGTCAGCTTGTTACATTCTAAATAGGGTTCCAAGTAAATCTGTTAATAAAATACCATATGAAATATGGATAGGGCGTAAGCTAATGCTTTCACATCTTAGGGTTTGGGGGTGTTCGGCCTATGTCAAACATTTGATAACAGTCAAGCTTGGACCTATGTCTGATAAGTATAGTTTTATAGGTTACCCAAAAGAAATCAAAGGATACTACTTCTATCTTGCTGATGAGCAAAAAGTGTTTGTCAGTCTTAAGATAGTTTTTTTAGAAAAAAGGTTTCTTGGTGAAGAAACTAATGCCTCCAAGGTCGAACTTGATGAAGTACAATAGGTGGAAGAACGGACATAAGTTGTTAAACCTGAGCTGGATCTTATTAGGTCAGACCCAGAACCCATTATAGAAGCATCCTTAAGGAGATCTGATAGAGTACCACATCAACCGGATAGATACTATGATTTTCTGATTCAGGATGGGGATCCTATCGAATTTGATGAGAACGATTAGGACCCAATCACCTATATGGATGCAATGCAGAGATTCGACTCTGAGAAATGGCTTGAGGCCATGAAATCCAAGATGGAATCCATGAAGGTTAATGATGTATGGACATTGGTTGATACATCCGAAGGTGTAAAATCCACAGGGTGTAAGTGGGTCTTCAAAATGAAAAGAGGCACAGACAGAAAGGTGGAGATCTATAAAGCCTGTCTGGTTACCAAGAGGTATCATCAATGTTATGGTATTGACTATGATGAGACATTCTTTTCTATGGCAATGCTCAAATCCATTTGGATAATGCTTGCCATAGCAGTCCATCTGGACTATGAAATTTGGCAGATGGATGTGAAAACAGCTTTCCTGAATGGAGAGCTGGATGAAGAGATGTATATGATACAACATGAAGATTTCACGTTCATAGATGAGTCTAAGATGTGTAAGCTTCAAAGGTCCATTTATGGACTAAAGCAGGCATCTCAGAGCTAAAATATACGACTTGATAGAACAATCAAAATATATGGCTTTGTTAAGAACAAAGAAGAGCCTTGCATTTACAAATGGACAAATGGTCCAGCAATAGTATTTTTAGTATTATATGTGGATGACATTCTCTTAATCGAGAATGATGTCCTTGCATTACAAGAAATAAAGATCTAACTGTCATCACAGTTCTCCATGAAAGATCTGGGAGAAGCTTCCTACATCCTAGAGATGAAGATCTATAAAAATAGATCTAAAAGGTTGCTTAGATTGTCCCAGTCCACATACATTGATACTATACTGAAATGGTTCAGCATGAAATTTCTCTTTCAAAGAGGGATTGTCCAACAACACCTCTAGATAGAGAGCATATAAATAAAATACCATATATTTCAGTAGTGGGTTCTATAATGTATGCCATGACATGTACGTGATCAGATGTGGCATACTCACTAGGTGTAGTGAGTAGATACCAATCTAATCCAAGGGAGAATCACTGAAAGGTTGTTAAAATCATTCTAAAGTATTTAAAAAATACTAAGGACTAGTGGCTTGTATATGGTGAATCGGACTTAAAACTTGTGGGGTTCACCGACTCCAGTTTTCAGTCCGATCATGATGGTAGTAAGAGTGTGTTGGGATACATATTTATCCTTAATGATAGGGTCTGCTGGAAGAGTTTCAAGTAGCACACTGTGGTTGATTTAGTTTGTGAGGTGGAGTATGTTGCTGCATCAAATGCTGCCAAAGAAGCGGTATGGCTAAGATCACCAAAGAAGCGGTGTGGCTAAGAAAATTCATCACCGAGCTTGGAGTAGCACCCTTTCTTGATGGTCCAGTTCTGCTCTATTGCGACAGCTCTGGAGCCATTATTTAGATGAAGGAACCAAAGGCACACCAACGGATGAAGCATATTCTATGCCGCTATCATCTTGTTCGAGAGATTGTGGATTGAGGTGACGTCGACCTTCAGAAGATCGACGAAAAGGAGAACCTGGCCGACCCATTCACTAAAGCTATTGTGGTGAAGGAGTTCGACGACTTTAAGTTGAAGATAGGTATTAGATACTACACCGATTGGCTTTAGTTCAAGTGGAAGATTGTTGGAAATGTGTCCCAAAGTCAATCGTCAGTCTGTTGATGGTTGGGCTATATATTTGTAATTGTATATGAATAAAAGTTATTTTGGCATTTTTCATCACAAATTCTGTTATCTTCTAATGAACTCCTATGTTGTGATGAAGTTCTTAGTACTATCTAGATTCGGCAAAGGAGGATTTGTCATTTAGTCCTTAAATAGTTTATATCCAAATGATATGTTGTTATTTAGGATGACAACGTTTATCAAGTATAGGTTGTTGTGTGCCATATAGGTTGATTGTCCTCATAACCAAGGAGTGTTAAGACACTAATATGGCATGCAAGTGAGATGTATGGGTACATCTGCACTGAACATGACCAACTTCGAACTTTTCTCCTATCAAGATTAGCTTCGATAGAATATGGGTATAAATGTCTCTCCGATCTGAGATCACCATGGTGACTTTCAAGCAACTCACTGTATTTTGATGCTGAACTATCTGAATTTTTAATTCAGTGATGGAAGATTTTTAGGCATAGTCAAGTACTTGTGGAGTCAGTACATGAATCAAGATAGGATTGACCACTCCTAATTTTAGGAGCTGTATTCAATTATGTTTCAATTTAGCAAAACCTTGGCCAGGGTAGTCTTAGTGAGGAGTCACGAGACTAATTACTTTGAGACATGACATGGATGTATTTTTTAGGATTGACAGTCTAACTTTGAGTCATCTATTACATAGAGGTTATAGGGATGAATTATACGGTAATCATATTCACATAGGTTCTGAATGTTGCGATTGCGATTATTCGATCTATTCGGACGTTGGGTATCATTGCTAGATGGTCACTTTAATTAGTATGGAAATTAGTTTCTGTACTACCGACTTAGGTTCAGATCAACAAGGTCACACATATTAGAAGTTTCTACCTGATCTAATGGCTGATCAAGAGTTTCATTGATCTGAAACTCTATGGTCAAGAGTCCCACTGGACTGGAACTCTGTGACCAAGAGTCCTACTGGATTGGGACTCTGAGTCCGACTTATCTGGGATTCTTTGATCAAGAGTCCCATTGGTCTGAGACTCTATGGTCAAAGAGTCCCACTGGACTGGGACTCTATGACCAAGAGTCCTACTAGACTGAGACTCTGAGTCCTACTTATCTGGGACTCTCTGATCATGAGTCTTGATAATCTAGGACACTGTGGTCAAGAGTCCCACTGAACTAGAACTCTATGACCAAGAGTTCTACTGGATTGGAACTCTGAGTCCTACTTATCTGAGACTCTCTGATCAAGAGTTCTACTAGTCTGAGACTCTATGATCATGAGTTTGATTCGTTTGGGCCATTGGGTTCAAGAGTTCCACTGATTTAGGACTCTTCAAGAGTTTCATGTTGATAGGACTCTATTGCCCAGTAACCCATTTGATTTTGACTTAAATATTTTTTTGAGGATTAATTAGCAATTTAATTGCTGATTAGCTCAATTTGATTAAGTGATGAGGATTCGATCAAGTCTGATTGAATTTGATTCGATTGGATTTGATCCGATCAGGTCAAGAGATGACCTAATCGCTATGGAAGTTTTGACCCTAATTTGATCAGGATGTAGGTCTAATTAATTTTTAATTTGATTAAAATTTTATTGAATTAGAATAAGCCTAATTTGATTGGGTTTAACCTAATTTAATTGGATCTAAATTAATTAGTTTGATTAAAACTAATTAGGACCAAGTCAAATGAAGTTTGAATTCAAATTCTCTCATGCGTCCACCATTTTTGACTTTTCCGCTCTGCTTCCCACGCCCTCCCTTTTATTTATCAAATATTTTTTAAGAAATAAAAATATTCACATAGAAGGAGAGTCCTTCTGCATGTTAAACACAAAGGAGGGGGCATTGGATAAAGATAAGAGGCTCATTTGATTTTTGAAATCAAGTGAGTGGTTAAAACCTCTCAACCACTTAACTCTTATTATTTTTTATGCAGTTTTTTCATGGTATTTATGTAAATAAATTATAATAATTTTTGTGTATATAGAAGAAGGAGTTAGCATTATGTGGTAATAATTTTAGAGTATTTGGGCATCAGTTTTGGATGAAAAAAATCTTGGAGTAAAAGTGAATAGGATCCTATAGCACTTTTCTTTTTCTTTATGCCTCTCTTCTCTTATGATTTTCATCTCTAAGGATATTCTATTTTTAGATATGATCTAAACAGAGATTATAGATCTAAAAGTTATCTTTACATAAAAATTTATTTCATAGAAAAACTCCACATAGAGAGGGCGTGATAGGATTTTTAGTGTGTCAGGGTTTTTGGGCTGAGTGAAATCCTAGATTTGGAAATCTAGGTTCGGGTGGAGAGATCGAGTGCTGTGAGCATCGGATCGCCACCAAATTTGAAACACATCTTCATCATCCTCTAATATTTATGTTTTAATTTTTTAGAATATCTAAAAAATTAAAAAATATATGATCAATCGGATTGATCATGATCAACCATCGACGGCCCCAGCAAGGAGCTAGCACTCTAATGAGGCTGATCGAGACTAGGAGCTCCATGTGGACCAACCATAGAGGTCAAACACATGTGTAGCTATGATGTGATATCAAAGTATTATCTGATGAACTCAGATTGTGGTGATCGATGACCCACGAAAAGATATTATGTTCTGAACATGTAGATGTAGCAAATAGTTTATTACATAATTTTATTTTTAGATCTATTGATGTATGCATGCATATTATGTTTAGATCCAAATATATCGGGTTAAATAATCAGATGTAATTAGTAGATAATTAATTAAATTAATTATTTTCTACTGCATCATTGCTATTTTTAAAATATTTTTTGAAAGTAGCATGGCAAATTCTGCACTATTTTTTTTCAGTTTTTTCATGATATAAGTCTTTGTGAAAAGATAACTTTTAGATCTATAAACCCTATTAAGATCATATCTAAAAATTGGGTATCCTTAGAGGTGAAAATCAAAAGAAAATAGAGGCATGAGAAAAAATAAGGTGCTATAGGACCCTGTTCATATTCACTCTAAGATTTTTCTCGTCCAAAACTAATGCCCAATCACATTAAAATTTTTATCATGGAATGCTAACTAGCTCTATTGCATGCACAAAAATTTTTATAATTTATTGACGTGAATACCATGGGAAAGGTGCATAGAAAGAGATAAGGGTTGGAGGTTGAACTTGTTTCAACATCTCAACCAACATCAAATTCAAAAATCTTCTTATCCCTATCCAACGCCCATACCAAAGTATTTGATGTGCAGAAGGACTCTCCTTCTATGTGTCTACTCTGAGAATACACAAAAAAATTGCATGAAGTAAAATCAAAGTGGGCATGGGAAAAGGATAAGAATGAGAGGGAGTTGAGAAGTTTCAACTTCTACATTGAATTCAAAATTCAAATTATTTTGACCAGTCCAACCATTGGACCAGATCAAAGGTAGAAGAGATAAGGGGTGCATAAGGTATCTAGGTGTAAGGAAAAATTCACATAAAATAAAGAGGGGCATGGGTCAAAGGTTGGTCAAATATTGTAGGCACAGGGAGTTGAAAGTTCAAATCTCCTTTGACTTTTCAAAATTGGTTTCAACTAAACCAATTATTCTAGACCCAATAAGACTAGTTCAAATCTAACTAAATTAGGGTTAATCCAACTTATTAAATTTTTGATCAAATTAAAAATTAATTTGGTCCAGCTCCTGATTAAATCAGGATCAAATCTCCCATAGCGATTAGGTCAACTCACGACCTAATCGGGTCAAATCCAATAGAATCCAATTCAATCAAACTTGATCAAATCCCCATCACTTAATTAAATTGAGTTAATCAATAATTAAATTATTAATTAATCCTTTAATAAATACAGAGCTCTAATTAGATGGATGTCTGAGCAATAGAGTCCATCACATGAAACTCATGAAGAGTCCCAAACCAATGGAACTCTTGAACCCAGTATCCTAAACGAATCAAACTCATGATCATAGAATCCTAGACCAGTGGAACTCTTGATCAAAAAGTCCTAGATGAGTAGGACTCAGAGTCTCAGTCCAGTGGGACTCTTGATCGTAGAGTCTCAGTCTAGTGAAACTCTTGAGCATAGTATTCTAGGTCATCAGGACTCATGATCAGCTATCAGATCAGGTAGGAACTTCTTATGTGTGTGACCCCATAGGTTCAAATCCTAAGTCGGTAGTATAGAAATTAATTTTTTATACCAATCGATGTGACTATCTAGCAATGGTACCCAACATTCGGATAGGTCGAAAAGTCGCAATGCAATAATGACGAACATGTGGAATATGATTACCATATAATTCATCCCCTTGACCTCGATGCTCAAAGGATGATTTAGGATTTACTGTTAATCCTAAAATTCATCCATAGTGTATTTCAAAATTTAGCATCCATCATATGGACTACCCCAACCGAGAATTTGCTAAATTGAAATATAGCGATGCACTTGCTCCAACACTTGGAGGAGTCAATCTCATCTTGACTCACACACTGACAAGCTAAGTACTTGACTACACCTAGTAGCCTTTCATCACTGAATTAAAAATTCAAATAGTCCGATACCTAAGTATAGTGAGTTGCTTGCAAGTCACCATGGTGGTCTTAGGTCTAAGGGATACTTATACCCATATCCTTTGGAGCTAATCTTGATAGAAGAAAAGCTCTGAAGTTGGTCACGTTTAGTGCAGATGTATCCATACATCTCACTTGCATGCCATACCAGTGTCTCAATATTTCTTGGTGACGAGGATAATCAACCTATATGGCACACAATGATCTATACTCGATAAATGCTGTCATCCTAACTAACAACGTATCTTTTGATCATGAATAATTTAAAGACTAAATAATAAATCCTTCTTTGTTGAATGTAGATAGTCCTAAGAACTTCATCACAACACAGAAGTTCATTAGAAGATAACAAATTTTATGATGAAAAATATCAAAATAATTTTTATTAATTTATAATTCATATACCATTATAAATGTATAGCCCAACCGTCAACAGGTTGATGATTGGCTTTGGGATATATTTTCAACAATCTTCCACTTGGACTAAAGCCAATCGGTGCATTATCTAATACCTATCTTCGACTTGAAGTCATTGAACTCCTTCACCGCAATAGTTTTAGTGAATGGGTTGGCCATGTTCTCCTTTCCATCGATCTTCTGAAGATTGACGTCACCTCGATCTACAAATTCTTAGATAAGGTGGAAGTGGTGTAGAATATGCTTCGTCCGCTGGTGTGCCTTAGGTTCCTTCGCCTGAGCAATGGCTCCAGAGCTATCATAATAGAGTAGAACTGGACCATCGAGGGAGAGTGCTATTCCAAGCTTGGTGATGAATTTTCTCAGCCACACCGCTTCTTTGGCAGCATTTGATGCAGCGACATACTCTGCCTCACAAACTGAATCGACCATAGTGTGCTACTTGAAACTCTTCTAGTAGATGGCTCCACCATTAAGGGTGAATATATATCCCAACACACTCTTGCTATCATCATGATCAGACTGAACACTGGAGTTTGTGAACCCCACAAGTTTCAAGTTCATTTCATCATATACAAGCCATTGGTCCTTAGTATTTCTCAAATACTTCAGGATGGTTTTAACAACCTTCTAGTGGTTCTCTCCTAGATCATATTGGTATCTACTCATATGCTCTCTTTCTAGAGGTATTATCGGATAATCCCTCTTTGAAAGAAAAATTCCATGGTCTATCGGTAGGTAGCATTTCTTGGAATTTTTCATGCTGAACCATTTCGGCATAGTATCAATATACATAGATTGGGATAATCTAAGCAACCTTTTAGATCTATTTTTATAGATCTTCATCCCTAGGATGTAGGAAGCTTCTTCTAGATCTTTCATGAAAAATTGTGATGATAGCCAGATCTTTATTTCTTGCAATGCAGAGATATCATTCTCGATTAAGAGAATGTCATCCACGTACAATACTAGAAATACTATTGCTGAACTATTAGCCCATTTGTATATGCAGGGCTCCTCTTCATTCTTAATGAAGCCATATATTTTGATTATTCTATCAAATCATATGTTCCAGCTCCGAGATGCCTACTTCAATCCATAAATAGATCTTTGAAGCTTATACATCATAGACTCATCTATGGATGTGAATCTTTCAGGCTGTATCATATACACCTCTTCATCCAACTCTCCATTTAGAAAAGTTATTTTCACATCCATCTGTCAGATTTCATAATCTAGATAGACAGCGATAGCAAGCATAATCCGAATGGATTTGAGCATTGTCACAGGAGAAAACATCTCATCATAGTCAATACCATAATGTTGACGATACTCCTTGGCAACCAGATGGGCTTTATAGGTCTCCACCTTTTCATTTGTGTCCTTTTTTTTTTTTTGAAGACCCTCTTACACCCTATGGGTTTTATCCTTTCGGATGGGTCAACCAATGTCCATACATCGTTGACCTTCATGGATTCTATTTTGAATTTTATGGTCTCAATCTATTTCTTAGAGTCAGATCTTTGCATTGCATCCATATAGGTGATCGGATTCTGATCGTTCTCATCGAGTTCGATAGGATCTCCATCCCAGATCAAAAAATCATAGTATCTATCCGATTGACATGGTAATTTACCAGATCACCTTAAGGGTGCATCTACAATGGCTTCTGGACCTGATCTAATCAGATCCAGCTCAGGTTCTACAACTTGTATCTATTCTTCCACCTATCGTACTTTATCAAGTTTGACCTTAGAGGCATTAGTTTCTTCACCAAGAAACTTCTTTTCTAAAAAGACTATCTTAAGGCTGACAAACACTTTTTGCTCATCAGCAAGGTAGAAGTAGTATCCTTTGATTTTTTTTGGGTAACCTATAAAACTATACTTATCAGACCTAGATCCAAGCTTGTCTGTTATCAAACATTTGACGTAAGCCGGACACCCCCAAACCCTAAGGTGTGAAAGCACTGCTTATGCCCTGTTCATATCTCATATGGTGTTTTATTAACAGATTTACTCAAAACCCTATTTAAAATGTAACAAATTGACTCGAGCGCATATCCCCATAAGAAGATCGGCAAACCAGTAAATCCCATCATGGATCAAACCATGTCCAACAGAGTTCGATTTCTTCTTTCAGACACACCATTGTGTTGTGGTGTTCTAGGAGGGGTCTATTAGGAGAGAATCTCGTTCTCTCTAAGATATGTTAGAAACTCATTGGAAAGATATTCACTCCCTCGATTAGACCAAAGAGTTTTAATACTCTTCTCAGTTTGCTTTTCTACCTCATTTCGAAATAGTTAGAATATTTTAAATGACTCCGACTTATGCTTCATTAAATAGACGTACCCATATCTCGATAGGTCGTCTGTGAAGATTATGAAGTAGAAGTATCCACCTCTAGCACTTGAGCTCATGGGTCCACATACATCCGAATGTACCAGACTTAGGAATTCAGTGGCTCGTTCATCTTTTTCAGTAAAAGGTAACTTGGTCATCTTACCAGGAAGACAGAACTCGTAGGTTGGAAGTGATTCACAATCACTAACCTTCAGAATTTCTTCTTGAGTTAACCTATTAATTCTATTCTTATTAATATGACCTAGCCTACAGTGCCAAAGGTATACATCAGACACATCACTAATTCTAGGACGTTTATCAGAGGATTGAACTACGTTAATAGGCATAGAAAGTAAATAAATTATGTTATTCAATTATCCAATAAAAATTGTAACACCATTCAAAATAACATTACAAATTTTTTTTTTTATTGATATTTCAAAATCATTCATGGCCAAAGGGCCTACAGAAATGACATTCAATAAGAAAGTTGGACAAAAATGATGTTCATTAAGAATAACTTTATTTAAATTAATTATAGGATTCATGATTCCTAAAGCTAGAATTGGAACTTGTCTTCCATCTTCAATATTTAGGAACCTCTCACCTTGATCAAATCTCCTACTGACCTGCAAGTCCTACATAGAATTATAAATATGATAAGAGCTTCCAGTATCTAATACTCAGGCAGTAGAATCAAATAAGTAAAAATTATAAGATGTTATCATATAATTATCTTGCCCAGCAATCACTTGCTTCCTTCTCGACCTGTTCGGATCTAGAGAGACAATGTACAGAGGATAGTTCCTCTTCTAGTGCCCCTGCTTCTTGCAGAAAAAGCACTCTGCTTAGCTTTGGTCGGGCTTGCACTTCTTGGTCTGACCCTGTGCAGTCGTCCTGACATTTGGCTGCATCTTCTTCTTCTTCTTTCCTTTCTTAAAGGATCGATGATCAGAAGAAGACCCTCCCACTACATTCACCATCTTCTTGAGGAGTTGGTGATCCTTCTCAAAGTTTTGTATCAACCCCAACAATCCATGGTAGTTGACTGTAAGCTTTGTCATTTTGAAATGAGTTAGGAAGGAGAGGAAGGACTTGGGCAAGGAATTAAGGATCGCATCCTTACCGAGCTGCTTGTACAGAAAAAAGCCTAGCTTGCTAGGACACTTGATCATCTCGATCATGTACAGTACATGATCAGTGATTGAGGCCCCATCCCTCATCTGAGCATTGAAAATAGCATAACTTATTTTGTGCCCTTCAACATCATCAAGCGCACCAAAGGAGTCGTTCAACATTTGAAGCATCTCCTATGGCTGGGCATTTTCAAACCTACGGCTGAACTCGCCAACATTATACATCGAATAGTGGTCGATCATTGAGCCACTTTTGATAAGTATCTCGAACCGCTCCTCTAACATCCGAAGTTGGCTCCTCAGGTGTAGGATCCGTTACGACATAAAGGATCCGCTCATGCTCCAGAATAATTTTTAACTTACGATACCAGCTATCATAGTTAGATCCCATTAATTTATCATTGTCTAATAATGAGCGGAGTGATAGGTTAGTGGCCATACCTACATAATAAGAAAAATCAAATCTAATTAGTATATGAATCAATTATTCTAAAGATTTTGATTTTAGTCTAAAAGTTCTCTCACTATTTTATACGAATTGATAGCCTCTACCTCCAATTTGAGGAATTACTTTAATTCCTTAGTGGATACTAGAATCCACATAAACTATACACGAGCCCAACTTTGGTTGGTCAATCCATGTGCACCTATGGGTAGGTTAAAATCAATTATTTTCTAAATAATTTTTAGTAATATCAATTTTGTCTCAGAGATCTAATCAGTAGGCTTTGACCTCTACTGAAAAAGTTTGGTTAGATCCAACCATTAACATGACCATATTTGGCCTTATCTAACCAATAAATGATTAGGCCCAACTTTGGTCGGCCAACCCAAACACTATCAGAAAGACTTAACTAAATCATCATTTTATAAATGATAATTTTATTAGTCAATAAGCACCAGGCCTTTGGGCCTCCAGTGATTATCAAATTAATGAACCCATTATCACTCAACTTAATGGGAGGCTATGATTTAGTTATCTATATAACTATTTTATTTTTAAGAATCTAATAATTTTAGAAAATTTAGTTAACATATTTAAGAAAAGCGAGCCAATTTTGATCCTTCCACTAACTTCACCAAGTCAGATAAAAAAAAAGGTTCTAATCTAAGCTAGCATTAATTAGGAGCACCTAAATCAGTCAAACCGATTTACCTAATGATATGAGTGAGCCCGAATCACTAAGCGATCTAATCAAAACCTAACTCATCAGGATGGTCAGGTAAGTAAGATCAGTGGAAGAGATATGTCATTAACTCGTTAAAGACCGAATCAGTGCGAGTAGCTTCCAATTAAAAACCATTGATCAAATTGTCAAACTTACCTTAAATACCATTCGGTTTATTAGTTTTAATTTGACCAACCTAGTAATTTTGGATTTGACTGCGTAGCTATGAATCAAGTCCATTTGGTCCTCGTTAAAGGCATGGACTTGATCAACTACAGCTATTATAATTAAATTTATAGAGTCCTTGACCTAATCTAAATTAATATTTAATTAGATTTGATTAATTACTCTAATTTAGTCCACTCTTTAACTAACCTTAGGTCTAATTCAACTAACCCAATAACCCACATTTTATGATTAATGACTTAAAATCTTAATTCATAATTCTAGATACTAAATCATTATACTTAATATTTAATTAAGTTTATGGGCCGTGGATTAGGGTTCGATATTTTAAAAAATATTTTTTAAATTTTTGAAAGGTTTTTTATAACTTGGTATTATTCATCAATTGAGTCGACTCACTTTAAAATTGAATCAGCTCAATTCATAAATAATATTAGTTATAGGATTTAATCTGAAACTATGTACACTACATAATATTAAATCATGAATCAAACTTTATCTAATTATGTATTCATGATCATAAATCAGATAAAAGCCTAATATAATTAGATCATAAAAATATTAGATCAAATCTAAGATTTTATGATTAATGATATAGATCAGTAACTTACTAGGATAACTTTTTTTACTTTAGGGGGTAAATCCTATAGTAGAACAATCTACAGTCCATGCGATCTTTATTTTAATTTTTAGATCTAATTAATTAAATTATTAGATTAATATTTAGATCAAATCTAAATTATCAATCTAAAATATGCAAGCATATCATGTTTAGCGAACCTTGCTTTGATACCATTTGAAGGAAGCAGTGCAGGGTTTGTAGTGCTACTTTCAAAAATTTTTTTAAAAATAGTTAAAAAATAGTAAAAAATTAATTAATATAATTAATTAATTTTTAATAATATCAAAATATTAATCCCTACACTGGGGATCTAAACACAATATGCATGCATTCATATAGATCTGAAAATAAAACTATGCAGCAAACTCTTTACTATATCTATTTATTCAAAATATATTATCTTTTCATGGGTAGCTGATCACCATAATCTGAATCCATCAGATAATGCTCTGGTGTCACACCATAGCTACACATGTGTCCGACCTCTATGGTTGGTCTACACAGAGCTCTTGGTCTCGATCAGTCCCACTGGAGTGCTAGCTCCTCGCCGAGGCCTTCAATGGCTGATCACGATCAATCTGATTAATCATATACTTTTTAATTTTTTAAATATTTAAAAAATTAAAATATAAACACTAGAGGATGATGAAGAGGTGTTTCAAATTTGGTGGTGATCCGATGCTCACAGCACTTGATCTCTCCACCCGAACCCAAATTCCCAAATCTAGGATTTCACTCTATCCAAAAAATCTGACACACTGAAAATCCTATCACGCCCTCTTTGTGTGAAGTTTTTCTATAAAATAAGTTTTTATGGAAAGATAACTTTTAGATCTACAATCCTTATTTAAATCATATCTAAAAATTGGGTATCCTTAGAGGTGAAAATCAGAAGAGAAGAGAGGCATGAGGAAAAATAAGGTGCTGTAGGACCCTGCTCACCTTCACTCCAAGATTTTTCTTGCCCAAAAATAATGCCCAATCATATTAAAATTTTTACCACATAATGCTAATCCTTTCTATTATATGTACAAAAATTCTCATAATTTATTGATGTGAATACCATGAAAAATGCACATGGAAAGAGATAAGGGTCGGAGGTTGAACTTGTTTCAACCTCCCAACCAACATCAAATTCAAAAACCTTCTTATCCCTATCCAACGCCCATACCAGAGTATTTGACGCATAGAAGAACTCTCCTTCTACATGTCCACTCCAAGAATGCACAAAAAATTACGTGAAGTAAAATCAAAGTGGGCGTGGGAAAAGGATAAGAATGAGAGAGAGTTGAGAAATTTCAACTTCTACATTGAATTCAAAATTCAAATTATTTTGACCAGTCCAACCATTGGACTAGGTCAAAGGTAGAAGAGATAAGGAGCATAGAAGGTATCTAGGTGTGAGAAAAAATTCATGTAAAATAAAGAGGGGCATGGGTCAAAGGTTGGTCAAATATTGTAGGCGTAGGGAGTTGAAAGTTCAAACCTCCTTTGACTTTTCAAAATTGGATTCAACTAAACCAATTATTCCAAACCCAATAAGGCCAGGTCAAATATAACTAAATTAGGCTTAACCAACTTATTAAATTTCTAATCAAATTAAAAATTAATTTTGTCTAGCTTCTAATTAAATCAGGATCAAATCTTCCACAGCGATTAGGTCAACTCACGACCTAATCGGGTCAAACCCAATCAAATCCAATTCGATCAAACTTGATCAAATTTTCATCGCTCAATTAAATTAAGTTAATCAATAATCAAATTACTAATTAATCCTTCAATAAATATAGAGTTCTAATCAGATGGATGTCTGGGCAATAGAGTCCATCAACATGAAACTCATGAAGAGTCCCAAACCAGTGAGACTCTTGAACCCAGTATCCTAAATGAATCAAACTCACTATCATAGAGTTTCAGACTAGTGAAACTCTTGATCAGAGAGTCCTAGACGAGTAGGACTCAGAGTTTCAGTCCAGTGGGACTCTTGGTCATAGAGTTTCAATCTAGTGGGACTCTCGATCATAGTGTCCTAGGTCATCAGAACTCATGATCAGCCATCAGATCTGGTAAGAACTCCTTATGTGTGTGACTCCATAGGTTTGAATCCTAAGTTGATAGTGCAAGAATCAATTTTCTATACAAATTGATATGACCATTTATCAATGGTACCCGACGTCTGGATAGATCGAAAAGTCGCAATGCAACAATGACGAACCTATGAAATATAGTTACCGTATAATTCATCTCCTTGACCTCGATGCTCAAAGGATGATTTAGGATTTACTATCAATCCTAAAATTCATCCATAATGTATTTCACAATTTAGCATCCATCATATGGACTACTCTGACCGAGAATTTGCTAAATTAAAATATAGCGATGCACTTGCTCCAACACTTAGAGAGGTCAATGCCATCTTGACTCACACACCAATAAGCCAAGTACTTGACTGTACCCAGTAGCCTTTCATCACTGAATTAAAAATTTAGATAGTTCGGTGCCTAAGTACAGTGAGTTGCTTGCAAGTCATTGTAGTGGTCTCAGGTCTAAGGGATACTTATACCCATATCCTTCGGGGCTAATCTTGATAGAAAAAAAGCTCCGGAGTTGGTCACATTTAGTGTCTCAACATTTCTTGGTTATGAGAACAACCAACCTATATGGTACACAACGATCTATACTCGATAAATATTATCGTCCTAAGTAACAACGTATCTTTTGATCGTGAATAATTTAAGGACTAAATGATAAATCATCTTTTATTAAATCTAGATAGTTCTAAGGACTTCATCACAACATAGGAGTTCATTAAAAGATAATAGATTTTATGATGAAAAATGTCAAAATAACTTTTATTAATTTATGATTCATATTCAATTACAAATGTATAGTCCAACCGTTAATAGGCTGATGATTGACTTTGAAATATATTCCCAATAGCAATAATCTGTGATGCAGATCGACCATTAGCCCAGTTGGATCGACCCACTAGTGGCCTATCTCAAAGATGGGGTTCTCCCTCATGATTCAAAAGAAGCTCAAAAATTAAGAAATCAAGCTTTCCGATATGTTCTATATGATGGTAAGCTATATAAAAGATTGTCGCTTTTGAGATATCTTCGACCTTTAGAGGCTGATTTTATCTTATGGAAAGTGTGTGAAGGAATCTACAGAAATCACTTGGGGGCTAGATCCCTATCACACAAACTACTTCGACAGAGCTACTACTAGCCAACCATGTATCAAGATTTCATAGAATATGTCAAATGCAAATATTCAAAGATAGCCGACTTCTGAGCTTATACCCCTGAGTGTCCCATGGCCATTTGTATAATGAGGGATGGACATACTCGGATCCTTTTCTATGGCATATGGATAGCAAAAATTTCTGCTGGTGGCAATCAATTATTTCACAAAATGGATTGAAGCTAAACCTTTGGCAAAAATCATCGAAACTAAAGTGCAGGACTTCATTTGGAAGTCAATTATGTGTAAATTTGGTCTACCTCAGATCCTTATAATAGATAACAGGCATAGTTTATAGGAATAAAATTTATCAAGTTCTGTGAAGATCTGAACATTGTCCATAATTTTACATCAGTAGCCCACCCACAGGCTAATAGCAAGGCTAAGGTAACCAATCGAATCTTGCTACAAGATATCAAAACAAAACTGGAGGAAATGAAGGAAACTTAGGTGGATGAACTCTATCATATGCTATGGGCATACCGAACTACCCAAGGCTACCAACTGGGGAGACTTCATTTGTCTCGGAATAGAAGCAGTCATCCCAATAGAACTCAAGCTTCCGTTAGCATGAGTCATGGCATTCGATGAATAGCATAACTTGCAGGATCTCAGGGCTAATCTCGACTTGTTGGAGGAAAGATGGGAAGAAGCTCATGTTTGGATGGTGGCTTACAAGTAGAAAGTAGCTCGTTACTATAACTCCAAAGTTAGGGGCAAGGTATTCAAGGTGGGGGACTTATTACTTCGACGAGTAGCTATTTCACAACCTTAAAATCAAGAAAAGCTTATCTGAAATTGGAAAGGACCATATGAAGTCAAGGAGGTCATGTGGCCCGGGACTTATCATTTAAAAGAGCTTGGAGGAGTTGATCTTCCTAGACCTTAAAATTCATAAAATCTACAAATGTACTATTAATAATTCCATCTTAATAAAACTTCTTTATTTCAATAATTTTATATTTTGGCATAAAATCATATGGTAATAGAAAATGACTCAACTGAACTTTACCTATAAATAAAGCCTAACCATGTCAGGAGCAGGAGGATCTCGTCCTGACATGGATGAAAATTTTTGATTATTTAAGACAGAAGGAGAGAAGAGACCCCTTCAACGATCCTTTCGTATTCCTACTATCCTATTAGAAATAGAAGGAGAACCTCATCCTAACATGAGCAAAGCCTAATCATGTCAGGAACAAGAGGAGGATCTCATTTTGACATAGATGAAGATCTTCGATTATTTAAAATAGAAGGAGGGGAGAGGCTCCTTCAACGGTCCTTTCGTGCCCCTACTGTCCTATTAGAAACAGGAGAAGAATCGCATCCTAACATGAGTAAAGTCTAATTATGTCAGAAATAGGAGGAGGATCTCATCCTGACGTGAATGAAGACCTCTGATTATTTAAGATAGGAGGAGGAGAGAGGCCCCTTCAACAATCTTTTCGTGCCCCTACTGTCCTGTTAGGAATAAGAGAAGAATCTCATCCTAACATGAGAAAAATCTAACCATATTAGGAATAGAAGAAGGATCTCATCCTGATATGGATGAAGACCTTCGATTATTTAAGATAGGAGAAGAGGAGAGGCCCCTTCAATGGCCCTTTCGTGCTCCTACTATCCTGTTAGGAACAGGAGGAGAACTTCATCTTAACATAAGTAAAGTCTAACTGTGTTAGGAACAGGAGGAGAACCTCATCTTGATATGGATGAAGATCTTCGATTATTTAAGATAGGAAGAGGGGAGAGGCTCCTTCAACACCCCTTTCGCACCCCAATCATCTTATTGAGGATAGAAGAAAGACCTCATTCTAACAAGAATAGAGACTGACTGTGTTAGGAACAGGAGGAGAACCTCGTTGGGGCACAGAAGAAGATCTTCGATTAAGCATCCTTAACAACCATATTTTCAAAAAATAAAAAATGGAAGAAAAAAGAAGGTGAAGAAAGAAAAGTAGAGCCATCGACAAACATGTAACCCACATAGAGCAAAAATGGGAGGAGATATTATATCATTAAAATCAAAGTTGATTACAAAATAAGGGTCTGTAAGATCGATTATAGAAGGAAGAAGAAAAAAAATTGAAGTTCTAAGAAGGATCAGATTCCTCGAACTTCAAACTGCTAGCCATTATCAAGGATTTCTTTAGGCTGATGATCTCCTCCTCGAGCTTCTTTCTCCTTATCAAGTTATCGTGGAATATCCTGTCAGCCTTTTGGTAGTTTTCTTTTGATTCTCGTAGTCTTTTCCTCAGAACTTTTGATTCAACTTCAGCATCCTTGACAGCCTGTTGTTTGCAAATCAACTGAAGCTTCAGCAACTAAACTTCAGCCTTGTCCATCTTGATCGATTCTGAGAGTTCACCCATGATCCTCTTTAGGAAGGCGATCTCCTCCGACTCCCTACTTATGCTGGATTGATAACTATTGATGAGCTGCTGTTGAAGCCAGGCCATCTCGCTGTTAGTAGCGTGGAGCTTCTGCTCTAGCAAAGATATCCTCCCACACTAATCCAATCGATAGGTCTCATAGGAGAGCTCAACATTGTGCAACTATTTCTAGAATGCAGAAAATCTCTGAGATCAATTTCATTCATACCGAGCTTTGTCGGAAGATCATGGTGAACTCTCCTCCAATAGATGAATTTTCTCTTTCGCCATCTTGAGCTTAACTTCGAGGGAGCTGACCTTCGCAGTTGACACCCAGGACTTGTCACTGACGCTTTTCTTAAGTTTGGCCAACTCTCTCTCGAAGCTACCTTTCTTGATGTTGAAGCTCACAGAATCCTTCATGTGTAACTTGCGAATACGAGTGACTTCAATCGTCGCATCCGAAGCATTTTTTCTAGATCTCTGAAGCTCATCTTCCACCTTCTTCAACTTCTTCTTCAAGTAATGGATTTTTCTCTTTAAACTCTTGACTATAGATCTCAGAGGGATACTTTCAGATAGTGGCTCAGCATCAATTCGAGATGATTGGCCTTGTCGATCACTAGAAGGATTTTGAACAATATTCATAACAGCATAAGTATAAGAAGAAGGAAACTCATTTTCATTTCTCAAAATATTTGAACATACATCAGAAAAAAAAGGTACAACTATTTAAAATTCTAGACCTCAGAAGGAACAACGGTGGACGAGGTCAGAGCATTCTCTACCGCCTCCAGCTTCGGTGCAGGTTCGAGCGCCTCAACGATAGGTTTGGAGGGCTTGAGGATGACTTCGATAGGAGAAGGGTCAGCTGCGATAGTGGACGGTCCCATCTCTTCATCAGAAACTTTTTCATATAAGAAACCAAGATTGAGCTCAGAGAACTGGGTAGCCACTCGATCCTCGTAGAGTTTGTATTCCTTTTGGAAGGCTTCTTGGCTAAATGCAACATTCAGGTCCCTCATTTCATAGAAAATCTTAAACTCCTCCACTGCCTGGATCTTCTCCTCCGAGATCTGTCTTGAAGTTTGGTCTTTCAACTCGACGACCTTAACCTCGGCCTTCTTCCTCCTCTCCTCCTCCAAGGCCAAAGCAGCCTTCAGTCCCGTCGAGGTGAGTTCTTCATTTCTGAATGCCTCCTAAAGATCTTCGACCTCGATCACCTTCTTCTTTAAAAGATGGTCAGCCTCTTCTCCTGGAGGTGGTCAACTTTGGCTTGAAGGTCTTCTAGAGCCTTCAACGCCTTCAACCTCAAATGGTTCACCATTTTGATATCCACGAGTATTTGGTGACCCAACTGCAGTAAATGAATAGTGTTATGCATGCAAAAAAAAGATCGATAAGGCAATTATCTTGAGGAAGGTCTCGAGAAAATTTTAGATGAGCTGCATATGGTCGAGGTCGGCCATCTGGTCTACCACCTCAAGCATAGCAAACTTTTTAGTTAGGTCCCAAACGAGCTCTGGGTTGTCGAAGGGATCTTCTCTCGGATTATCACTGCCATCGTTGGACCCACCAGGGTGCGCCTTGTGGAGCACCTTCGCAACAACCTTCTTCCCCTTTTTCTTCTCCCCTTCTTCCCTTCCGACGGGAGGCTGTGGAGCTAGGTGTTTAGTTGAGGGGCTCAAGGTCGATGGAGGCACGGAGCCCCCATCAGCAGCGCCGACCTCGGCGGTGGGGATGACTTCGGTGTCCTCGGTAGCTCCGAGGATCTCAGCAGTGGCGGTGGGGGTCGTAGAGCTCAAAACATCGACCCTCGTCTTTTTTGAGCTTTCGCTCCATGCCTTTCCTTTCCTCTTCCAGGCCTGAAGCCCCTTGGCAAGCATTTCAACCACCTGGGTGTCCATCTCTACAACAAAGAAGGAATCATAGTCAGCAACTTATGCATACAAAACTTTATAAAAATTTGCAAAGTAAAAAAGTGTACCCGCAGGATTAAGAGGACTCAAGCCCATGTTGAACAGAGTATGTTTCTTCAAAAGTTCGGAAAGAAGAGGAGCCTGGTAGATCTTAAGTCTATTGGTAGAGTCAAGATTATCCCTAACTAAACTAGGTGCTCTGTAGATTGACTCTCTAAGTAGACCCCAAAGAGGAAGCCCTAGTAGTAAGATCGGATAATGTATGAAGAAGTACCTCTTCTTCCAGTTGTGGATGGAAGAAGGAGCACCTTTTAGTAATCCCTTCTTGCCGAACTAGGGAGAAAAGTACCACCAGTCCTTTGCAGAAGGATGGTGCTTAAAGGTATAATAATTTTTGAAAAGAAAAATAGTCGGGCGGACTTCGGCCAGGTGGCAAAGAGAAAGAAACCCGATCACAAACTTAAAGGAGTTCAACACTATGGAAGCTGGTGAGATATTTAAAAATTAAAAAAGTGCAACAACGAAGAGTGGAAGAGGAAGTCTTAGTTCAGCACGGAGAGCTTCTAAGTACAGACAAAATCGATCAAGCTAAGGAGAGCAAGCTCGGTCGTCGGGTCCAGGGAGTTTTAGTTCGTATTCCGGGGGGACCCCATATTGAATCCTAATTAATAAAAGGTCTTTTGGGATTAGGGTACAGGGGATCACGTCCGGTGCAAATGTCAGATGAGACATACTTCTAAAATCGGTCTCGTTTGTGGGATCAGGATTTCGGAAGGTTGGATTAGATGAACTCCAAGAATAGACAGACTGAGAAGTTTTTGAAGACATTCGAATCAAACGAACACCAAAAAAATCCCCAAAAAATCAAGAAAATAAGAAGTGAAATCTTCTTAAGGAAACCGAAAGGATGAGACATAAGAAATACCGAAATAATCAAAGAAAAGGTTGGGAAACTAACCTAGATTGGTCAAGGAGAGTAGCGAGACCACGAGTGTGGCAGAAATCGAGCAGGAAAGCGCTTGTGGATGAAAGAAATAGAGAAGGAATTTGGAGAACTCTCGGATAGGAGGAAGGACACTGAAGGAAGAAAGAGAAGAGCTCAAAGAAAAATAAGGCCCCAAGGAGAAGAAGATGAATTTAAATATCCCTCAAAGTCCAAGATGGTTATGATGATAGGTCATCTCCGGTCCATCTATGGTTGATGCATGTCTCGCTCATCATCGTAGGCGATCGGCGATCGGCAGAGCTTCAATTGCACCATATCTAGGATTGAGTTTCGATGGGAGTTTTGAAAAATCATCCTTTAGGATCATCTCGTATTTGAGAAGTTTCGACGCCAGTACAACAAACGTCAAGACTCTCCATCCAACAAGCACAGAACCCGAAAAAGAACTTTGGCAGTTACCTCTTTGTACTCCCTTCCTTTGATTTTCAAACATGGGAGTAGGAGGACTAGTGATAGGGTTAAATCCGCTTTTGCCGAAGTTTGGCTTGATGTCTAGCCCCAAGATAGGTCGGACTTCTTCAATTGAGCTTCTTCGAGCCCAACTTCTTCAATCGAGCTTCTTCGAGCCAAACTTCTCAAATCGAGCTTGTTCGAGTCGAACTTCTCCAACTAGACTCCCTCCAGTCGAACCTCTTCCCACCAGACTCCCTCCAATCGGACCTCTTCCTACCGAACTCCCTCCAGCCGAACCTCTTCCCACCAGACTTCCTCCAGCCAGATCCCTCTAGTCAAACTCCTTCCGGACTCCCTCCAGTAGCCCAATGGGCTCCTTCCAATCGAGCTTCTCTCTGTCCATAGAAGGACCTCGGCACCAATCCTTGATACAGCGAATATTAGTCAATATTTAGACAATCTCGGAGACATCCAAACTTCAACTACCAAATCCTAATAGGTTGGCACGTTACGACAATAGACACTATCTTTCGTAACAAACTTCACGTGACTCCGAACGATCTACTACCAGGCAGTTACAGCTGTCACCATCAGTTTGTTATAGGCTCCGTCTATATAATGGATCCTCTAGATATATTTTCTCTCTAAGCTAAAAACTTTGTTTCAATTCTTTTGAGCATTCCATTCTGTTAGCCAGAAAAGCTGACTTGATCATCGGAGGATCCTGCCGGAGCTAGCATCCCTGACTCCGATTAGGACTTTAATTTGCAGGTCACTGGCGGCGACCTCGTCTTCTTCAGCTCCAGTTTATTCCGACGTCAACCAGATTTTGCACCAACGGTTGGGATTTTAGCCAATCCAAATATTTAAAGGACAGCCCAAACAAATGTTATGTGGGGCTCATTCCGTTTTAGCCCATTGGACTATTATACCTGTCCCATTAGGCCATTATACATAGGCTAGAAAACATTTAAGGATTAAAACAGTTGATTCTGTTCGTTAGATGATGCTTATTGAACTAAGGAATTGGCTTGCATGAATTTTAAGGCAGTTCAAGTTCACATCTATTTGTGTTTTGAAAATAATATGTTTTATTTTAAGATGGATTTCTTATATTTTTTCATGGGTTTTAAGATTTTATGTCCAAATGTGTGGAAATTCTAAATTTATTACGAGCAAGCGAAAAAATATTAGAAGATTAAAATAAACAAAGTTGATTGTATTGGCTGGATGACATAATCGAGCCAAAAAATAGATTTTTGAATTTTTTTAAATTAATTTTAAGACCTTATACTTAAATGTGTGGAAATATTTAAATTTACTATATGCAGATCAAAAAGCATTTAAAGATTAAAATAAATAATATTGATAGTATTGGTTAGATGAAGTTATAATGTATTTTTGTGTATTTGTTTTAAACTTTGATAATTAAAAACTAAATTTAAAATAACATATTATATATTCTTATTGATTTAAAAATTTAATAATTAATAATTTATTTATGGGCTTGGGTCGGCTCAAGATGCATTGGATTGGATTAGTTTTGGGGTAGGCTATATATCAACTAGCCTCAAAAGATTTCAAGTCGATTTTGGGCTAAAATATAGAGCTTATTTATTTTTTTGGATCAAATATGGGTATATTATTAATCTGATCAGGAGTTGGGTTTTGCTCAAGTTGATATTGGTACGGTGATGTTAGTATTATTTTACATATCAGGTTCGCATGAAAATGGTTGCAAGCTGTTCATCTATCTTTGATCCATGTTGGATGTTTTATATCATCTATGCATTTATATTATTTATATATTTGCATTGAAGACTTTTGTCTATTTTGTACTCACGACCTTTGTTCTAGCTTCGATAAGAACGTTGTTGGATTTTGTTTGTAATATGGATACAAAATAATGGAATAAGGATAAAATTTGCATAGTTTCGGTTCGTTACAGCATAGAGATTATTTTTAAAATTTAGCTTGCTATTAAAATTTTATTTATATATTGCTTCTTGTGGATTAAATATCATATATATTTAATGAGTTTGTTATTGTAAATGTCCTTTCGGAGAGGGAAGAAGCGGTTTAGTAGTTATTAAAATAACTAATTTTTTGGTTAATTATAATTATAGAAATAGAATTAGAGTGTTGCAGAAAATTACTAATAAACTAGTCAAAGATCTGTGCATTGCATGGGATAGATAATTATAGTCTATAATTATTAAATTTTTTTAATAATAAATATTTTTTAATTTTTTAATATATATATATATTTATTATATATGATATAATTTTTATTATTTTATAAAATAATATTTTATTTTATTTTTTCTTCATATTTTCATATCTTCTATGCATTCGTCGAAACCGCTGCATCCTTCTATCGTCCCACCATGACTCTCCTCTCTCGATAAATATTGATCCCGATCGTAATCCCATCCTCTCTTTTTCTCATACCTTCTTCATGCCTAACGGTGATGCCTTACCCCCTACCATCCCACCATCATTTTTTTTTCTCGATAAATATCGATCTAATCGCACTTTCTAGCGCCCTATCGGTATCGCCGCCCCGGCATTATCACTGAAGAAAGAGAAACTCTCTTTCTTTTTTTAATAAAATAATATTTTATTATTATTTTTTTCTTCTTTCTTCTTATTTTCATACCTTCTCTGCACCCACCGGTGCCGCTCCACTATGGCTCCCCTTTTCTCTTTCTTTTTTTAATAAAATAATATTTTATTATTATTTTTTTCTTCTTTCTTCTTATTTTCATACCTTCTCTGCACCCACCGGTGCCGCTCCACTATGGCTCCCCTTCTCTCTTTGCAAATGCCAATCCTGATTGCACCCTCGTCCCCTCACTTCTTCTCATATCTTCTCTAAACTTTCGGAGATAATTAAATACAGAGATTTGGCTTTCAAATTAGTGGAATACCGTACTCTATTTATAGATAATTTATTAGATTTGATCTGATCTGATCTGATGAATTGATTTAGATTTCGAAACATATTATTTTTTTTAAAAAATAAAAATATTATATTTTTTAAAAAATAAATTTATATGTTATTATTTTTAAAATTAAAAATGACGTGCTATCTTTTTAAAATAATAATAAATTAATATTTTAAAAAATATTATTACTATTTTTATAATATTTTATTTTTAATAGTAATATTTTTTTAAAAATATTTTTCATCTCTAATTTTTTTTCTATTTTTATTTTTAAAATATTATTTTTTAATTTTTTTAAAATAGTACTTATTATTATTTAAAAATAATATTTAAATTATTATAGATAATAAAATAATAATCTACGTGGTATAACTAAAATCATCTGAGATGTTGAGGTGGCAATACCATAATACTCCTCCATAGAATATTATTATATATATATATATAATAGATAAATTAGTATATTATTATTTTTAAAATAAAAAAAGATATGTTATCTTTTTAAAATAATAATAAATTAATATTTTAAAAATATTATTATTATTTTATTTTATTTTTTAAAAAATATTTTTTATTTTCTATCCTTTTCTATTTTTATTTTTAAAATATTATTTTTTAATAAAATAATAATTTATTATTATTTAAAAATAATATTTAAAATTATTATAGATAATAAAATAATATTTTATATGTTATAATTAAAATTATTTGACATGCTGAGATAATAATATCATAATATTTATTTATAGAATATTGTTATATATATATAATAGGTTAGTTCATTCCAGTGGATGTTTGGGCTAATAGTTGGCTGATGTATTATATAGACATCATGATGGGACATGACTGCGAGCCATCTGAAGTTGTTTGGATTTGGAGACATTGAGGAATAACCAAAGTGAGTCTGACGAGATTGTAAGGTTTTCAATAAACAAATTAAAGAGAAAATTTAATTTTGAAATTAAAAAATATTTTAATTTTAAAGATAAATAATATTATAAATATCTATATGCATGAATTAATGTCACTCATGATGATCTTGAATATGATAGACAGCTTTGATGGGAGCATGATCTATTAATTTATAGATACAAAAGGTTGATGGATAAATATTGTGAATTAAAAAAGAAAGTTAGAAGTTTAGGAAAATATTTCATCTAGATTCAAAATCATTTGTAGGCAAGAATACTATATAAAATTATTTGATTTAGAGAATTTTTGATCATTCTCTTGTATGTTATAGCTTGATTTGCGTCAGAAAAATATATCCTCTTTTCTTTTTTTTTTTTTCTATGTATCATGCACGGTAGATTTTAGATTACTTAATGGAATAGGAGAACATTTTCTACGATGTATGTTGATCATACTATCTTCGTTTTTTTCCTTCACTTCTCTGTTGTACCATCATTTTTTCCGCAGGCTATTATATCAATGCATTGTAAAAGTGATCGGTAGCTCTTGATAAATATTTTCTAAACTATTGTCTACTGTTAATTAAACTATTTAAAATATATTTTAATTTAAAAATCAATAGGCATGTTGGTTGACAATATTGAGATCCTATTTTACTGCAATATGAGGGGAAATTTCTGAAATTTATTTAGGAATATGCTAAAATGTTGGAGCAATGAGGTACTTGAACAATTAAGTTGCTTGGATATATATGTTGGAATTCATTAGAATATATCACAATAACTTTGTTTTTGTTTTCTAGGTTGTGCTATGATTTTGGCTCAGTTTATCCAATGCATTTCTGATGTAAGTTTTTTCCAATATTCCACTAGTTCGATAGGTTTTAGGAAACGAATAAATTTACATTTATATCTTAATGTTTATGTTGAAAAATCATGCAATATCTTTATTGTTCTTAATGTCGGCAAAAGCATATGACTTTTCCAGAGTTTAACTATGTATGTTATTTTAAAATTGCATTATTTATGCTTTAATTTTTCTTATTTACAATTTATATATTTTTTTATTTAGAGAATATAATGTATCTAATAAAAATATATAGATACAGTAGAATAATAAGAGTGAATATAATTTCTTGGTAAAGAGCTCGGAGATTATCACAAATGAATAATTATTCGGGTAACGTTGTTGGAAAAAAAATTTATGCACATGTATTGCCATTCTTTGATGAGCAATGTAGGAAATCTATATACTGTTGCATATGAAAGTGTTAAAATTTGGGATCAAGACCTCCGGAAAAAATCTAAGTATAGTGATTGGAAGATATAAAAATTGTTGAGACCAACAACAGCTATAAATAGTATTTGTCTTCGAGAAGATGCTTCGTCAACATTAGACGACGGTAGAGTTTATTTGTTTAGAAATTTAAAGATGAATAAGAGTACTATATAACATTTATTAAGTTCTAGGTTTGTCGGGTTTCCAGCTAATGAAGAATTATATGGTCATGAAAGTTCGGGCACATCTACATTTAGATATCAGAATAAATATTTTAGCAACGGTGCATTCTTTTTCATAGTATTTTTTTGATATATGAAAAATTTTTAAAAATAAATTTATGGTGTACGAAAATTTAATAAACCATTAAATATTGGATTGGCTAAACGTCAATGCTAATTTGTAGAGCATTAGTTTGGCATAATACTACAAAAAAAATCTATGGCAGCATACTACAAAAAGAATCTATGATAGTATTTACTACTGTAGCGGTTTGAAAACTACTTCCATAGAATCTATGGTAGTGGTTATACCGCTGCTATAAGTTTGAGCTATAGTAGTGGTTATTGATAACCGCTGCCATAGGTGACATATAATTACGGTTATAAATAATCACTATCATAGCTCAAATCTACCGCTGCCATGGATTTGATCTGTTACAATAGTTATGTATAATCGCTGTTATATGTTTGATCTAGGATAGCAGTTGCTTAATCATTTCCATAAGCTTGACAAATGGCAATGATTATTTATAACCGCTACAATATGTTTGATTTATGATAGCGATTACCGCTGCAATAGATTTGATCTATAGTAGTGGTTATGCATAATCGTTATAAATTTGATATATATAGTAGCAGTTATGTATAACAGTTACCATAGTTTCAACATATTGCCGTGGTTATTAATTTGTAATCGCTGCTATATACATATAATTTTTTTTATTTTTTTAAATATGATATAATTTTAAAAGTTAAAGTTCATCTTCACCATTCATTATCTAAATAATTATCGTCAGAGCGTCGTCGCAAAATATCTCCTCAATTCGATAGCCCTAGCTATGTCGATCAATAAAATTTGATTTCAACGGCCATGAATGATTGCATGATGATCTGATAGATAAAGACCATCAATGAGTCCGAAAACTTGCAAATATGATCTCAGTGATATTTATAGCATACTATGAGAATTTTACTTCAATCAGACATCATTATCATGATAATTTAGCATGGAATAATTTCAACCATTAAATGAAAAATAAGTGATCAAAATGCCAAATGGCGTTCGATTATAAAATAATTTATTAGATAAATAATTTTTGATACAACTTTAATTATATATATGGTAGTGATTATAAAATACAAACTATGCCTATATGAACCATTTACATTAGGCAGATCTTATAAAAGCACAAGCATGATTACTTAAAGATTTTAAGAATAAGTATTAAAAGATATATAGTTTTAGATCGTTCATATACACGTGGTTTGAATCTTACGATCACCACTATACAAGTGATTAAAGTAGTAGCAAAAATCATTTATTTAAAAAATTATTTTATAATTGGACGCCATTTAGCCTTTTGATCATTTATTTTTTATTTAACGATCAAAATTATTCCATACTAAATTGACCATAATAATGATGTCTGATTAAAGTAAAATTTTGATAGTATACTATAAATATCACCGAGATTATTACTGTAAGTTTTTTGATCCACCGATGGTCACTATTTATAAGATCATTATGTGGTCGTTCGTAGGCATCGATATCGAATTTTATTAATCGACATAGCTATTGCTTTCGGATTGAAGCGATCTTTTATAATGATACTCTAACGATAATATTTAGATAATAAACGATAAAGATGAACTTTAAATTTTAAAATTATATCATATTTAGAAAAATATATGAAAATAATTTATGTTTAGGCTCTATAGCAGTGGTCGGGAAGTAACCACTGCTATATGTTTATTGCAACATTTTTTTAAACTGCTGCCATAGGTTTATAGCAGCGATTGATAACCATTGGTGTAGTGCTATGGCAATGATTTTGAAAACTGCTACCACAGGTTTGGAAATTTTTTTCAATTGCTCCCTCTCTTCTTCATTTTGCATGCCCGATTTCATTTCCTCTCTCTCTCCTCTCTGCTATCCAAGCCCTACCCACCCTATCGCCAGCCCGCCTACCACCACACCCTCCCTCTAGCACTACCAGCAGCTCTGGCCACCTCGGCCCCGACCCTCTTTGGTTGCCCCCCTCCCTATAGCACTACCGTCGGTTCACCCCGCTGCTGGCTCTGGCCCCCTTTGGCCGCCCCCCTCCCTCTAGCACCACCCCCTTCCCTTGGCCCTAGCCCCCTCTCTCTAGCGCCACCCCCTCCCTAAGCCATGGCCCCCTTTGGTCGCCGCCCTCCATCGCAGTTCCCTTTCTTTAGCGCTGCCATCGGTGACCCTCGTAGCTCTGCACGAGTCCCCTGCTCACAGCCGCAGGTATGAATTTTTTTATTTCATTTCATAATAATATTTATAATTATTTATAATATTTATAATAATATTTATAATATTATAAATATTTATAATAATATTTATAATAAATTCATAAAAATATTTAAAGAGAACTCCTGTCGGTGGGTTCTAGATCGTGCCGGCAGCTATGGACTATGCTGGCAAGTTTTGGGTCATGCCCATGAGTTCTAGCCATGTCGACAGGTTTTGGGCCATGCCAACGGCTGTCGATCGTGCCGTTGAGTTTTGGGCCATTGGATTCTAGGCTGTGTTGGTAGATTCTGGACTATGCCAATAGGTTCTGGATCGTGTCGATGAGTTCTGGGTCATTCCGACAGATTTTGGACCGTGCCATCGGGTTCTGGGCTATAGAATTAACATAATTCTTGTTGTGAAATTTATTACATAAAATTTTTTGTATTACTATTTAGTCCCTATTGCTTTTGCTTGTTGTATTGTATAATGATAGACCTGTCAATTGATTAGTGTACATAATTTATGGCATCCATATATTTATATATTTTTATATGAATGGAAGAATTATGTACAATGATTAATTGATTGTCCAATTTGGATAGTTTGAAAGTTGTAAATAATTTTATAGATAATTATAGTAATTAAACGATATGCTGAGGGTTTAAAAGAAATTTTGGACAGTATTTTTTTTTTATTCTTCTTACTAGAAAACTAAGAAAAAATACTGTCAAAATTTTTTTCAATCCCTATTGCATATCGTTTGATTACTGTTATGAACCTATAGAATTAATGCAATTTTTGAATTTGATAGAATTTATTTTACCTATTAGTTGATGATAGGATACATTAATTGCATATCTGAAAATAATATTTTATGTATTTTTGTTCCTTCAAATATTTATTTATAATGTATTGGTATGTAGTGATTTTTAATGTAAATAATATTTTTTGTTTATAATGCATTGGTATCTAAAAATAATATTTAATGCAAATAATATTTTTTATTTGCCTATATAATAATGTCATGAACTCTAAGCATTGGTATGTATGCACAAATTATGAGTAATTACTACCAAATTATCTTAATGTTATTATATTATGCCTCATTTCTATACATGATTTAATTATAGTATTACCATTTTTATAATAGATAAAGAATGGATGAAGTTAGTTAGGCTTTTACTAGAATATGAGGCTGGACTTCAAAAGTTTCTTAATTTTACTATAGAAAAATTTGGGGACTGTAGACTTATCCAATATCCTTGTAAGAAGTGTATCGATGGATTTTGACTACCTCATCAAGATGTAAATGATTACCTCATTATTTATGATTTTAAATCTAGCTATAAACTTTGTTGGGATCAACATGGTGAGCACAGGCCATAAGAAGGCGATCAACATGATGGGAGAGTAGAACAAATAGTTCATGATATCTTTCTATTTGTTGGCTATAATGATGGTGCATCTATATCCATGCCTAATCTTATAGTTGGTGGAATAACAAACAGTGAGAATGTAGAGAATGTTTCTAAGTTGATGGAGGATGCTGATATTTCATTATATCTTGGATGTCAAAAGATGGCAAAGCTTAAGTTCTTAATTCGGTTGTATCATGCAAAAAGCTTGAATGGGTTTAGTAATAATGAAATGAATTGTATACTAGAGCTTTTGGGAACTTTCTTTTGGACAATGTACAAATCTCAAAGAATAATTATAAAACATCGAAGATTATTGAATAGTTGGGCTTTACTTATACCAAGATACATGCATGCCCTAATGATTGCATGCTCTATTGGGAGGAGGATGCCAATCGAAATTAGTGCACGAGGTGTAGTGTATCATGATAGAAACAAAATAAAGACGGCACATCAACCCATGTTCCTCAAAAGTTAATATGGAACTTTCTTTTGATATCGATATTACAAAAATTATTTATGTCGGTAAGGACATCGAAGGAGATGAGATGGCATGAAGAGAAGTGAACAAAAAATGATGTATTGAGGCATCCAGCCGATGGAGAGGCATTGCAAAAATTTAATAAAATACATCCTAACTTCGCATAAGAGATATGCAATATGAGATTAGGCTTGTCATATGATGGTTTTAACCCATTCACGTACATGACTATCAACCACAGTGTATGGCCAATGTTTACTTATGTTTACAATTTTCCACCATAGATATGTATGAAAAAATCGTTAGCTTTCATGATAGTGTTCATCCCTAGACCGATGGAGGTAGATATTGCCGAAGGATGGCTATCCAAGAGGGGTGATGAATTGGGTTCTTATAAAATTTCAAACTTAATTGAACTTTAATAAGAATGTGCTTTAACAATTATCCAAAAGATGTGGTGAAGATATATGCAATATAAATAGTAGTGGAATTAAATCATATAAATTGCTAATGGTGAAATAAAACTAAGTTAAGCAAGAATTGAAAGCAAGTAAAGCAAATATAAGAAGGCACAATAAACACACAAAATTTATAGTGGTTTGGAGCAATCTACTCCTACGTCCACTCTCCAAGCTTTCTTTGAAAATTCTATTATAATTCTTCCTTGATTATAGTGTGTTTGTTTTTCCAGACTTATAAATAAATCCAATTGATTTTCATCAGGAGTACTAATCAAAACTTTACACCATTAGTTTTCTAGACTCACTAATAATCCAGTTGATTTTAACCTTGGCTAACCAACTACAACCATATAATGATTGTTTTTCCTGGCTAACAATCAATCTTGATTGGTTTTAATCTTGGCTCATCAATCAAACCAATACAACATCCAATTAGGAGTTTGGACTAGCCTTTGTCCCAAATTTCTTTCCTTCCAAAGAAACTTGAAATATAATAAACCCAAAAATGAATGCAAAAAATTAAATCTAGAAAAATAAAATTCTTTGAAGAATCGAAAGAAGTTTGAATGATGATAGTTGATCACTTGACTTTTTTTTGAATGCTTGAGTGATAGTGAGGCTCCTTGGTTCTCGACTTGATCATTTTTTTACTTCAATTCACTTTTACACTCACTTGCTTGAGGATGATTTATAGTGGAAGAACAAAAGATAATTCTGAAAATAACTTCTTTTTTTTTTAGCTCACTCATTTTGCTTTCTTAATGGATACTCAATAAACTCTCCAAAAATTTTTTTTTTAATGCTCCAAAAGTTTTCTTATATATTCTTGAGGTTTTTCATTACTTTTTATCACCTAGGAGGTCTTCAAAAAATGATATAGCCATTAGAGACATGAAAATAGTCATTGAGAAGCTTATGGGATGAAATGCTGTAGATATGAAAACTAGCTATTGGGGATAAATCCCGCCCCAGCC
The DNA here is from genome assembly GCA_006176705.1 of Cocos nucifera. Taxonomy (NCBI): domain Eukaryota; kingdom Viridiplantae; phylum Streptophyta; class Magnoliopsida; order Arecales; family Arecaceae; genus Cocos; species Cocos nucifera. Next base: position 94,099 of record QRFJ01001088.1, on the reverse strand, counting down.
AAAGTCTAGCTCGATACCTAGCCTAATGCAACCAGTAGCCGTAGAAGAGCTTCGGCAGACGGGCTTCAGCTGAACTCCCAGCGACCGAGCTTCTTCCAGCAGGCTGAACTAGTTAGCTGTCGAACTTCTTCCGGACTCCCAGCATCAAGACCGAACTTCTTGGGCGGCCGAACTCCTTCGGACTCCCCACGGCCGAACTCCCTCGGACCCCCACGGTCGAACTCTTCGGACTGACTCCAAGCGGCCGAGCTTCAACGAAGTCCCCCAGTGCCCAAACTTCTCGGCAATCATCCCTCGATCGAACTCTACAGATGGCCGACCCTTCAGCCAGCCGAACTCCCCAAGCGGTCGCCCCTCAGCCGAACTCCTCAGCGGCCGAACTGCCTAGCGGCCAAACTCCCCAGGCTCCGGGCCAAACTCCTTCAGCCGGCCGAACTGCCTAGCTGTCGAACTTTCCAGCGCCCAAGCCCCGGGCCGAACTCCTACCGCCGACCGAACTGCCTAGCGGCCGAACTTCCCAGCGCTCGGCTCCGGGCCGAACTCCCACATCCGGCCGAACTACTTACCGCCCGAGCTTTTCGAACTCCACAGCAACCGCCCCTCAGTCGAAGTCCAATAGTCAGCCGAGCTCTCCAACGGCCGAGCTTTGGGTTCCCTGCGGACGAGCCTTAGCCGCCAGCCAGACGCCTATGGGAGCTGGACTCCCTCCAAGCTTCCTCTTTAGCCAGCCGAACTCCCTTAGCCTTCCCTTCAGTCGGACACCCCTATGAGATGAATTATCACCATCAGTCTGCATCAGACGACATGGCCACCACTGCCGGCAACGCCACTCCCTGACGGCGCCTTCCTCTCTGTACCGAACTCCATGCGGCCCACGACTCGCCAGTATGGCCATCACCGATCGCCTGACGACGCCTTCCTCTCCGTACCGAACTCCATGCGACGGTATGGCTGTCGCCATCAACTTAGCTCCACCTACAAAGGACCCTTCCGATACGCTAAGGCTAAGCTCTCTGATCTCTAATCTCTCTGAGCTCTCCTCTTCTTCTTCTCTAAGCTCTGAAACTCATTCCGAGCACTCCATTTCTGTTGGCCGAAAACTGACTTGACCGTCGGAGGGTCCTGTCGGAGCCACCCCCCATCGGTTTCGGATGGGACTTTGTCTTGCAGGTCCCCGATGACGACCTCAGCAGCCTCGACTTCGGCGACCTTCGACGATGATGAGTTTCTGCACTAATAGATTGGTGCTAGAAGGAGGGCCGAACCTCCGAGGTTTCCTTATTCTTAAAGGAGTGCTCGGCAACCTTTTTCTTCCCTCTTCGGAGATCTCCTCCTTTCTTACTAGAGTTCTCTCGAAGAAGAAATGCCTCCTAGGAGAGCTTCGACACGACGCTCGATAGCCTCCGCGGTCCGGACCCATCCAGATCCGTCTGTCCCTGCTTCAGCCCCGGCAGCTCAGGTTCTACCTATACCTGCGGTGGAGGTGGAGCAGCTCGACCTGCTTGTCCGACAGGTCCATGGCCTCACGAAGGCATTGTAGGTTATACAGCAGCCTCAGGTGGCGACTCCACCAGGAAACCTACCATTGGAATGTCGGGAATCGGCCCCAAGAAAGAGTAACAGGGCCAGCGTACCGATCGCCCCGGAGGAGGGGAAACAGAGGGCCGCGGATCCATGTTCGGATCTTTGTTCTCTTCTGGGGGAGACCTTCCCCATTCGTAGTCGGAAGCACCCCAAGGTCTGCAGCCAAGACGATGCCCTCGATTGCAGACTATGGGAGATGGACCAGCGTATTGAAGAGCTTGGCTGCGTCACCTCGGCTCATCATGCCGACGTCCATGTCGAACCTCCCTTCTCTCCCCAAATTATGCAGGAACCTATCCCACCGACCTTCGAGCTCCCTCAATTGGAAAGCTACGATGGAACTTCTGATCCAGTTGATCACCTGGAGGCCTTCCGTGCCATGATGCTGCTTCACGGTGCTTCAGATGCCATGCTGTGCCGAGCCTTCCCATCTACCTTAAAGAGAGCAGCGAGAAACTGGTACTCGGCATTGAAGCCAAACACGATCTTCTCTTTCGACCAGATGAGCAGTCGGTTTGCGGCCCACTTCATCAGCAGCCGATGATCGAGCCGAGGTTTAGATTCCCTGATGAGCATCAAGCAGAAGCAAGGAGAATCCATCCGGACTTACGTCATCCGATTTAACGCCGTGGCATTGAAAGTCCGGGACTTGGACCAGTCTGTCGTGATGGCCGCATTCAAGCACGGCCTTCAGAAAAATAACTTGCTGTTCTCTCTGAAAAAAAAGTATCCCAGGGACTTCGCCGATCTGCTGGCTCGGGCCTAGAGATATGCCCGTGCGGAAGAAGCCTTCAAGTTGAAAGATGAGGAGCTCGTCAGAAAGGAGCGGCTGGCGGACGAGGAAGAGTCGAGCGAAGTTCGGCTGCACTCGCAGATCCCCTACGAAAGCAGGCGGGCCCGAACTCCTCAAACTCGCCCCGATAGAGGGGCGAGAGGGAGCCCTCCTCCCAGAAGGTTCCGCCACTATGCCCCCCTCAACGCTTCTCGAACTCAGATTCTCATCGAAGTAAAAAACCAGCTGTCGAGATCAGAAGGGTTACGGTCTCCCCCAAACAAGCGTGATCGAAATAAGTGCTGTCTCTACCATCGCGACCACGGCCACGACACGGAGGGATGCATCCAGCTCCGAGATGAAATCGAGGAGCTCGTCAGAAAGGGGCGGCTGGGTAAATTCCTCCGGTACCAGCCTAAAGCAGAAAAAGATCAGCCAAGGGCGTTGCCATAGTCAGAGATCGAAAGAAGGTCGGCCACCTTACGGCGTCATTCACATTGCCCCTGGAAAGATCTCGGTGCATCAGCGATTCGTCGTCTCCCAGCGATAAGAGCTTGCACCAAGTCGAGGAGGCCAGTATGAGGAGGTCGTCCACCCTGGGACTTATTTGTCGAAGAAACGCGGAGGAACAACGTTACCACACCTTGAAATACAGAATTTGGGGATGCGCTACTAGTAACTTTCTTTCAATAAAATTTTTTTCTTTCGATAATATTATTTCTGGATGCGAAAATTATGCAACGATAGGGAAGAAGCAGTCAATAATTGCCCCATTAGGAATAAGAGGAGAACCTCGTCCTAACACGAGCACCAACCTCGGCTAGAGATAAGATCTCTCCCGAGCGAAACCTCAGTTAGGAACAGGAGGAGAACCTCGTCTTAATGCGAGCAACAACCTCGGCTAGAGATAAGATCTCTCTCGAGCGACCGTGAACAACCTCGGTTAGGAACAGGAGGAGAACCTCGTCCTAACGCGAGCACCAACCTCGGCTAGAGATAAGATCTCTCCCGAGCGACCGTTGACAACCTCGGCTAGAGATAAGATCTCTCCCGAGCGACCGTGAACAACCTCGGTTAGGAACAGGAGGAGAACCTCGTCCTAACACGAGCACCAACCTCGGCTAGAGATAAGATCTCTCCCGAGCGACCGTTGACAACCTCGGTCGAGAAAGGATCCGCATGTGCCCCCATAGCCCGAGGAACAGAAGGAGATCCTCGTCCTGACGCGAGAAAGTCGAAGGCCTCATTCATAAAGGACGAGATGGGGGGAGAGGCTCAGACGACAGTCCGCATGTGCCCCCACAGCCCGTTATGAATAAAAGGAGAACCTCATCCTAACGCAGCACCAACCTCGGCTAGAGATAAGATCTCTCCCGAGCGACGAGTTAACCTCGGCTAGAGATAAGATCTCTCCCGAGCGACCATGAACAACCTCGGTTAGGAACAGGAGGAGAACCTCATCCTAAGCGCGAGCACCAACCTCGGCTAGAGATAAGATCTCTCCCGAGCGACCATTGACAACCTCGACTAGAGATATGATCTCTCCCGAGCAACCGTTGACAATCTCGACTAGAGATAAGATCTCTCCCGAGCGACCGAGTCAACCTCGGCTATAGATAAGATCTCTTTTGAGCGACCGTGAACAACCTCGGTTAGGAACAGGAGGAGAACCTCGTCCTAACGCGAGCACCAACCTCGGCTAGAGATAAGATCTCTCCCGAGCGATCGTTGACAACCTCGGCTAGAGATAAGATCTCTCTCGAGCGACCGAGTCAACCTCGGCTAGAGATAAGATCTCTCTTGAGCGACCGTGAACAACCTCGGTTAGGAACAGGAGGAGAACCTCGTCCTAACACGAGCACCAACCTCGGCTAGAGATAAGATCTCTCCCGAGCGACCGTTGACAACCTCGGCTAGAGATAAGATCTCTTCCGAGCGATCGAGTCAACCTCGGCTAGAGATAAGATCTCTCCCGAGCGATCATGAACAACCTCGATTAGGAACAGGAGGAGAACCTCGTCCTAACGCGAGCACCAACCTCGGCTAGAGATAAGATCTCTCTCGAGCGACCGTTGACAACCTCGACTAGAGATAAGATCTCTCCTGAGTGATCGAGTCAACCTCGGCTAGAGATAAGATCTCTCCCGAGCGAAAGCCTCATTCACAAAGGACGAGATGGGGGGAGAGGCTCGGACGACAGTCCGCATGTGCCCCCACAGCCTGTTAGGAACAGGAGAAGAACCTCGTCCTGACGCGAGCAAAGTCGAAGGCCTCGTTCACCAAGGACGAGATGGAGGGAGAGGCTCAGACGATGGTCCGCATGTGCCCCCATAGCCCGTTTGGAACAAAAGGAGAACCTCATCCTAACGTGAGCAAAGTTCATGTCCGAGCTTCGAAGTCCACAGGAAAGAGAGTCTCTATCAACCTCGGCCAGAGATGAGATCTCTCCCGAGCGATCGTGGACAACTTCGACTATGGATCAGATCTCCCTCGAGGAACTGGGCCAACTTCAGTAGCAGAAGATGAGATCTCCCCTGAGCGCCCGTATCAACCTCGGTCAGAGTGCCTGAGTAACCTCGGATAGACGTAAGGCCCACGACAACCTCGGCCCGAGTGCCCGAGTAACCTCGGATAGATGTAAGGACCGCGACGACCTCGGCCAGAGAGCTTCAACATCGACCTTGGCTAGATAAAGCAACTGTATCAACTTCAAGCTGGAGATGGGATCTCCCTCAAGCTTCAACCCAGACCAGCACAGAGCTCAGAGGAAGACTTCGGCAGTCGCCTTTCCTGCACTCCCTTCCTTCGATTTTCGAACTCAGGAGTGGGGGGGCTAGTGTTGGGGATAAATCCCACCCCAGCCGAAGTCTAGCTCGATACCTAGCCTAATGCAATCAGTAGCCGCAGAAGAGCTTCGGCAGATGGGCTTCAACCGAACTCCCAGCGGTCGAGCTTCTTCCAGCAGGCCGAACTAGTTAGCTGCCGAACTTCTTCCAGACTCCCAGCATCAAGACTGAACTTCTTGGGCGGCCGAACTCCTTCGGGCTCCCCATGGCCGAACTCCCTCGGACCCCCACGGCCGAACTCTTCAGATTGACTCCAAGTGGCCGAGCTTCAACGAAGTCCCCCAGTGCCCGAACTCCTCGGCAATCGTCCCTCGACCGAACTCTACAGATGGCCAACCCTTCAGCCAGCCGAACTCTCCAAGCGGTCGCTCGTCGGCCGAACTCCTCAGCAGCCAAACTGCCTAGAGGCCGAACTCCCCAAGCTCCGGGCCGAACTCCTTCAGTCGGCCGAATTGCCTAGCTACCGAACTTTCCAGCGCCCAAGCCCCAGGCCGAACTCCTACCACCGATCGAACTGCCTAGCGGCCGAACTCCCCAGCGCCCGGCTCTGGGCCGAACTCCCACATCCGGCCGAACTACTTACCGCCTGAGCTTTTCGAACTCCACAGCAGCCGCCCCTCAGCCGAAGTCCAATAGTCAGCCGAGCTCTCCAACGGTCGAGCTTTGGGTTCCCTGCGGACGAGCCTTAGCCGCCAGCCAGACGCCTATGGGAGTCGGACTCCCTCCAAGATTCCTCTTCAGCCAGCCGAACTCCCTTAGCCTTCCCTTCAGCCGGACACCCCTACGAGATGAATTGTCACCATCAGTCTGCATCAGGCGACATGGCCACCACTGCTGACAACGCCACTCCCTGACGGCACCTTCCTCTCCATACCGAACTCCATGCGGCCCACGACTCGCCAGTATGGCCGTCCCCGACCGCCTGACGGCGCCTTCCTCTCCGTATCGAACTCCATGTGACGGTATGGCTGTCGCCATCAACTAAGCTCCGCCTATAAAGGACCCTCTCGATACGCTAAGGCTAAGCTCTCTGACCTCTAATCTCTCTGAGCTCTCCTCTTCTTCTTCTCTAAGCTCCAAAACTCATTCCGAGCACTCCATTCCTGTTGGTTGAAAACTGACTTGACTGTCGGAGGGTCCTGCTGGAGCCACCCCCACCGGTTCTGGATGGGACTTTATCTTGCAGGTCCTTGACGGCGACCTCAGTGGCCTCGACTCCGGCAACCTCCGACGATGATGAGTTTCTGCACCAACACTAGCCATTATAGTTATTGGATCGGCTCAGTCCTTTGACTTCAAAAATTTGGCTTTATGTTTACTAAGACTGGGTTGATTAAGTTTTTTACTAGGTTGACTAAGCTTTGGGTCAACTCAGTTTTTACTAGGTCAGCTCAATCATTAGCCTTTAAAAATTATGCGTATTATTCTATATGAGTGGCTTTTTGTCTTCAACTTTTGAAGATTTCTTCCATCTTGATTTTTATGATCTTTCCTACCATTAAGGCTTCCAAAAGTTTCTTATTTGAATCTTATTTGAGCATTTGAAATCATTCTTTTCTTTGACTTTTCTTCTTTTGAAAAAATATCTTCTATAGATAATTTTTTCATTTTAAGCACATGAAAGATCCTATATACAATCTTGAAATACATGATTAGTATCATTTATACTAAATATTTTGAAATCATCAAAATCAATCTTAGTGTCAACAATCTTTTTCTTTTTTATGATGATAAAATCTTAAATATCTGCATAATAAAAATAAATAATGTGTTTCATTGCATTTTATCAAAATGTATCATGAAGAATAGATTAAATACATAAATGAGTACTTCATGAATATTCTCAATTTATCTTTTAATTTATTATACATAATTAATTCATTATACATATTTTATGTACTTATTTTAAATTTATGTCTCAATTCAAATCAATAAGTATTAAAGTTTCAATCATCAAATTCATTGAGTTTCTTAAGTATTAATCTTTCAAGCATACACTCAATATTTTTTTTCTATTTTTGATAGCATAAAAAAACCAATTGGAAGGATGAAGAAAAATCATCAAAATCAATAATATGAATGTATCAAAGTAAGAGATGTATCAAGTTCAGAAAATTAATTTAAATAAATTAATTTTTTTTAAAAAAATTATTCTTTGACTTAAAATAAGTTTAAAATATTTTTTTTAATTTTAAAAATTAGTTTGAATTTAAATATCAAAGGTTCTTTCTTTTTTGAATGAATATGATCTTTAATTAAATTTTTAAATATGCACTTTTAAGCTTTAAGAGGAATAGAATCTTTTAAAAGATTTGAACATGAAATCAAGTATAATATATACTTTAATATTCAATCTTTTTTTTAAAAAAATAATTAATTTAGTTAAAAAAAAGGCATGTATCGAAAATGTATCGAGCAAGTCAAAAATAGCATCAAAAGTAATACACATCAAAAGTGATTTTACAATGATTTCTAAATGCACATAAAAAATTCAATATCACATTTGAATTGATAAATATATTTTAAAATTAAATTTAAAAATTTATTTTTAAGTAGGAATATGCTTCAAATTCTATTTCAACTCTAAATAATCAAATCATGTAAATCATTAAAAGCACATGAAGGCTCAAATTGAGAAAATTGCAAAGTAATTGATGAGAATTTAAGATCAAAACTCAATTTCTTTTAATACAAATTAATTTGAACTTTCAATCAATTTAAGATAAACTATAAAAAGTATTTCTCCCCCTCTTTTTGAGATTATATGCTTGAAAATTTATTTTTCCCTTAATATTTTAATAATATTTTTTCTCCCTATTTGTCATGATTAATGCTAAATAATTTTACTTTTCAACTTTACTCTATTTTTCTTTCAAATTAAGCACATTCCACATGAATTTAATCTTTAAAATTAGATTTTCAACTTTCAAATTCAAAAGTATTCTCAAATTTAGATTTTTTATTTTTTTAATATTTTCTCACTCTTAGTTTTGCAAACAAAGATATTTTCAAAAAATATAATTTCAATATGCATTTAGGGAATAGCTATAGAACTTTTCAATTTTAAGGATTTTGAGCATTAAAATCAAAATTTCAGCAAGAAAATCATTTTAAGCTTTAAAGATTCAATAGAGATGAAATTTTTTTTTGAATAATATATCCTTAAAAATACTTTTTTTTTTAGATATTAAAGTAGATCATTCAAAAGTATATCATAAGAATTTATCTTACACGATGTAGTAGCAAGAATGTAGTGATAGAAATTCAAATTTGAGACATAGTGTACCTTTGTTTTTGTTAAAAGATAAAAGTGATGTAATTTAAGACAAAAATAAACTATTTGATATCAATTATAAGAATTATGATATCAATTATGATTAATTTTTTAAAAAAATTTCTCTTGATACCAATTGCTTTAAAATTTAAGTCAAATGATAATTTGCTTAAAAAAGATTTCTTGATACCAATCAAAGATTTAAAAAGAATATTTGTTAAATTCATTTCTCTACAATAATCAAATTCATATTTCAAAGTTAAAATCTTTCAAATTTAGCTTGATACTAATTATTTCAGTTTTAAATTTATAAAGATGAATCAATTCAAATCAATCAAAATAAATCTTAAAAAGATTTTCAATTATTCTTCAAAAAAATCATATCTTTTTTTTCTTAAGAAATATTAAGCAATTAGATTTATAAAAGATATATATTTTTGAATTTATCTTAAATGATATCATATCAAGAATATAATTATACAGAATTAGATTTGAGACAAAGATATTCTTCTCTTTTTGCCAAAAGATAAATCAATAAAATACAGGATAAATAGTAAGCTATTTGATATCAATTGATTAAAACTAAATTTTTTTTAAAATATTTAGCTTTAAAAATAAATGAAAGCTTCATTAAAATATTTTGCTTGATATCAACTTTAAAAGATTCAAGAAGAGCATTTCTCATATTCGATTTTCAAAATCAATCAATGAATGTTCATAAATTCTTTTTTAAGATAAAAAAGGTAATCAAAATGATAATCAAGAAAGATATTCAAGTTAATTTAGGGGATAAAAAAAATCAATTAGAGGATTTCTATAATCAAATTAAATAAGATTAAATCAAGAGAAAACTAGATAAAAGCTTTATGAGTTTAGTTCAATTAGAGAGTTTTGAAATTGTTAGGGGTCAATCTTATCGAAAATATTGTCCTAAAGCCAATCATAAGCCTATTGATAGTTGAGCCATTTTTTGTATTTATATATAAATTATAAATTAATAAATATTATTTTGATATTTTCATCATAAATTTTTTGCATCTTCTAATGAATTCTAGTGTTGTGATGAAGTTCTTAGAATTATTTAAAATTAATAAAAAAGAATTTATCATTTAGTCCTTAAATCTGTTTGCGATCAAATGATACATTATTACCAAGGATGATAACGTTTATCGAGTGTAAGTCGTTGTATATCATATGGATTAGTTATCCTCTTAACCAAGGAGTGTAGAGGGTATGGCATGCAGATGAGATGTAGGAGTACATCTGCACTGAATGTGATCAACTTTGAAGCTTTCTGCTATCAAGATTTAATTCGAAGGGATATGTGTATAAATATCCCTTCTATCTGAGATTGCCACGGTGACTTCCAAGCAACTCACTGTGCTTTGATACCAGACTATCTGAATTTCTAATTTAGTGATGGAAGATTTTTGGATATAGTCAAGTACTTAAGGAGTTAGTGTGTGAATCAAAATGGGATTGACCACTTTGGATTTCAGGAGTTGTGTTTAATTGTATTTTAATTTAGCAAAGCCTTGGCTAGGATAGCTCTTGTGAGGAGTCATAGGACTAATTACATTGAGATACGATATGAGTGTACTTTTTAGAGTTGGCAGTTTAACTTTGAGTCATTCTAAATATAGAGATCAAAGAGATGAATTATACGATAACCATATTCGAATAAATTCTGAATGTTGCGATTACAACTATTTGATCTATTCGGATGTCGGGTACTATTACTAGATGGTCACATCGATTAGTATAAAAATTGATTTCTATGTTACTGACTTAGGCTCGAACCTATAGGATCATACATATTAGAGATTTCTACCTAATCTGATGGCTGATGAAGAGTCCCACTGGACTAGAATTCTATGGTCAAGAGTTCTACTAGATTAGGACTCTATGACCAAGAGTCCTATTATATTGAGACTCTGAGTCCTATAGGAACTTTATGATCGAGAGTCCTATTGGTTTGAAACTCTGTGATCATGAGTTTCACTCATTTGGAATACTGGGCTCAAGAGTACCACTATTCGATTAAGAATTTCATATAAATAGAACTCTATTGCTTGGACATCCATTTGATTTGAACTCTATATTTATGAGAGATTTAATTAGTAATTTGATTACTAATTAACTTAATTTAATTGAGTGATGAGTTTTAGATCAAGTCCAATTGAATTGGATTCAATTGGATTTGATCCGATTAGGTTATGAGATGATCTAATCGCCGAGGAGGTTTGTTTCTTGATTTGATCAGAGGTTAGGCTTAATTAATTTTTGATTTGATTAGAATTTAATTAATTTTTTTTAAGTTTAATTTAGTTGAATTTAATCTAATCTAATTGGAACTTGCCAAATTAGTTTGGATTAGGTCTTAATTGGATAAGATTTTTAAGACTAGTTTGACTAGTCTTCCCTACTCCACATCATCCTTTGACTTGCACCCTTCTTCTCTATGAGAATTAAATTCTTGTGTAGTGTTTTCCATGCACAAGAGGCCTCACGCCTAGTCTTTCCACACTCCTAATGGATAAGTATGGGTGGTTATTCATTTAAATTCAAATGGGATTTAAGTTTGAATGAAAACCAACTTATCTCTATCCATTCCCACTCATTCTCTATGCGTTGTCGCACATTTTAAAAGAGAAATGAGAGGGGGTGTGTGCAATATCTGAAGAGGAGTCCTTCTCCACATGGTCCACCCTTTTGTGTATAAAAAATACTAAATTTGGTATCAAACATGCTTATTTTGGAATTAGATGTTCTATATAGTTCAAATTTGATACTCTTTTAAAAATAAATTTTCTGAATTTGATAGTTAAATTATCTAAATTTAAAAGTTAATATTGGTATCAATTAAACTTATGATAAAAATGCTTATTTTTAAAGAAAAAGGGAAGGAAAAGTTGAAAAGTAATTTATGGCATTAATTATGAAAAATAAGAAGAGAAAATATTATTGAAACTATTTTGGAACTTGACAAAAATAAAAATTATTGATGATCATTTGTACTTCACTTGTTTTGATTGATTTATTTTAAATAATTATTTGTAATTCATGTATTTTAATCATATCATCATTCTCTTTAACTATTAATTGGTATCAAGATTTTATTTTTGATCTTAAATTCTTAAATAATTGTATTATGTTCCTTTTAACTTGAGCTTTCATATGATCTTGATCTCTTAATTTAATTCGATTGATTTGATTGTTAAATTATTTTTGATGACTAATTAGAGTTAAAGTAAATTTGAAACATATTCTCACTCTAAACTAATTTGATTTAATTTGAGTTTGACAATCTGATTTACCATTTTGATACATACTTTTAATTTTAGAAACTTATTTAAAAATCTAAATATAATACTAAAATTTTGATGTGCATTGAGAATTTTCTATAAAAGTACTTGTATCAAGTATCTTTTATTTAAGAATTAAGTTTAAATAAGTGATTCTCATTTGCCATGATACTACATATTATAATCATTGATCTGCTCGATATATTTTCGATACATATCTTTTTTGAACTCAATTGATTCAAATTTCTTAAGAAAAGAAAAGATTAAATATTAAGGTACATATTATGCTTGATTTTATAATCAAATCTTTTGAAAAACTCTATTCCTCTTAAAGCTTAAAAGTACATAGTTGAAAATCTAATTAAAATGATCATATTCATTCGTTGAAAATCTGATTAAAATGATCATATTCATTCAAAAAGGAGGAGAGCCTTTGATATTTGAACTCAAGCTAATTTTTGAAAGTGAATGAAGTATTTCAAATATGTTTTAAATCAAAAGATAATTTTTCAAGAAGAAATAATTCATTTGACTTGATTTTTTTTAAATTGATACATCTCTAAATTAATATAATTATCATATATTATTGATTTTGATGATTTTTCTTTATCCTTCCCATGAGCTTTTTGATGCTATCAAAAAGAAGGAGAGGAATGTTGAGTATATGCTTAAAAGATTAATACTTAAGAAACTCAATAAATTTGATACTTGAAATCTTAATAATCATTGATTTGAATTGAGATAGAAACTTGAAATGAGTATATAAAATATGTACAATGAATTAATTATGTACAATGAACCAAAAGATTAATTGAGAATATTAATGAAGTACTCATTCATGTATTTAATCTATACTTTATGATATATTTTAATAAAATATATTATTTATTTTTATTATGCATATACTTAAGATTTTATCATCATTAAAAACTTAAGAAATTGTTGACCCTAAGATTGATTTTGATGATGCTAAAATATTGAGTATAAATGATACTAATCACATATTCAAGAATATATATAGGACTTTTCAAGTGCTTAAAATGAAAAAATTATTCATAGAAAAATTCTCTCAAAAGAAGAAAAGTTAAAGAAAAGAATGATTTCAAATGCTCAAATAAAGCTCAAATAAGAAGTTTTTGGAAGTCTTAATGGTAAAAAAGATCATAAAAATTGAGATGGAAAAAGCCCTTAAAAGTTGAAGACTAAAAGTCATTCATGTAGAAAAATATGCAGAATTTTTGAAGCAGATTTTTTAAAGGCTAAGGACTGAGCTGGCTCAGTAAAAAACTGAGTTGACCCAGTACTTAGTCGGCTTAGTGAAAAACTTAGTCAATCTAGTCTTATTGAATAGAAAAATAAAAAGCTGATTTTTGAAATCTAATGATACCGAGCCGATCTAGTGGGAACTGAGTCAACTCAGTGAAAAACTGAGCCAACCCAGTGACTATAATGACTAATTTTTTAGAACTTTAACTTTTTATCCACAACGACTTCCAACAACTATTCTAAGGATTCCAATGGTCAAAACTCATTCTCCAGCTACTTTAATGCATATAAAAGGCAAGAGAGTCAATGGGAAAAGCAAGAAAGTGGATTAAAGAGAGAAAATCTTCAAACTAAGAGAGGGTTATTAAATATCATTGAGAAATGAAAAAAGAGAGGGATAGAGTGCACAGAATTGAGGGCTTTCCAAGAGTGATCTTCTTCAATATCCTCAACATCCTCTCAAGCATTAATTGAAGAGAAGTCAAGCTTCCAAAGATCAATCATTCAGCTCCTTCTCCGTGCTTTAAAGAATTTTTATTTTCTATTTTTTTGTATTGAAATGATATTTTATTTACTTTACAAATTTCTTTGGAGGAAAGAAACTTGAGGTAAAGATCGGTCCAAGCCTGTAACTAGATGTTGTATGGTTTGATTGGTGAGCCAAGGTTAAAATCAATCAGAGTTGATTGTTAGCCTGAGAAAATAATCATTGTATGGTTATGACTGGTGAGCAAGGTTAAAATCAATTGGATTGTCAGTGAGCCCGGAAAACTAATGGTGTAAGATTTTGGTTGGTGCTCCTATTGAAAATCAACTAGATTTATTTATAAGCCCAAAAAAATAAACACTATAATCAAGAAAGGATTATAGTAAAATTTTTTAGAAAAGCTTGGAGAGTGGATGTAGGAGCGGGTTGCTTCAAACCATTATAAATTTCGTGTGTTTATTGTACTTTCTTATTTTGTTTACTTGCTTTGCACTATCTTAATTCTTACATAGTTTTATTTATACTTTAATTTTGCTGCTATATATATTGATCATATTAAATCACTTAAATAAATTTAAATTGAAGCACATTATTGATTAGATTTTAGATTTGGCTAAAATTTTATAAATACCTAATTCACCCCCCCTCTTGGGTAGCTATCCTTGGGCAGCATTGATCAAATTGAAACTAATGAACTGGTTGGTATCTAAGATAAGTTTGGCAGTTTAGACAAGTGGTTTTCAATTAGGAGCTACTTGCATTGACTCGATCTTTGACGAGTTAATGGCATATCCCTTCTAGTGATCTTACTTACCCGATCAACTTGGTGAATTAGATTTTGATTAGATCACTTAGTGATTTGAGTTCACCCATGTTAAATTAGGCAAATCAATGTGACTGATTTAGGTGCTCCTAAGATCGGCTTCAATTAGGTCTTTTTTTATATGACTTGATAAAGTCAATGGGAGGATCGTAATTGGCTGGTTAATCTTCTCTCCTCTTCTTAAAATGAGGTAACCAAATCCTCTAAAATTATTAGATTCTTAAAAATAAAATAGTTATAGTGATAACTAGGTCATAGCCTCCCATTAAGTTGAGTGATAATGGATCCAAAGTTTAATAATCATTGGAGGTCCAAAAGCCTGGTGTTTATTGACTAATAAAATTATCATTCATAATATGATGATTTGGCTATCTTCCTAATGGTGGTTAGGTTGGCCGACCAAAGTCGGACCTGATTATTCATTGGTTAGATGCACCAAATATGGTCATATTAATGGTTGGACCTAACCGAACCTTTTTGGTGGAGGCCAAAACCTACTAATTAAGCTTCTGGGATAAAATTAAAATTACTATAAGTTGTTTAGAAAAATAATTGGTTAAGAACCTATCCATAGATGCACATAGGTTGACCGACCAAAGTCAGACTTATGTGTAGTCTATGTAGATTCTAGTATCCACTAAGAAATTAAAATAATTTTTTGAATTGGAGGTAGAGGCTACCGGTTCATATAAAATAGTGGAAGAACCTTTAGACTAAAGTCCAAATCTTTAGGCTTAATAATTCATATACCAATTAAATTTTAGTTTTCCTTTTTGCGTAGTAATAGCCACTACCCTGTCACTCCGATCATTATTGGATAATGACAAATTGATGGGACCTAACTTGGATAGTAGGTATCGAAAGTTGAAAATCATCCTAGAGCATGAATGGATTTTGTACATTTTGATAGATTCAGCACCTGAGGAGCCAACTCCAAATGCTAGAGGTACGGCTTGAGATACTTACCAGAAGTGGCTCAATGATCGCACCACCATTCGGTGCATTATGTTGGCAGTAATGAATGATGAGTTCAGCTGCAGATTCAAGAACACCCAGCCATAGGATATGCTGCAAATGTTGAACGAGTCCTTTGGCATGCCTGACGATGCTGAGAGGCACAAGACTAGTTATGCTATTTTCAATACTCGGATGAGGGATGGGGCGTCAGTCATCGACCATGTATTATACATAATCAAGATGATTGAGCGCCTGAGTAAGCTCAGCTTTTTCTTGCATGAGAAGCTTAGGAAAGATGCGATATTGAACTCTTTGCCTAAGTCCTTCCTTCCATTCCTTACTTATTTTAGAATGATAAAGCCTGTAATCAACTACCATGGTTTGCTGGGGTTGCTGCAGAACTTTGACAAGAATCACCAACTCCATAAAGAGTTGGTAAATGTAGTGGAAGGATTTTCTTCTACTCATCGACCCTTTAAGAAAGGGAAGAAGAACAAGAAGAAGAAGAATAAGGAGGTGCAGTAGCATGCTGGGACGTCTGCATAAGGTTAGACCAAGAAGCCCAAGCTCGATCAGAGTCAGGTAGGGTGCTTCTTTTGTAAAAAATTGGGGCACTAAAAGAGGAACTATCCTCAATACATTTTCTTCCTAAACTCGAGCAAACTGAGAAAGAAGCAACCAATTGCTGGGCATGGTAATTATATGATAACACCTTGCAACTTCTCAATATGTGATACTACTACCTGGGTATTAGATATCAGAAGTCCTTATCATATTTATAATTTGATGCAAGGTTTGCAGATCAGTAGGAGATTTGATGAAGGTGAGAGGTTCCTGAACATTGGAGATAGAAGACATGTTTCAGTTCTAGCTTTAGGAATCATGAACCTTGTAATCAATTCTCATAATGTTAATTTTTGTGAACGTCACTATTGTCCAAGCTTTTTGTTGAATATTATCTTTGTAGGCCTTTTGGTCAGAAACAACTATGAATTTTTAATAAAAAAATTTTGTAATGTCATTTTGAATGATATTACGATTTTTATTGGATAATTAAGTAACAAAATTTATATTATATCACAGCCTGTTAATATGATTTAATCCTTCGATAAATGTCTTAGAGTAAATGATGTGTCTGAAGTCTACTTTTGGTACTATAGGCTAGATGACATTAACAAGAATAGAATAAATAGGTTGACTCAAGAGAAAATCCTCGAAGTTAGTGATTGTGAATCACTTCTGACCTATGGTCCTATCTTCTTAGTAAGATAATCAAGTCATCTTTTATTGAAAAAGATGAGCGAGCTAGTGAACTCTTGGATCTAATATATTTTGATGTATGTGGACCTATGAGCTCAAGTGCTAGAAGTAGATATTTCTACTTTATCACTTTTACAGATAATCTATCGAGGTATGGGTATATTTACTTGATAAAAACATAAGTCAGGATCATTTGGAATGTTCAAGCTATTTTATAATGAGGTAGAAAAGCAAACTAAAAAGAGTATTAAAACTCTTCAATTTGATCGAGGGGGTGAGTGAAAGAAAAATCCTATTTTCCACCATAGGATCGTTCAGATCTGATTGGATCTGAAAAAATATTTTAAAAATTTTTTAAAAATTTTAATCAGATCTGAGATATCTTGAATCTGATCCTTTAGATCTGATATTAAAATTTAAAATTAAAATCAAATTAGATTTAATTTTAGTACCTATTTGGGTAATCTAATTATCCTGTCGATGATCCTGAGGTTTTGGATGGAGCCATACACGTGCATGGCCTCTACCGAAGTTCACTCAGATTGGATCTAGAGATGCTCTCCTTTTGGATCTAATCACCAAATATTAGATCTAAATCTGATTCATAGAGCCTTTAAAATGATTTTTGAAGGCCTCATGTTTATGTTTTGATCAGCAACTTCTTAACATGATCTTTGCAACACCGCTCTCAACACTTGATTGTAGATTTTTGCCCAACCGTTTTGGGTGTGG
This sequence comes from Cocos nucifera, assembly GCA_006176705.1. Classification (NCBI taxonomy): domain Eukaryota; kingdom Viridiplantae; phylum Streptophyta; class Magnoliopsida; order Arecales; family Arecaceae; genus Cocos; species Cocos nucifera. The sequence goes on along the minus strand of QRFJ01001088.1, from coordinate 76,793 downwards.
AGAAGGGAATAGGATTTGAAAGAGAGGCATGGAAAATGATGGGAGAGGTAGGGCTTCCCTGTGGTCTAATCATAATTGCCAAACACCTTTGACAATAGATCTATTTATAGATCTATACGCAGCCCTAGAGTCCTGGCACTTTAAGCAACCCTTTTGCTTAAAGTAGAAGGACTCCATACCATATCCCATGCCCTCTTAACTTTTCTTCTGATTTTTGTCAAACAAAAAAATAGAAAACAAGGCATGGAAAAGAGATAGGGAGAGGAGTTTGGCACAAACTTTAATCTCCCTTGTATTTTGATCTTATCAAAATACATCCAAGCCTATCCAAAAGGGGCGACGCCATGCAGGGACTTTCGCCCATTTTTCTTCATGAAAAATCCTAGGGACGTGCACCCCAGATGAACTCCAATAGGGGCACACGTCTCCTTCTTTCTTTCTTGTAAAGACATGGTCAAACGATCGGGTCAATATCCTGACAAAATCGAAAATGGCAGATGGTGATAGAAATTGGTAGGTATTGTCTTATTTTTATTTAATAAATTAAGATAATCCTTTTTTGATTTGGACAAGCTCTAGTCAGATAAAGACAAACCTATACTGGGTTCTTTGGTGAGCCCAAACAAATTTAGGTCAGCCGAGATGAACCAGAAAGACTATAGAAGAAGAAAATTAAGCTCAATCGTATGCTAGCATGATTTTTTTGAACCTAATTGGACCTAATCCAAATCAATCAGACTGGGTTAACTTAATTGATCATATCTAGATTCAAACCCTTGTTTGTGTGACTTAGTTAGATTCAGTTTCATATGATAATGAGATATATCACGATCTCTATCATTGATATTATCGAAACACCTTTTGATTGATCAAAACTTTTTTGATTCATACAATTAGAATGATCGATCATCAAGATTATTCTAATTGCTCTCAAAATCAACCAGTAACACCTAGCAGTGTATGGTGGCAAGCCATCAGAATAAAAAATGAACCTCTCGGTACAACTACTTGTGTGATTGGATTCTTCTATCTTGAGCCTCGATAAGATTAGGATTAAGGTGAACTCATCAAACCCAACATCTATCATATGAATTAATCATTTGATTTGAATCCGATGTAAAAACCTAATCGAAACTTTTTCTATCATCTTCATACTGTCATGGCCATAGACTTATGAACTCAAGCTCATGATCATCATAGGGCTACTCCTCATCTACCGAGGTAGATAGATCCCTTATTGATGTAATTTAATTCCTATAATGAACATGCTATAGCCAACATACACCTCAGAATTTTGAATAGCTAGAAGACCAAGTTATAGTGTAGTCAAACTATAACACCCTCAAAGTAAACTATCAATGTATCTCAGATCAAAAAATCAGACACATCACTACAGTATCAAGCCAGTCATCGACGAGAAGGTAGACTCCCTTATGATTGCTCGAGGTGGTCACGCTCAGTATCCTCATTCTCCAATGAGTACTTGTACTCTCGCTTCGATGTCGCCACACTATAGATTCAAGATCTATCTATCCAAAGAAAGTAATCGTACACTAATCTTTTGGATGGATCACCATCCTTGTGATGATTCTATGGTCAGGAGTAGTTTATGAGTTAATTATGAAAATTCATACCTTAAATTTTCAACTCTTGAAAATATGAGTTATCATTACCATTAACTCAAAGAATGTATCACAGACACTTTAAAAATACATATTATGATAAAAAATAATTTTTTTATTAATTTATAGTTAAAATTATAAAATTATCCCTAAAAGTGTATTACATGTGTCAACCAATCCGGCTTCTGGGGCACACATCTAACAAACTCCCACTTAATCTAAAGCTAATTGGCTATAAATCTAAGTTCCATCTTTTTTAAGTGGGCTTCGATCTTCTGCTGGCCTAAAGGTTTCGTCAGTGGATCTACCGCATTATCTGTGGAGTTGACTCTCTTGATCTCGACATAATCCATCTCGAGGTAATCGCGGATGAGGTGGAATCACCGCTCGATGTATTTGGATTTTTGATAAGACCTCAGCTCCTTAGCTAGGACTATGATGCCATTATTGTCACAATACAAAGAGATGGCATTCGATGGTATCACTTCGAGCTCTACGGTGAACTTCTTACACCAAAATGCTTCCTTTGTAAGTTTCACGATGATAGCAAAAGTCATCGTGATCACGATGATAGCAAAAGTGCATCGGGGTATGTGTTTATCCTTAATAGTGGAGCTATCTACTAGAAGAGTTTCAAGCAGCACACTGTGGCCGACTCAGTTTGGGAGGCAGAGTATGTTGCTGCATCAGATGCTATCAAAGAAGTGGTGTAGCTAAGAATATTCATCACCGAGCTTGGAGTGACATCCTTTCTTGATGGTCCAATTCTGCACTACTATGATAGCTCTGGAGCCATTATTCAGGCGAAAGAACTGAAGGCATACTAGCGGACGAAGCATATTCTGTGTTGCTACTATCTTATCCGGAAGATCATGGATCAAGGTGATGTCGACCTTCAAAAAATTGATGAGAAGGAAAATCTAGCTGATGCATTCACTAAAGCCATTATAGTGAAGAAGTTCGATGATTTTAAGTCGAAGATGGATACTAGATACTACACCAATTGGCTTTAGTCCAAGTGAAAGATTGTTCGGAATAGTATTTTAAAATCAATCATCAGCCTATTGATGGTTGAGCTATTTCTTATATTTATATATAAATTATAAATGAATAAATATTATTTTGCCATTTTCATCATAAATTCTTTGTATCTTCTAATAAACTTCAGTGTTGTGATGAAGTCCTTAGGACTATTTAAAATTGATAAAGGAGGATTTATCATTTAATCTTTAAATCTATTCACGATCAAATGATACGTTGTTACCAAGGATGATAATGTTTATTGAGTGTAGGTCGTTGTGTGCCATATGGATTGGTTGTCTTCTTAACCAAGGAGTGTGGAGACATTGATATGACAAGCAGGTGAGATGTAGGGATACATCTGCACTGAACGTGATCAACTTCGAAGCTCTCTGATGTCAAGATTTGCTCAAAAGAGATATAGGTATAAGTATCTCTCCGACCTGAGATCGTCATGGTAACTTTTAAGCAACTCACTATACTTTGATGTTGAATAACCTAAATTTCTAATTCAGTGATGAAAGATTTCTGGGCATAGTCAAGTACTTGAGTCGATGTGTGAATCAAGATGGGATTGACCATTTCGAGTTTCAGGAGTTGTGTTGAATTATATTTCAATTTAGCAAAGTCTTGGCCAGGATAGCCCTTATGAGGAGTCACAAAACTAATTATGTTGAGACATGATATGGATGTACTTTTTAGAGTTGGCAGTTTAACTCGAAGTCATTTTAAACATAGAGGTTAAAGGGATGAATTATACGGTAACCATATTCGAATAGGTTCTGAATGTTGCGATTGCAATTATTTGACCTATCTGAACATTGGGGATCATTACTAGATAGTCACATCGATTAGTACAAGAGTTGGTTCTTATGCTACTAGCTTAGGTTTAAATCTATGGAATCATACATATTAGAAGTTCCTATCTGATCTGATGGCTAATGAAGAGTCCCACTAGATTGAGACTCTATGCTCAAGAGTTCTACCACATTGAAACTTTGAGTCCTACTTATCTGAAACTCTATGATCGAGATTTCTACTAGTTTGGAACTCTATAATCATGAGTTCCACTCATTTGGGATACTGGGTTCAAGAATTCTACTAGTTTGGGACTCTTTGATCAAGAGTTTCATATAGATGAAACTCTATTGCCCAAACATCCACTGGATTTGAATTTTATGTTATAAGAGGTTTAATTAGTAATTTAATTACTAATTAAATTAGTTTGATTAAGTGATAAGTTTTGGATCAAGTCTAATTGAATTGGATTCAGTTAGGTTTGATCTGATTAGGTCATGAGATGACCTAATCGTCGAGGAGGTTTGTTCCCTGATTTGGTCAAAAATTTGGCTTAATTAATTTTTGATTTGATTAAAATTTAATTAAGTTTATTTAAGTATAATTTTTTTAGATTTAATCTAGTCTAATTGGGCCTAGCCAAATTTGTTTGGATTGGGTCTTAATTGGATAAGGTTTTCAAGACTTGTTTGACTAATCTTCCCTGTGCCACATCACGCTTTGATTTGCACCCTTTTTCTCTACGAGAATTAGATTCTCATGAAGTGTTTTCCATGCATAAGAGGCCTCACACCTAGTCTTTCCATGCTCTTAATGGATAAGGATGGGTGGTTGTTTATTTAAATTCAAATGGGATTTAAGTTTGAATGAAAACCAACTTATCTCTATCCATTCCCACTCGTTCTTTGTGCATCATCGCACATTTTAAAAGAGAAATGAGAGGGGGTGTGCACAATATCAAAAGAGGAGTCCTCCACATGGTCCACCCTCTTGTCCATGAAAAAATACTGAGAGATTCTTGAGAGAAATTCCAAAGAGAATGTTGCGTAGGGTTCTGGGTGAGTGCTATCTTAGGATTTCAGCCTAGGGTTCGGGAAGAGAGAACGTGAGCTGTGAGTGTCATAAAATCATGAAACTCTTGAGGGACCTTCCTCTTTCTCTCCCTTACCTCTGCTGAATTTTTGGATTGTCCAAAAAATCTGTGGATGGAGATCAAATCAGATAAGTCTACATCAGCCATTAAGGGTTCCGGCATTGAGCTAGCACTAGGGAGGAGCCGATCGGGACCAAGACCTCATGTGCACGATCTATAGAGGCTAGATGTCGTGTGTGGTTGCATCGTGATGAGAGGTCCTCTCTGATAGTATAATTGTGGCGATCAACTATCTGTGCAAGGTATTGCATTCTGAACATAAGTAGTGTAGGAATGGTAAATATGATTTACTACATGTAGTTTTCATTTTTAGTTTTTTTTTATGCATATATGTCATATTACAATCCTAGTTGAAGGATTTTATTGATTTAATCACTAGCTTATAAATTAATTAGAATAATTTTTAAATTTTACTGCATGTTTTTCAAAAAAAAAGTTTTAAAAGTAAAGCTAGAAACCCTACTATTTTCCTTCAAACCTATGATGCAATGCAAATTAATACTTCAAGTACTTGATCTTTTAGGGTTAAATGTCTTATATTCAATACTTAGATCATGCAATTTTTTTTAGGAAACTTTTAATATTTAAATATTTTATGAGGGAATGTCAAAAAATTAGTTTCATTTCCAATTTTTGTGGTCAATGACATTCATAGCCAATTAAGCTTTTGTTGATTTAAGTTTCTCAAATATATAGTTGATAAGGAGAAGTTAAGATATCATACTGAATTTCAAGATGAATTAATTTCATATTGATTCAAAATATGATACCTAGAGGAGAGCATATTGGTCTTTATAATCAAAACATTCAAATCATGATATAAATTTATTGTAAGCAACAAAATCAATCATACTTATTAATATATGAAAGGAATCATCATATGCATACATACTAATAAATCATTAAAATTAATACATTCAATAAAATAATTATTGATGGTGTGATGTAAGAAAGATTTAAAGTTTATCAAGCATCATCACCCATCCTAGTTCATTTTCAAGGCATCCTTCCATAAAAATTTGCTCCTTTCACTTCATTGGATGCTTGGAGTATCTACAAAAATTATTCTAGTTTTTGGTACCCAAACCATCTTAGGTCTATTGTGGTTAGAGTACATAATTTTTTTTGGAATCCAAATTTATTTAATTAAAATATGGTCAATTCTATTGGTGTTACATTCTGAAATTTTATGGCCTACTTTATTATATTTGAAACATGTAATTGAATGATTTTCAGATGAAACTTTGCTAAATATGTTCTTTATAAATTTTTATTTTTTTAAAGAATTATATCCAATTTTAAGTTTATTAAAAATAGCCTTTTGATTATTCAATATTATTTGAAGCTTTTAAGATCCATAAGTAAACTTTTCCAGCATGGGCTTCAAATTTTTAATCTCTTTTGTTAATTTCATATTTTCTTTTGAAAGAGATTTCTTTTCTTTCAGCAAATTATCTTTTTCTTCAATCAAAGATTTTTTAGATTTAAGAAACACTTCTTTTTTCTTAGCCAAAGCAATATTTTCTTTCAAAATATCTTTTTTTAATCAATAGTTTATTCTTTTCATTAGCTAAAGAAAGATTTGTTTTCTTTAATTTTTTATTTTTTGGCCTTATCATTTTATATTCATTCATAAGATTATTGAAGACTTGAAACAACTCATCAAAAGTAAAATTGAAAGAATGTTCAAGATTTACCTCATCGTTATTAGTAATGAGGTAAGGATTTGTAATTCTTTCTTCCTCTTTCTCTTTTTGTTTTTTTTTTTTACTTTGCTCCCCCTTTATCGATGCCTTTTTTTCTTTTATTTCTTCTTTTTCTTTTTCTTTTCATCCTCTTGAGCCATGAGGCATAAGTTGGAGTAAGCTTTCTTATCTTCTTAGGAGCTTGATGTTTCTTCTTGATTTGCTTATTCAAAAAGTAGTTTCTATTTTCTCTCATATTTATTTTGCAGAAATACATGAAAAATTATATTAAACTCATTAATATCTAAGGAGCAATAAAGCATGTTTATGCCCTTAGCATTTAATTGGGCCATTTCTTTACACGCTTAATCAATGCAGTTAAGGTGTGAGCTATCAATTATAATATTTTGTAAGTTATAATCATGTGCTTGTATGAAGATGCGTATGCATGCTTTTCAATAATTATAATTTGATCCATTAAGTATTGGGGGTCGATCAATGGAATAATCTTCAATGAGCAAAAATTTTATTTGGATTGCCATGATCTTTTACTTTTTAACTGCTAAGTCAACAATCAAATATTAAAGCACCTACTCTGATATCACTTATTGTCCAAGGATGGCTATCCAAGAGGGCAGGTGAATTGAGTTCTTATAAAATATTAAATCTAATTGAACTTTAACAAGAAAGTGCTTTAATAATTATTCAAAAGATGTAGTGAAGATGCATGCAATATACATAACAATGGAATTAAATTATATAAATTGCTAACGATAAAATGAAACTAAGTTAAGCAAGAATTGAAAGCAAGTAAAGCAAACACAAGAAGGCACAATAAACACATAAAATTTATAGTGGTTCGGAGCAACCCACTCCTACGTCCACTTTTCAAGCTTTTCTTGAGAATTTTGCTATAATACTCCCTTGATTATAGAGTATTTATTTTTTCGGGCTCACAAATAAATTCAATTGATTTTCAATAGGAGCACCAACCAAAAGCTTACACTATTAGTTCTTCGGGCTCACTAACAATCTAGTTGATTTTAACTTTGGCTCACCAACCATAACCATACAATAATTATTTTTCTAGACTAACAATCAATTCTTATTGGTTTTAATCTTGGCTCACCAATCAAATCAATATAATATCTAATTATGGACTTGGATCGTTCTTTACCCCAAGTTTCTTTCCTCTCAAAGAAACTTAAAATACAATAAATAAAAAATGAATACAAAAAATTAAGTCTAGAAAAATAAAACTCTTTGAAGAATTGGAAGAAGTCCGAATGATGATACTTGATCGCTTGACTTCTTCTTAAATGCTTAAGTGATGGTGACGCTCCTTGATTCTTGATTGGATCACTTTCTCACTTCAATTCACTCTTGCTCTCACTTACTTGAGGATGATTTATAGTGGAAGGATAAAGAATAAGTTTGAAAATAACTCCTCTTCTCTTTTCAGCTCATTCTTTTTGCTTTCTTAATGGATACTCAAGAAACTCTCTAAAAGCTTTTTTTTAATGCTCCAAATATTTCTTTATATATCTTTGAGATTTTTCATCATTTTTGGTCATTTGGGAGGTTTTTAGAAAGTGATATAGCCATTGGAGATTTGAAAATAGAAGCTCATCGGATGAAAAAGCTATAGATTTAAAAACTAGCCGTTACAATCACTGGGTTGGCTTAGTTTTTCATTGGGTCCATTGAACCCTCTGACTTCAAAAATTTAGCTTTGTGTTTACTAAGTCTGAGTCAACTAAATTTTTTAATAGGTTGACTAAGCTTTGGGTCAGCTTAATTTTTCACTGTATTAGCTCAATCCTTAGTCTTCAAAATTCTGCTTTAAATATTCTACATATTTTTCAGCATGAGTAGCTTTTTGTCTTCAACTTTTGAGGGCTTTTTCCATCTTGATTTTTATAATCTTTTCTACTATTAAGGCTTCCAAAAACTTTTTATTTGAATTTTATTTGAGCATTTGAAATCATTCTTTTCTTTGACATTTCTTCTTTTGAGAAGATTTTTTCAATGGATAATTTCTTCATTTTAAGCACATGAAAGATCCTATATACATTCTTGAAATGCATGATTAGTATCATTTATACTCAATATTTTAGAATCATCAAAATCAATCTTAGTGTCAATAGTAGGAAATGATATCGATGTTTATTTACAACATCTTATTATCGAGCTAAAATAGTTGTGGAGCACTCAAGGTGTTCCAGCTTTTGATGCTTTGATGAATGAGTTATTCTCTATGCGCACGGCGCTTATATGAACAATAAACGACTTTCTAGCTTATGTCTTAATGTTGGGTTAGAGCATGAAAGGTGAGTTAGCATGCCTAATTTATGAAAAAAATATTTGATCTAAGAGGTTGTTACCCAGCTATGCAACCCAAGAGGAGGGGTAAATTGGATTTTTAAAATTTTAAAGCTAAATTAAAGATATTAAGATTGAATGATGATATGCAAGACATGTGTGTGAAGCGATTTAGGTAAAAGAAAAATATAAAAGATTAGAGAGCAAGAATTTAACAAACTAAGAAAAGAAAGATAGCAAGCATACCATAAACAAGCAAGATTTATAGTAGTTCGGTATTTTTCTTGCACCTACATCCACTCCCCAAGCTCCTACTTGAAAATTAAAATCCACTAACTATATTCAAACTGATTACACCATTGGAAACCTCCAACCCTAGCTATCCCAAGCTAGAATACTTATTTTTGAGTACAAGCCAACCCAATACAATCCTATTCAAGGTTAGGATCAATCTTTACAAGTTTTGGAACGCCTCTAAAACTTGAATCAAAACAGTAAAGTGGAGTAAAAGATTTAATGACAATCAAATATAAGTATAGATTTCTTTATGAGCAAATAAAATTTTAAGAATGCTTTTCACAAAAGTGAAGGAAGCTTCTCTGATTTTCCTGAAGATTGTTGGAGACTTGAATGAGCTCTTGAGAGATTGGTGAACTTGAAGATGAAAGCTTCTTTTCTTGATGAATACTTTTTGCTTAGGACTGATAATTAGTTTTTCAATCTCTTGTGTTTTTCCCTATTTAAAGCTTTTTAGATCTTCAATAGGTAGAGGAGAGAATCCTAGGCAAGATTTGTAGCTGTTGGTGACATTAAAGAAACCATTAAAATCTGCTAAAATAAGAAAAGAATAGCCATTGTAGAAAAAATTTTGTTGCAGGGATCGACTCAAGGCACAAGGATCGACCTCGAGATCGACCTCTGAGACAAAATCTAGAAAAATAGCTGTTCTATATTTTTAGCCTTCGGAACAGCAGAGGTCGATCCTGGGCGCAGAAACAGCGTGCCAAACAGTCCTTTTCAGTAGGGGACAACCTAGGGGTCAACCCCTTTACTTCAAACTTAATTTTCTTCCAAAATAAGCATCCAAAAATCATGGGACTACCTCCAAAGGATTAGAAATATTCTATACTTGCTCTTAAGGCTCTCAGATCAAAACTTGATAAAATTATGATTTTGCCTCTGAAATATAAAAAGTATTTTTTCAACCAAATTCATTAGTAATCCCCTCAAATACTTTGTAATTATCAAAATCAATTTTTGAAGCAACAATCTCTTCTTTTTTGATGATGATAAAATATTTGAGCATAAGCAAAAATAAAGCATGTAGAAGCATTGATTGAGGGTTTATACTACATCACATACTAAGATATTATATTCAATTATTTGATCAATATGGCATCAAGAGCAGTTTGATGATTACTTATAGTCATGCATTTAAATGATTTGCAAAAGTATTTGATTTAGTCAATTTTACTTCTATTTTATTTTTTTTATCAATTTTACTTCAATTTTGCTTTGACTTACTTATTCCTTTTGTCAATTTTACTTCTATTTTATTTTTTTATCAATTTTACTTTAATTTTGCTTATAGTCCAATTTTATTTACTCTACTCTCCCTTTTTGACATCATCAAGTAAGATCTTAAAGGATTTTAAAATTCAAAAATGAAAAAGCCTTCCCCTTAAGTTATTCCATATGTTTTTCTGTTAGAATAAGAGTTTATAACAAAATTTTTAATTTACAACATAATGATTATAATAAAATTTAGCCAATTTACAAAGATTTTATTTTACATCATTCAAATGACATCATCATATATTTACATCCAAATGATTATCATAACATCAAGTTATCAAAATATATAAGTGCTAAACATACAAAATATAAAGGTATCAAAAGTATTCATGAGAATTAGGCCATCAAAATATACAAAATTCATGAATACAACTATCCATGACTCAAATAGCCAATAGTACCAATGCCATAAGTTTGATCCAAAAAAAAAATAACCAACTATGACTTGATCAACAACTCATAGAAATAATTAAGAGATACTAGATCATAACCTAATACAAATATGACTAAACTAAATCTAGTAGAGATCATGGCTGGAAGCATCGAAATTAAATGAGGAATCAGAGATGTGATGGGGTGTGACAGGGTCAAATCTAGGAGCACATCCTCGACCATGTCTGCCTCGACCATGGGTGTAGGTGCGGGCTTAAGTAGCTAGACAAACTCAGGAGCCTAAAAGAAAGTGGGCTGAGCAAGAAGAGCAATCCTGATAGCGTCTAAATGATTAAGTGCTCTCGACATGGACTACATGAGGGCGTCAATTTGTGTAGATAGAGTATCATTGGAGTCTCTGAACTCTCTCCTCAGAAAGTCAAAACCATCCTTCAGAATATCTCAGAGTCTGGCTGCCTCAGTTGTAAGATTTGATATCTCTATAATATCCTCCCTCATCTGGGAACAAGCCAGATCCAAAACCTGCCTCTGCAAATCTAAAACTCTACTTGTCAATCTCAAAACATATCCCTCGAGGTCCTCAAGTTGTGTAGACTGAAACTCTACCTATCAATCTCAAAACATATCCCTCGAGGTCCTCAAGTTGTGTAGACTGAGCAGTAAGCAACTGAAAGATAGTAGATACATGTGGAATCACAGACTGATCAAAAGATGGGGTGAAGTGAGTACTCTTCCCCTGAGTGGTACTGGCCATCTGCTGAGATAAAATACCTATAATCCTCTGAGATAGGATATCGATAATCGACTGAATCAACTAGTCAGTGATCCTCTTGATCTGGTCATCAGTGAATCTAACATCTGTGTCTCTACTCCTTGATGGTGCCACATCTGCATCTCTCCTCACTGACTTTGAGAGACCAGCCTCATGATCAAATACAAATTGAAAGTCAGAAGATCCTTTATGAGGAGGTGATGATGATCCCTCCTCCTTAGCTCTCTTTACATCCTCAGCACCTTTGGACCAACCGCCATCAATCTTTGAAAAATCCATGCAATGTAGTGTGTGGTGGTTGATGGTATCAGTGTGAGATAATCTGGCAACTGGCTCTCCTTCAAAACTAACTCCAAACCTCCTAAACACTAATGAGAGGGCCATACCATAGGGTAGATGTGCCTTAGACCTATTCAAGGTCTCTCTCATCATTTCTATCATCAAAATAGAGAGGTTAAAGGGGGTCTCTGTAATCACATGAAACATGATACATATGTCCCTACCAGATAATAAATCATGCTTGCTACTCCTAGGAACAAATAACTTGGTAACCATGGTGTGTAACACTCTCATTTCAGCAGAAAGAATCTTGACCTCTAACTTATTTAAATTTTCTTCAAATTCTCTCCCTAAGATGGCTCTCAGTCCTTCTTCTTTATGGGTTAGTTTCATTTTCTTGTAATCCTCATATGGTAATCTCAAAATTTTCCCCAGGTGAACTGGATCAAGAATAACTTCAATACCTTTAATAACTGATTTTACTATTCCATTAAAGTATTCCAAATTCTAATAAAACTCTCTAACCAAATCTATATATGTAGCTTCTTTCAATTTGCAAAAGAAATCCCATCCTTGCCTTTTGATCTTTGACACAAAAGAGAATCATTCCTTCTCAACGAAATTAAAATCTGCATTCTTCCTAGTTTCAACTTTTCTATCAGATAGAGAAACCTTACTCGGTGTAAGAGGAGACTGTGAAGATTGTCTGGAGGCGGAAGTTGGATCAGGAGAGGGCTCTGGTGCTGTTCTTTTCCGGTGGGCTTCTTCCTCTAAGCAATGGACCAATTTTCTCCTCTATGATAGTTTTATCTTGGGCGCCATTCCAACCAAAAGAAGCCTCAATCCCACTCAAGAGAGTCAAGAGAAAGTGGAATAGAGAAGATTTGAGAAGAAGATGAAATGTTTTGAGAAAAGAGCCGATGGTGGGTTTTAGGGTAAGGGTTTGCTAGAATTCTTCAAACCACCCAAATAGAGAAAAAATATAAAGAGATTTGGTTCCTTAAGGGGCGATTTGAGGAGAGGATCTTAGGAGAAAGGGAGATTTCGAGAGATTTCTTTGATTGAAAGGTTGGGGAGAAAGGCTGATTTGTTTTGGTGAAGTGAGAAATAGGAGAGATCAGCCTCTTAGCCGAAGGAGTTCTTGATTAATAGGGCCGAGCAAAAAGGATTTTGGTCAATTTACAATAATGCCCATGAGTCATCCCTTAGGTCAACCCATGGCACAAGAAAATCCAAAAATTGATGAAAAAATTCTAAAAAAAATTTGAGATTTTAGGTGTTGAATTTTACATATGAGAGTGATCAAAGGATGGTTAGATTTAAGCTTTTTGAGAAAGAAAAGTGAGTCATAGGCTTAAGGTAGTTTAAGATGATATTTTTGATAGAAGAGAGCTTGAAATCATAAAGATGTTTAGGCTAGGGGATCAAGAATTTCTAATTTTCTTCTAATCTCACAGAATTTATCTTCACTTAAGGCCTTAGTAAAAATATCAGCCAGTTGATTTTCAGTACAAACATAATCAAGAATTATGTCATTATTTTGAACATGCTCTCTTATGAAATGATGTCTTATTTTAATATGTTTTGACCTAGAGTGTTGGATTGGATTCTTAGTTAGATTTATGGAACTAGTATTATCACATCTTATGGAAGTTTTATTTAGTTTGATGCCAAAATCCTCAAGTTGTTGCTTAATCCATAAGATTTGTATACAGCAACTTTCGACTGCAATGTATTCGACCTCAGTCGTAGACAATGCTATCAAATTTTGCTTCTTGCTAAACCAAGAGATTAAGTTAACTCCTAAAAATTGGTAAGTTCCACTAGTGCTTTTTCTGTCTAATTTACATCCAGCAAAGTCTGTATCTAAATATCTAATTAAATCGATTGATGAATTCTTAGAGTACCATAAACCTATGGATTGAGTTCCTTTTAGATATTTAAGTATTTTTTTTATAGCATTTAAATGTGATTCTTTTAGATTAGATTAAAATCATGTACATAAATAAATACTAAACATGATATCTAGTCTACTAGCAGTTAAATATAATAAAGAATCAATCATGCTTCTATAAAGTTTTTTATCAACACTTTTATCTTCTTCATCCTTGTCAAGCTTACATGATGGACTCATAGGGGTACCAATTGCTTTGGAGCTCTCCATCCTAAATCTCTTGAGTAGTTCTCTTGTGTACTTGCTTTGAGTGATGGAGATCTCTTCTTTTGTTTGTTTAATTTGAAGTCCGAGGAAGAATATTAGTTCATCCATCATGCTCATCTCAAAATCCCCTGCACGAGCTTAGGAAAATATTGACATAAAGTTTCATTAGTAGATCCAAATATAATATCATCAACATATATTTGTATTACTAAGATATCATCATGATCTTTTTTAATAAAAAGGATTATATCTATATTTCCTCTTAAAATCCATTATTAAGCAAGAATTTACTTAGTCTTTCATACCAAGCCCTAGGTGCTTATTTTAAACCATATAATGCTTTGTTTAATCTAAAAACATAATTTAGAAAAGCATGATTTTCAAAATCGAGAGATTGTTCTACATAAACTTCTTCAGCAATATATTCATTTAGAAAAGCATTTTTAACATCCGTTTGAAATAGCTTGAAATTCATAAAGCATGCATAAGCAAGTAAAAGTCTAATTGCTTTTAGTCTAGCAACAGGTGCAAAGGTTTCATCAAAATCAATTTTCTCTTCTTGATTATAACCCTTTGTAACTAATCTTATTTTATTCCTAATTACATTTCCATTTTCATCCAATTTATTTCTATATATCCATTTTGTACCAATTATTGGATAATTTTTAGGTCTTGATACTAAGGTCCATACATTATTTCTTTCGAATTGATTAAGTTCCTCTTGTATTGCATTTATCCAATTATAATCTTTTTCGACTTCATCAATGGTTTTGGGTTCAAAATGAGAAACAAATATAAAATGATTGTATGCATCTTTAAGTGAAGAGCGATTTCTTACCCCATGTATAGGATCATCAATAATTAGTTCTTTGGGGTGATTGTGAACATACCTCCATTCTTTTGGAAGATCATTTATACCTTGAGGTTGTTCTCGTTGTCCTTTACTTTCATTTTCTTGCTTGTCTTTATGATCCTTTTCATTTTGAGTTGATGAATCTTTTAGGATGATCTCCTTCATCTCTTCTATAAGGGGATCTACATCATCAATACCCTCATTTTTTCTTGATGGAAGATCATTAGCCTCATCAAAAATAATATGTATTAACTTTTCTATGACTAAAGTTCTTTTGTTAAAAACTCTAAAAGCTTTACTAGAAGAGGAGTAACTAAGAAAAATAGCTTCATCAGATTTTGCATCAAATTTACCTAGTTTTTCTTTACCATTGTTCAAAATAAAACATCAACAACCAAAAATATGAAAATATGCAATGTTAGGTTTTATTTCTTTCCAAAGTTCATAAGGTGTTTTCTTTAAAAATGGTCTAATTAGGGCATGGTTTAAGATGTAATATGCTGTGTTAATTACTTTCGTCCAAAAATATCTTGGAAGGTTGCTTTCATATAGCATAGTACAGGCCATTTTTTCTAGAGTTCTATTTTTTCTTTCTACTACATTTTGTTGGGGTATCCTAGGTGTTGAAAAATTATGGCTAATTTTTTTTTTCATCATAAAATTTTTTAAAATCTTGATTTTCAAATTTGGTTTCATGATCACTTCGAATGTTTTGAATTGAAAATCTTTTTTTTATTTATAACTTTTGAACAAAATTTTATGAAAACATGAAAAGTTTCATCTTTGTGTGCCAAAAAAAAAATTCATGTAAAACGTGAGTAGTCATCGATAATTACAAAATCATAATATTTTTCACCTAAGCTTGCTGTTCTTGTAAGACCAAACAAATCCATGTACAAAAGTTCTAATGGCCTAAAAGTTGAAATAATATTCTTAGATTTGAATGAAACTCTTGTTTGTTTACCTAGTTGGTATGCATAATAAATTTTATCCTTTTTAAAGTTTAATTTTGGTAAATCGATAACTAATTCTTTTTTGATAAGCTTTGAAAGTGAATGCATAATAATGTGTGCAAGCCTACGATGCCAAAGCCAACTAGCCTCATTAATTTTAGCATTCATAGTTACTAGATATTGCATGTTTATCATAGAAAGATCATTCAAATCTACGATATAAACATTATCATGCCTATGACCAACTAACTTAATGCTATCATCATTGAGACTAGTTACAAAGTACAATGAAAATTCAAAAACAACTTTATAATCCTTATCACAAAGTTGACTAATACTTAAGAGATTATGTTTTAAACCATCTACTAATAAAATATTTTCAATATACTTAGAGGGAGTGATACCAACATTACCTATACCAATGATCTTTTCGTTGCCATTGTCTCCAAATGTAACCATTAAAGGGTAATCCTGATTTTCCGGACCAGGTTCGTTCAGATCAGATTAGATCAAGAGATATATTTTAAAAGATTTTCTCTTTGATCCAGTTCAAATCTAAGATATTTTAGATTTGATTATTATTATTTTAAAAATTAAAATAAAATTAGATAAATAAAATTAGATTTAATTTACCTTGATGTGGGTAATCCTATTATCCGTTGATGATCCTGTAAGCAGCGGAAGATTCTGGATTAAGCCATGCAAGTGCCTGACCTCTATCGATATTCACTCGGGCTGGATCCGAGATCCTCTTCTCTATCACTCTCCAAAAATCAGATCTGGAGGATCTTCAAAAATCCTTTTTGAAGATCAGCAGTTGTCCTATGCAGCAGTGCAGCCTTCTAGCTTTCAGTTGCCTTTCTTTGATCTAGATCACACCAACCAAGGTCCAAAACTCCTTTTGAACGTGGAGAGGAGAGGGAGAAGGTGGGTTTGGCATGGAGGAAGAGGGGAGAGGCAGTCTTTGGGTGTGGGAATTGGATTCCTTTCAATCACAATCTGAGTTGGGCACGGGGTCTTATTTATAGACTATCTATCATCCAACTTCTCTTCTTCCCAACCAATCACAACTCTTTATGAAATTAGATCTAAATCTGATTGGTGGGAATAGAGTCCTCTGGATTACTCCATAGAGGATGCCTAAGATCAGTCAAAGTTGATTCTTAGGAGAACTCTAATTGAAATCCAAAAAGGAGATGGAGTCCCTATGTTATGGAATATGTCTAGATCTAAAATTCTCAATTTAGAAGCCTTAATTGATATTTCATAATCTTAATTTTTTAATTAAGTTAGGGTTCATAAACAAAAATATGCACAATAAATTCCTAGGATTTTAGGATCTAAGGTTTTTACAGAAAGTAAGTTTTGGTTTCTGATTTAAGGATGAACACCGCAGCAACCCCTACACATCATAAGAAACCACCCCATCGAATGGAAGAGAGGGCTTTAACCCTTTCTTCGTCTTCTATCATTCGGGAGCCGGTTCTACTCGGCCGGAAGGGAGGAACGGTCCGTCTATCGTATCTAATAGGCAGACATCCGCCTAATAACAAAATAGTTGTCCTGATCTTATGATCATTATATCTCATATACAAATTTAGATCTAATTCATGGCATATTTTGCATACTCTCATGGTTATTGAGATCATGCATATTTTTAGTATCTAATTATCTCATAAAATCTAAAATAAAAATTAGATTAAATTGATCTAATCAAAATTGAAATTCTAATTTAGATAATTATGTAGAATATTCTCAACATAGTCTAGACATACATCTATCATATCTCATATGGAGGTTCAAAATTAAATAATTTTTATTTTACTATTTTAGATGTTATTTATAACCATGATATGATACAAAAATATAGTAATAAATAGATCATAAAATATGATTTAATCCAAATTAAATTGAAAACATTGCAAGACTATTCTATAGAACTATTCTATTTTGAACTAGTCATGCATATTTTCTAATCTTAGATCACAATTCATTTAATTTAATTTTTCTTAATTTTAGATCTTGATCACCTCATGTGACCATCTGAAATCATTTTTTTTTTGATTAAAAATTAAAATCAGATCTAATAAACTTTTTAGACCTTTGCTCTCGATACCAGTTGGGCCCTTTCCCCATGTCCAACAAAAGGGAGTTTAGTCATTTTGCCTTGAAGACAAGATTCACAAGTTGGATATGACTCGAAAGTCAATGGACTCAATAGCCCATTTTTCTCTAATTTGTTGATCCTATCTTCTGCTATATGACCTAATCTCAGGTGCCATAGATATCTATCATTTGGACTATCCCTAGGTCGTTTGGCATTCACATTTTGCTCGATAGTTAGAACAGGTACATCAATATGTAGCTGATAAAGACCATTAATAAGGAAACCATTTGCAATTTTATTTCTTTCATAAAGAATGTTACAATGGTCCTTAAAGAAGGTAATCACATAGCCTTCTAGTGCTAAGCATGAAACAGAAATCAAATTCCTGCTAGCTGCAGGCACATAATAACAGTCTTTCAAAACTAAGTCTAAACCAGATGGTAATCGAAGAGGGTATGTTCCCACGCCTACTGCAGCAACTCTTGCTCCATTACCGATGCATAGGATCATGTCTCCATCCCTCAGCCTCCTGCTATCCTCAAGACCCTGCATGGAAGTGCACAGATGAGCACTAGAACCAGAGTCAAGCACCCAACTGGATGCAGAAGAAATCGTAAGGTTAGACTCAATAACGAGCATACCTCCAGAAGGACCTTCCTTCTTGTTCTTCAGGGTGGCCAGGTAAGTAGGGCAGTTCCGCTTCCAATGGCCGTCGCTGTTGCAATGGAAATACTTTCCTTTGACATCGGCCTTCTTCTTCGGCTCTGCCTTCTTCTTCTTTGCTTCCTTCCATCTTCTGCTTTTTCACAGACTTCTTTTTCTTTCCATAAGACTTTCTTTTGGAAGAAGTCCATTCCATAGCAAGAACTGAGCCTTTAGAACCTTTCATAGAAAGCTCAGCGGTGACCAGCATATTCATTAATTCGGCCAAGGAATTTTGAAGTTTATGCATGTGGTAATTCATGATGAATTGCCCATATGCATCAGTCAAGGATTGCAGAATAACATCGTTCTGCAGATCCAAGTCTAACTTCACACCGAGCTTCTCAAGCTCTTCCAAGTCCTTGATCATCATCAGACAGTGATCTTGGACTGACTGCCCATCACGCATCTTAGCCTTAAAAAGTCATTTCGTGACTTGATACTTGGCTGCGCGACTCTGTTCACCAAACATCTCCTGCAGGTGAGCCAACATTTGGCGAGCAGTCCCGATATCTTCATGTTGGCGCTGGAGCTCATCAGACATCGAGCCCAACATGTAATATCTGGCCTTATTATCTTCGTCTATCCATTTTTCTAGAGACGCTCTCTATTCAGTGGATGGACGGGCTGGTAAGGTGGGAGGGATCCTGGTCCAATACATGTGTTAACTTCTTGAACCCAAAATGATTTTGTAGTTCCTGAGCCAATCTTTATAATTGGGTTCGGTCAGTCTATGTGTGTCCAGGATACGTGCCAATGGGTTGGATGCAGACATTTTTCTGTAGAGAGTCAAAGATTCTAGTTAGATACTGTAATTATGACTTGACCAATTTATTTAGGGATTTTATTTTTAAATAAATTAGCTTCCACTATTTTCTCGGATCCCTACACTCCCTCTGTAGAGATGCAAAAATCTCCATGATTAATGATTTCTAGTGGGTGGTGCGGTCTCACCAACTGACTCATCACCTCACCTAACAGTTATTGGTGATGGGTTAGCCAATGAGTGAACAACTCTTGTTCAATGATTCTCTAATCATGGTGCACCCAAACTTGGTCTCTAATTCATGAATCTCACCGTATCCAGAATATTGATCCACTCCTTAGTTAAGTCAGACCCACCATTTGCATAGACTGGATTCCTAATTGAGTCTCTCACCGTATCCAAAATATTGAGCCCAACTCATCCTCCAGCCCATAGCATCCAATGCCTAATAGACATGGTTGCGTCTTCCCGGTGCAACTGAGCCACTGTATCCAGTCGAGAACAATCAACCCCGGGAAGGGCCCGCACATCTACAATGGTGGAAGACCTCAGACTTAATCTTTTCTTAGGGAGAATTGATTCAGGTCTCATTAAACTAGACTTGTCATAGTCATAACAATTATGACTAACCTAGTGGCATGGGTTAGCTCGGATTATTGACCACCTCAGATCAGAACTGTGTCAACAGATATGGCCAGGTAAGTGAGACCGGTGGAAGGAATATGCCATTAACTCATACAAGAATGCATTCAGGTCGAGTAGCTTCCAATTAAAAATCAGTCGGTCGTATGTGCCAAACTTACCTTAGACACCAAATTGTTGAGTCAGAACCAATTGGGTTAGCCTACAATCCAGACTCTAACCTCTGAGCCTAATTAGGTCTTGCTTGATCGTGACTCGATCTTGACCCAGACTTAATCCTATTAGGCTGGTCAATTTAAGCATTGTTGATCCCATCTAACCAACTCTTGATTCGGTTTGATCAACCGCTTAGACCTAATTGAGCTACCCAAGCCCGAACCCAGTATTATGAATATGTCTTAGATCTGAAATTCTCAATTTTAGACCTAATTAATATTTCATAATCTTAATTCTTAATTAAGTAGGGTTCATAAACAAAATATGCACAATAAATCCTAGGATTTCAGGATCTAGGGTTTTGCAGAAAGTAAGTTTTGGATTTCTGATTAAGGACGAACACGCAGCACCCCTACACATCATAAGAACACCCCATCGAATGGAAGAGAGGGCCTTTAAACCCTTCTTCGTTCTTATGACCGGACGGCCAAGAGGAACGCCTTAATCAGGAACATGTAATACTACAAAACAAGTTTTAGATCTATATCATATATCTCATATACAAATTAGATCTAATCATGGCATATTTTGCATACATCTCATGTATCGAATCATGCATATTTTTAGATCTAAATTATCTCATAATAATCTAAAAAATTAGATTTAAATTGATCTAATCAAAATAAATTCTAATCTAGATAATTATGTAGAACTATTCTACAACTAGTCTAGACATGCATCAATCATATCTCATATGATATTTAAAATTAAATAATTTTTATTTACTATTTTTTAGATGTTATTATAATAATTATAATATCAAAAAATAGTAAATAAATAGATCTAAAATATGATTTAATCAAATTAAATTAAAAACATGCAAGACTATTCTATAGAACTATTCTATTTTAGAACTAGTCATGCATATTTTCTAATCTTAGATCCAAATCATTTAATTTTAATTTTTTCTAATTTTAGATCTGATCACATCTCATGTGACATCTGAAATCATTTTTTTTTAATTAAAATAAATTTAAAATTAGATCTAAATACTTTTAGAACCTTGGCTCTGATACCAGTTGAAGGAAAATCCTGATTTTTCCGGATCAGGTTCGTTCAGATCTGATCAGATCAAGAGATATATTTCAAAAATTTTTTTCTTTGATCTAAATTAGATCTAAGATATTTTAGATCTAATTCTTATTATTTTAAAAATTAAAATAAAATTAGATAAATTAAATCAAATTTAATTTACCTTGATGTGGGTAATCCTATTATCCGTTGATGATCCTGTAAGCAGCGGAAGGTTCTGGATCTAGCCACGCAAGTGCCTGGCCTCTACCGGTATCCACTCAGGCTGGATCTGGAGATCCTCTTCTTCTCTATCACGTCTCCAAAAATTAGATCTAGATCTGATCTGGAGGATCTTCAAAACTCCTTTTGAAGATCAGCAGTTGTCCTTTGCAGCAGCGCAGCCTTCTAGCTTTCAGTCGCCTTTCTTTGATCTGGATTGCACCAACCAAGGTCCAAAACTCCTTTTGGACATGGAGAGGAGAGGGAGAAGGTGGGTTTGGCATGGAGGAAGAGGGGAGAGGCAGCCTTGGGGCATGGGAATTGGATTTCTTTCAATCATAATCTGAGTTGGGCGCAGGGTCTTATTTATAGACTATCTGTGATCCAACTCCTCTTCTTCCCAACCAATCACAACTCTTTGTGAAATCAGATCTAAATCTGATTGGTGGGAATAGAGTCCCCTGGATTCCTCCTTAGAGGGTGCCTAAGATCAGTCAAAGTTGGTTCTTAGGAGAACTCTAATCGGAATCCAAAAAGGAGATGGAGTCCCTGTACAATAGGGACTCCTAGGCGCCTCCAACTTGGGCACACGCCAAGGGTGGCATGCGCCCTCCTCCTTGCCAGGTTCTGGTAGGGGGACAAGCCCCCACCAGCTCTCCAATAGGTGCATGACACATGGACAAAAGTCAAAGTATCAATGGTCAACATTTGACCAGTCAAAGGTCAGACTTTTGACCAAAGTCAAAGGAACGAGAAATGGACCAAAAATGTGACCAAAAATGGTAATGTCTTACAAAATAAGACAACCTTTTCTGACTTGGACAAGCTCCAGTCAGACCATAGTGAAGGCCTCTGATTGAGCACAAACTCCTTTGGCTCAGTCAGGACAACTTATTTATGATAGTAAAAGAAGAACGTTAGGTTCAATCGAGTGCTAGCACGATTTTCTTGAACCTAATTGAATCTCATTCAGATCAATTGAACTGGATCAGTTCAATTGATGATCACCAGATTCAAACCCTTGTTTGTGTGACCCAGTTAGGTTCAGTTCTGTATGGTAATGGGATATGTCATGATCTCTATCATCGACATCATCGAAACTCCTTTCGATGGATCAGAACTCTTCTGATTCGAACAGCTAGAATGATCGATCATCTAAATCATTCTAATTGCTCCCAAAATCCACCAGTGACACCTAGCAGTATATGGTGGCAACCCATCAGAGCTGAATGCGAACCTCTTGGTGCAGCTACCTGTGTGATTAAGTTCTTCTATCTTGAGCCCCGATCAGATTAGGGTTAAGGTGAACTCGTCAAACCCTAGTTTCTGTCATATGATGTAATCATTCGATTCAAGTCCGATGTGAAAATCTAAATAGAAACTCTTTCTATTATTTCACTCTGCCATGGCCATGGGCTTCTGGACTTGATTCTCATGATCATCATAGGGCTGCTCCTCTACCACCGAGGTAGATAGATTCCATCTTGATGCAATCCAGTTCCTACAATGAACATGCTATAGCCAACATACACCTCAGGGTTCCATATGGCTAGGAGATCGAGTAATGGTGTAGTCAAACTATAACACCCTCAAGGTGAACTATCGATGCACCTCAGGTCAAAGAACCAGACACACTACTGCAGCATCGAGTCAGTCATTGACGAGAAGGTAGACTTCCCTAATGACTACTCGAGGTGGTCACGCTCAGTGCCCTCGTTCTCTAACGAGTACCTGTACTCTCGCTCCGGTGTCTCCACACCGTAGACTCAAGACTCATCTACTAAAGAGAAGCAATTGTACACCAACCTTTCAGATCAATCACCATCCTCATGATGATCCTATGGTCGGGAGCATTTTATGAGTTAATAATGATTATTCATGTCTTAAATTTTCAACTCTTGAAAATATGAATTATCATTACCATTAACTTAAAGGATGTATCACAGACACTAAATATATATATGTGATAGAAAATAACCTATTTTATTGATATTAGTCAAAATTATAATTTTGCCCCTAGAAGTGTATTACAAGTGTTAGCCAATTCTGACTTCTAGGGCACATATATCTAACAACCATCCCTTCATTTTTAGCATCAAGCATGATGAATTGGAACTCATCACCGGTCATGTGTCTTGAGCATCCGTTGTCAAGATATCATCTTCGATTTTCTCCTTTGGATGTAAGATACACCTATATGCAAAATCAAGTCCTTACTCTAGGTACCCAAGTTTTCTTAGGTCCTTTAAGGTTAGTCACAATGGTTTTTTTTGGAACCCATATTTTCATAACATTTGAATTATTAGAGAAGCATGTATAAGATTTGTATTCTAGTTTACCACATTTAAAGCAAGTAACATTTAAAAATTTATTGCTTTATGAATTTATTAAAATATTTTTCAAAAATTTTTATTTTCTTAAGGGGTTATAGCCTAGGCCGGCTTTATCATAAACAATCTTTTGTTTTTCAAGAATCATATGAAGTTTATTTCAACTCAAAATAAATTTTTTAACTATCTATTTTAAATTATCAATTTTATTTTTTAAATTTAGATTCTCTTGAGTTAAGACTAGTTTTTCACTTATGATAGTTTTATTTCCTTTTAGCAAGACTTGATTTTTTAATTTTAGATCTTTATTTCTAGTTTCTAACTTCTTTAAATCATCTACTAAATCATAGAAGGCTTTCTGAAGTTCTTCGAATGTAAATTCATTTGAGATTTCAGCACTTACCTCATTCTCATGTGCCATAAGACATAGGTTGGCTTGTTCATGAGCTTCTTTCTTTTTGGAGCTTGAGTCGTCACTATCACTCAATGTTACCACCATAGCCTTTTTCTTATATTTCTTGGAAACCATTTTAAGTTGAGGATATTCAGACCTAAAGTGTCCTAGCTTCTTACATTCATAGCAAATAAGGGGCTGCTCCCTATCCTTTTCCTTGCTATGCTCCCCTTTGGTAGGTAGCCTCTTCCTCATCCCTTGTTTTCTTTTCAAAAATCTCTTGAACTTTCTTATGATGAGGACTATATCTTCATCTTATTCTTCATCTTTCATTTCATCGGATTTCTCATCTTATTGAGTCATGGATTTAAGGGCTATTGTCTTCTTTTTCTTGACATCTTCTTCTTGATATTATTTCATGCTTAGCTCGTGTGTCATTAGTGATCCTAGAAGCTCCTCCAAGGATAAAACATTCAGATCTTTGCTTCTTGGATTGTGGTCACTTTGGCCTCTCATGTCCTTGGCAAACACCTAAGAATCTTTCTCATAAGGTTATTGTTAGAATAAGACTTGCCAAGACTTTTAAGACCATTTATAATATCCATAAATCTAGTAAACATTATAGTTATTGACTCATCATGCTCCATTTTGAAAAGTTCATATTTGTGCACAAGCATGTTAATTTTTGACTCTTTAACTTGATTAATGCATTCAAGAGTTACTTCTAACCTATCCCATATTTTCTTAGCCCACATGCATATTGAAATACAATTATATTCATTAGCATCTAGAGCATAATATAAAATATTCATGGCTCTTGCATTAAGTTGAGCCATTTTTTTTATCAATCTCATCTCATTTCTTTTCGGGTTTGATTGATTCCTCACCATCAATTATCTTGTGGGTGTGTGTGGTCCATTAACTATGATACTCCACATATCATAGTTAAGTGCTTATATGAAAATTCTCATCTAAGCTTTCTAATAGGTATAGTTTGTCTCATTGAAAAGTGGAGGTCGGTTTGTGGACTGCCCCTCGGCTAGAGATATACTAACTTGGATTGCCATAAATCTTTGGCTCTTTGATGGTTAAATCAAAGTAGGGCTAGAGCACCGGGCTTTGATACCACTTATTGCCCAGCTATGCAACCCAAGAGAAGGGGTGAATTAGGTTTTTAAAATTTTAAAGCTAAATTAAAGATATTAAGATTGAATGATGATATGCAAGACGTGTATGTGAAGCGATTTAGGTAAAAAAATATAAAAGATTAGAGAGCAAGAATTTAACAAACTAAGAGAAAAAAGGTTGCAAGCATACCACAAATAAGCAAGATTTATAGTGGTTCGATGCTTTTCTTGCACCTACATCCACTCTCCATGCTCCTACTTGGGAATTAAAATCCACTAACTGTATTCAAACTAAATACACCATTGGAAACCTCTAACCCTAGCTATCTCAAGCTAGAACACTTATTTTCTAGATACAAGCCAATCCAATACAAGCCTATTCAAGGTTAGGATCAACCTTCCTAAGTTTTGGAATTTCCTCAAAACTTGAATCAAAATAGTAAAGCAGAGTAAAAGATTTAATGACAATCAAATACAAATATAGCTCCCTTTGTGAGCAAATAAAACCTTAAGAACGCTTTTCACAAAAATGAAGGAAGCTTCTTTGATTTTCTTCAAGGTTGTTGGAGACTTGAATGAGCTCTTGAGAGGTTGGTGAACTTGAAGATGAAAGCTTCTTTTCTTGATGAATACTTTTTACTTAGGGCTGATAATTAGTTTTTCAATCTCTTATGTTTTCCCTATTTAAAAACTTTTAGATCTTCAATAGGTAGAGGAGAGAATCCTGGGCAAGATTTGAAGCCGTTGGAGACATTAAAGAAACCATTAAAATCTATCAAAATAAGAAAAAATAGTCGTTGTAGAAAAAGTTTTGTTGCAGGGGTCGACTCATGGGTCGACTCAAGGCACAGGGGTCAACTCATGGGTCGACTCATGGTACAGGGGTCAACCTCGAGGTTGACCTCTGAGATAAAATCTAGAAAAATAGCCATTCTATATTTTTAGCCTTCGAAACAATAGAGGTCGACCCTGGGGTCGACTCTTGGCACAAAAACAACATGCCAAACAGCCCTTTTCAATAGGGGATGACCTAGGAGTCGATCCTTTTGCCTCAAACTTAATTTTCTTCTAAAATAAGCATCCAAAAATCATGGGACTACCTTCAAAATATTAGAAATATTCTATACTTGCTCTTGAGGCTCTCAAATCAAAACTTGATAAAATTATGATTTTACCCCTAAAATACAAAGTCCTTTTCCCAGCCAAGTTTATTAGTAATCCTCTCAAATGCTTTGTAATCATCAAAATTAATTCTTAGAGCAACAGAGGTTGACATATCAAGGAAGCTTTAGCTTTATGGAACATCGAATCTCTTTTATGAAGAAAAATTCTAGGATTTCTAGCATGTATTTTAAAACTTTTCATAACTAGATTAGAAAAAGTAATAAATTAATCATATTAATTTATTAAAATATATAAATAAATTCTAAATCTAATATCATGATCTATGCATGCTAATAAATTTAAAATTAAATATTAAACTAAATAAATATATTGATCATATCAACATGAAATCAAAATTAGATCTAATCGAGTGGGACAAAGAGATCGAATATCTTTTACCTTTCATAAGTCAGAATCATCACTTGCTGAGCTGAGACTGAGGATATCACTTCAAGCTGTACACGCATCTGGCCTCTATTGAAAATCCACATAAGATCCCGATCTTGATCTGAAGTTTAGGAGTTTGAAAATCAACACAGTATGTTAGTACTGTGCTGATCCTTCTTCGACGGTTGATAGCGAAAATCTTTTTTCAAAAAACTTGAACTTTTTAAGGACCAAAATGGAGGTGGAGGATCTAAAATAAGTCTTCTTTCCAACCTTTTTCTCTCAAAAATATTGTAGAAAAAGATCTAAGAGAAACCCTAGAGAAGACCTTTCTTCTCTCTTTCTTTTCTCACACCTAGACATAATAACTTATGTCTTTACAAAGTCTCATGCCCAAGAACTCTTTGCACCCAAGACTCTCATGCCAAAATATTCTCTCAAAGGTCTAATTCTTATAGAAATCTCATGCCATAACTTTCTTTAAATAGAGAGTTATGACAGAGTCCTTGTCCAGGTCAAATTCCTAGAAAAGGATGTCCAAATTGAGCAAGGATTGGGGTGCCCAACTCTTGGGTGCCTCCTTCTTATTTTATGGCATGGACTCTAGAAAATATGTGCACAAAAGTATCTTATTTTTTATTAAAAAATCAAAGGAAAATCAGGTGGATTGCTGCCTTAAGACAATAAGAAAAGTTAATATGTAAAACTCTATCCAATAGAGTCCTAGGTCAAAATAACTTGTTTGTTTTGACCTATTCCACAACCAATTTTCCTCTAAAAAGATGAAAATCACAAAAGGGGCATGGAGACTCTCTAGAAATGAAATTTCTTACATAAATTCTAAGGAAATTGGCATGGGGGGGTGCATGAAAAGCAAGGTGATGCAATATGGAAGAGTCCTAGTCACACCAGGACTTCTAGTTTTGACTTGGTCCAACTTATTATTTGAACTCAATTAAATCAAAACTTGTGTAACCCAATTAAGGCTTATCCTAGTCTAACTAAGAGCTTAATTAAATTAGATTAAATTTAATTTAAATTTTAATCAAATTAAAAATTAGGTGTACATAAGTCCTAATTGAACAAGAAGTTGTTCTTCCTTGCAATTGGCTTATCTAATAAAATAATTAGAGTTGATCTAATCAAGCTCAAAATAAATTTAATTGAATCTTATCCAATTAAACTTGATCTCAGTCCTTTGGCTTAATCAAATTAAGCCAATTAGCAATCTATTGCTAATCGATCCTCCTGCAACCTTTGCACTAGCTCAAATATCAATCGTATTGAATGTTTAACTCTAAAATGATTCTTAATCATTGATCAACTATCCAATCAAATCAAGATTTCTTATGTGTATGATCATACAAGTTCAAACCTAAATCAGTAGCATAGGAATAAATTTTTGTACTAATCGAAGTGACCATCTGCAATGGTACCTGATGGCCAAATAGATCGAAGGTATAAAGCAACACTTTCAGAACCCATGTGGATATGATTTTCATATATTTCATCTCCTTGACCCAAATGCTCATAGGACAACTCAAGGTTTAACTGTCAATCCTGAATAGGTCATTCATATTGTATTTTAAAATACCAAATTCATCATATGAATTATCCTGGCTAAGAGTTTGCTAAATTGAAATACAATGATTCATTATCTTCAAACTCTTGGAGTGGTCAATCCCATCTTGATCACTCACCGACTTTGCATAGTGAGTTGCTTGCAAGCTACCATGGTGATCTCAGGTCCCATTAGAGTAATTTTTGATAGCAAAATGCTCTAGAGTTGATTATGTTCAGTGATGTTGTATCCCTATATCTTACCTATATGCCATATCAGTATCTCCACACTCCTTGGTTAAGAGGACAAGCAACCTATATGGTACACAACAACCTATACTAGACAAACATTATCATCCTAGTTAACAACGTATCATTTGGTCATGAATAGTTTAAGGACTAATCGATAAATCCTCTCTTTATTGAAACTAAATAGTCATAAAAACTTCATCACAAAAAGATGTTCATTAGAAGATATAGACTTTATGATGAAAAATATCAAAATATAATTTTATTTAATAATAAATTATTTATATTTACAAAATAGCATAATCGTCAGTAGGCTAATAATTGACTTTCGAACATAATTTTCAATAACTTCTACTTATCCTAAAGCCACTCGATACAGTATCTAATACCCATCTTCAACTTGTAGTTGTTGAACTCCTTTACCGACAGGACTTTAGTGAAAGAGTCGGCCAGGTTCTCTTTTCTATCGATCTTTTTAAGGTCGACGTCACTTCGATCCACGATCTCTTAGACCAGATGGTAGCAGTGCAGTATGTGCTTCATCTACTGGTGTGCTTTCGATTTTTTTGCAAAAGCGATGGCTCCAATGCTATTACAATAGAGCAGGACTGAACCATCTAGGGAGGATGCTACTTAGAGCTCAGTGATGAACTTCCTTAGCCACATAGCTTCTTTCGTGGCATCTGATGCTGCGACATATTCCATCTTACAAATTGAGTCTGCCACAGTATGCTGCTTGAAATTCTTCCAGCAGATAGCTCCACCATTCAGGATAAACATATAACCCAACATACTTCTACTATCATCATGGTCAGATTGAAAGCTGGAGCCTATAAATTTTATAAGTTTCAAATCTAACTCACCATAAACGAGCCACTGGTCCTTAGTATTTTTTAAATACTTAAAGATAATTTTCACCACCTTTTGATGATTCTATCCTAGAATAAATTGATATCTACTCACTACTCCTAGTAAGTATGCCACATCTAATCTCGTATATGTCATGATGTATATGATAGATCCCACTATCAAAGCATATGAAATTCTACTCATACGTTCACTATTAAAAAATACATCTTTTACAATGGAATTATTTATGATAAATTTTTTTTATTGCAAATATAAGTATTTACGATAGAAATATGATTTGCATCATAAATAATTTATTATTTATGATAAAAAAATTTCATCATGAATAATCTGGTATATATAAATTATTTAAAAATTAAAAGGATAGGATTATTTATGATAAAAATTTTTCATCATAAGTAATCAATTATTTATGATGCAAATCATTTTTTCATCATAAATAATTGATTATTATGATGAAAACATTCCATCATAAATAATCTGGCATAAATAAATCATTAAAAAATTAAAAGAATTGGATTATTTATGATAAAATTTTTTTATCATAAATAATCAATTATTTATGATGCAAATCATATTTTCATTACAAATAATCAATTAATTATAATAAAAAAATTTTATCATAAATAGTCTGATGTAAATAAATCATTTAAAAAATTAAAAGGGTGGGATTATTAATGAGGAAAATATGATTTACATCATAAATAATTGATTATTTATGATGATAAATTTCCATTACAAATAGTCTGGTGTAAATAAATTATTTAAAAAAATAAAAGGGTGAAATTATTTATGATGGAAGTTTTAATCATAAATAATTGATTATTTATAATGAAAATATTATTTTTATTATACATAATCAATTATTTATGATGAAAACATTTCATCATAAATAGTTTGGCATAAATAAATTATTTTAAAAATTAAAAGTATGGAATTATTTTTGATGGAATTTTTTCATCATAAATAATTGATTATTTATGGTGAAAATAGTAATTATTTATGGTGAAAATAGTATTTTCATCATAAATAATTGATTATTTACAACAAAAACATTCCATCATAAATAATCTAGCATAAATAAATTATTTAAAAAATTAAAAGGGTCAGATTATTTATGATAAAAAAATTTATTATAAATAATTAATTATTTATGATATAAATAGTATTTTCATCATAAATAATCTGGCATAAAATAAATCATTTAAAAAATTAAAAAAGACTGGATTATTTATAGCATAGAAAAGGTGGACTATTTTAAAAAAAATAAAAAAGCAAAGATGCACCATGCATGATCGATGTGATAGGATTGAGGGGTGTGAGTGCATCCACTATTAGCTAGTCCATGAGAAAATTAATTTATTTTAATTCTATCAAAAATTAGTATTTTTTTTAAAAATAATTTTTTTTACTTTTTTTTAAAAATTATATAATTTTAAAATTTAAAATCAATCTTCATCATTCATTATTTAAATAATTATCATATGAGTATTATCATAAAAGATCACTTCGATCTGATAGCTATAGCTATGTAGATCAATAAAATTTGATTTTAATGGTCATGAATGACCGCATGATGATCTAATAGATAGAAACCATCGATGGATCCAAAAATTTATAAAGATGATCTTTGTGATATTTATAGCATACTATCAAAATTTTATTTTAATCAGATATAATTATCATAATCAATTTAGTATAGGATGATTTAGATCGTTAAATAAAAAATGGATTATTAAAAGGCCAAATGGCATGTGATTATAAGATAATTTTTTTAGATAAATGATCTATGCTACTCTTTTAATTATCTATACGATGGTGATTGTAAAATCTAAACTCTGCATATATGAATCATCTATGTTAAGTATATTTTATAAAAGTGTAAGTATAATTGCTTAAGAACTTTAAGAATGTGTATCAAGAGACACATAGTTTTTGATAGTTTGTACACACATGATTGGCTTTTTACAATCATCACTATATAAACAATCAAACTATTAGTAAAAATTATTTATCTAAAAAAGTCATCTTATAATCACATGCTATTTGCCCTTTTAATCATCCATTTTTTATTTAACGATCCAAATCATCCCATTCTAAATTGATCATAATAATTATATTCGATTAAAATAAAATTTTGATAGTATGTTATAAATATCATAGAGATCATCATTGTAAGTTTTTGGATTTATCAGTAATTTTTATCTATCAGATCATCATGCAGTCATTCATGACCTTTGAAATTAAATTTTATTGATTTACATAGCTAGAGCTACCAGATTAAGATAATCTTTTGCAACGATACTCAAATGATAATTACTTAAATAATGAATGATGAAGATCAATTTTAAATTTTAAAATTATATAATTTTTAGAGAAAAATAAAAAAAATATTTAAAAGAATATTAATTTTTGAAAGAATTAGAAAAAAATTTAATTTGCTTGTGAGCTAGCTAATAATGGACACGCTCGCACCCCTCAACCCCATTGCATTGGTCATGCACGATGCATCTTTGCCCTTTTTTTATTTTTAAAATAGTCCACCTTTTTTGTACTATAAATTAAGAATTTTGGTTAGATTATTTATGATAAAATTTTTTTATCATAAATAATTAATTAATTATTTATAATAAAAATTATATTTGCATCATAAATAATTGATTATTTTATAATAAAAAATTTTTACTACAAACAATATTATCCTTTTAATTTTTTAAATAAATTATTTAGGGTAGATTATTAGCGATGAAAATTTTTTATCATAAATAATTATTATTTATGATGAAAATAGTATTTGCATGGCAAATAATCTATTATTTGCAATGAAAAATTTTTATCACAAATAATCCTGCCCTTTTAATTTTATAAATAATTTATTTATCTAAATACTATTAGTGATGAAAAATTTAATTTCACCACAAATAGGTTTATAAAATATTTTAAAATTTTTTAAGAAAAAAAAATTTATTAAAAAATAATTGGCAGGAATTATTAGTGATGAAAACTTTGTTTCCATTGTTAATAATATTTTTAGTGACAAAATTTTGCATCGCTAATGTTCCATCACTAAATGTCTTTAAATATCCCATCCCACTATGTGTCCTCTTTTCCATGAAACCCACTCCTTTCTCAGTCGAAACCCTCTCCTCTCCTCTCTCTCCACCTCCTAGGCTTCCATTAGCCGATGATCATATCTCCCACTGCCGCCGCTATTGCCGCCACCATTGACCCGATTGAAGATAAGTTCCACGACTGGTTGGTTAATTTTTTTTGTTCTTTAATTCAATCATTGGAGGGGTGCGTGGGTGCTGCCATGTGGTGGCCGATGGTGGATGGCCGTGGGTGCATGTATGATGGTGGGAGGCGGATGTGATAGGACACGATGCTGTCATTAAGACACCGTATTTATCAATTTAAATCTGACTCTTTACTTTTTAAACTAATTAAAAATTATGAAGAAAGTGGTGAGTCGGATCGAATCCACAGAGAGGCAATGATTTATTTCTAAAATCTTTGATTTTTTTTTTTTTTAAGAAAAGAAAGCAAAAATTAAAGTCAAAAAATAGATCTATAAATAAAAATAGAATTTAAATTATGCAAAAATAAATTTGATACTAAGATCTACTATTTAGATCTTAGCAACTACTTATAGTAAAATTAAAGAGCAATAAAGAACAAATAATTTAAAGAGCTAGAATTGAAAAGAATAATGAAACTTTCTTTATTAAATTTAAAACTAAGATGCAGAATTTAAATACAAGAAATTAAAGAAAATTCAGAATTTTAATACAAGAAATTAAAGAAAAAAAAAGACTAGATGGAGATCGCAGATCGGCGTAGGCATGAAGATGGCGTAGAAGACCGGCTCTTCTTCTCAGCACCGCAGCTTTGAAGCAACCTTTAATCCGAGCTTGACTTCCACCCTATACCTTAGCTTCCCTTCCAACCCTCCTCCCTTTCTTAGAGGCTTAGGATCCTTTTTATAGAGCTAGAAGAGGTAGATATTTATTTCTAAAAGCAATATGGGACTAATTCCCTTTGTAATCATAAAAATTTGAATAAAATTTGAATAAAAACAACTCTGTTATGATCTCTGGTAAATCTGGTAAAATCAGGCTATTCCGATAGGAATCGAACGGTTCAAAAATCATCAAAATCGGATGCCTATCAGCCCAGATCAGCTCGAATTAAATTCTGGCCGTCCGATCGCGCTTGATCGAGGAAATCTGGCCGCAAATCGTGCTTCGGGAGTCCTGATCACTGTCGGGAGCATTCTGGACCGTCGGATCGAAGCTGGAATCAGGCGCTGCCATTTGATGGTGATCCGAGTGAAATTGGCAACCGAAAAAAAT
Organism: Cocos nucifera; assembly: GCA_006176705.1. NCBI lineage: Eukaryota > Viridiplantae > Streptophyta > Magnoliopsida > Arecales > Arecaceae > Cocos > Cocos nucifera. The sequence goes on along the minus strand of QRFJ01001088.1, from coordinate 43,108 downwards.
GCTGACCGTCCGATCTTAACCGCAATCAACCGCAGCCGTCCGATCGCGCAATTACTGTTCCCATGGACCGCGTAGACCGGCCGCACCGCACACCGCAACCAATCAATGCTTCTGTCACCGAGTGAAATGACCAGATTGCCCTGTGAGCCGCGATAAAATTTTGTAGACCCTTTAAGGGTCTAGGTCCACCACGTGGCAGGCTCTGATTCGCCGGATTTTGCTGAGCTGGCGGTCCACGCCTGGATCGTAGACCGGCTGATGGCTTCAATGACTGAGTCGGCTTTGATGGCTCGGCTTGGCTTGGTGGCTCGGCTTGGCTTGGTGGCTCGGCTTGCGGAGCCGGTTGAGCCGCCATTTTCTTTTTTTTTTATTTAATTTTTATTTATTTTATATATTTTTTTTAAAAATTCATATCTTTTTCATTTTAGCTCCGTTTTACTTGAAATTTATTTCGTTGTGATCAAAAAAATGAGCTCTTTCTTTTAATAATAAAATTTTATTTCTTAATTTTTATTTATTTTTTATTATTTTTTAATTAATTTTTTAATTAATAAAAATATGAATTTTTCAAAAATTATATATAAATTGATTGATAATTCTTAAAAATTAATATAAATTAATTAATAAATTAATACTTTTATTGGTGAATTTACGATGCTTATCACACCCCCCAACTTAAGCTTTGCTCGTCCTCGAGTAAAGAAAGAATTTAGTTTAGATCAATTACCATATTTTGTTGAGATCTTCCTTCACAAAAATAAATCTAGAATTTAAGATCAAAAGTTTAGACAGTATCACTAACTAAGTATTGAGTTTCAGAAGTAAATTTCATGGCAGATTAATCAGAAACTTTCTTAGAGTTCATCTAAAGATTTTCAGCACTTTGTGTCGTGAATACTAACTTAGCATTTGGGTGTTGATTCAAAGGGCAAATGAATCTTCTTTTTATCACCTATTTTGGTTAGTTTTATATACTCCCAAGTTAAGTGCATGAATTAAGGTAGCTTTCACACTGCTTCTTTTTTTTTTTTTTTTTTTTTTTTTTTTTAAATTGTGCTGAGCATCCTGGCCTTCCCTTCACCATTTGATGTGAACTTCTACATTTAAGGTGCAAAGTTCTAGTTTAGGGCAATCCACATATACTCTATTTTTTGCACTTTTTTTTTTTTTTTTTTTTTAGAAAGCAGGTAGCTCTTTCCTTAAATTCAAGTTTCTTTAATTGAAGTATATATAAACCATCAATTTTTAGTGATAATTGAATCCTCAATTTAGCCTTATAATCAAACACCTGCTGTGCTTCATTAGTGTGCATGTGCAAGTAGAAGTGCTGTTAGCCTTTAAATGACCTAAGTAGGTTGCTAATGGTCTGACCAAATAATCTGCTTCTTGACTCGCTACCATTATTAGTTAATACTTTCTAACTTTATTACTTATCCTAGTTTATTTTGCTTAAGATTCTCTTTCCCAAAATATGGTTTGTTCAAAATTTTTATTTTTATTATTATTATTTTTTTAATAGTTTTATTATTATTATATATATTATTTATTTATTATTTTTATTTTATTTATTTTTTTTAATTTTTTAATATTTTATTTATTTATTTTATTATTATTATTATTATTAATTTTTATTTTTATTGATTTATTTATTTATATATATATTTTTTTTATTTTTTTTTTTTTTTTTTATTTTATTATTTTTTTTTTTATTTTTTTTTACTTTTTACCCCAACTGAATTGACATTGTCCTCAATAAAAGAGTGTAAATTATGTTTATTTATTTAGCATGGGTCTTGAAGCTTATGATCCTTCTCCCGCTTTTTGGTTCTCCAACTTAGCCTAAAAGAGAAAATAAATTAGATTCAAGAAGTATTGGGTTGCCTCCCAATAAGCGCTAAGTTTATTGTCTTCAGCCAGACAAAATGCAGTTTAATTCATTGTGGTTCTATTAATTGCACTTGATCAATATTTCGATTTAATGATATCCCTTCGATATATGGTTTAAGCCTTTGGCCATTTACCTTAAAAAAATTTTTAGTCCTGGGATCATAGAGTTTAATTGCACCATGTGGGAATACATGATTAACTATATAAGGTCCATCCCATCTGGATTTTAGTTTTCCAGGAAATAATCGAAGCCTTGAGTTAAATAACCAGACTTGTTGATTTGGCTCAAAGGTTTTTCTTGAAATATGTTTATCATGGAAGGCTTTCATTTTTTCCTTATAAATTTTTGAATTTTCATAAGCTTCTTGCCTTAATTCTTCTAATTCACTTAATTGTAACATCCGATTGGAACCAGCTTTGTTTAAATTAAAATTTAATTATTTTATTGCCCAATATGCTTTATGTTCAAGTTCTACCGGAAGGTGACATGCTTTTCCATAGATTAATCTATAGGGAGACATTCCAATGGGGGTTTTATAAGCTGTCCTATAGGCCCATAATGCATCATCCAATCGATCTGACCAATCTTTTCGATCAGGCCTAATAGTCTTTTGTAAGATATTCTTGATTTCCCTATTAGAGACTTCTACCTGACCACTTGTTTGCGGATGGTATGGTGTAGCTATCTTATGTGTCACCCCATATTTTCGTAATAAAGTTCTAAATTGATGATTTGTAAAATGGGTACCCCCGTCACTAATGATAGCACGTGGAAATCCGAACCTGGAAAAGATATTCTTCTGAATAAATTTTAGGACTACTTTATGATCATTGGTTCGAGTTGCTATTGCTTCAATCCATTTAGAAACATAATCGACAGCTACCAAAATGTATTCAAATCCATTGGAAGGTGGAAAAGGTCCCATAAAATCAATTCCCCATACATCAAAAATTTCAACCACTAAAATGGGGTTCAAAGGCATCATGTCTTTCTTTGAAATATTCCCTAAGGCTTGACACTTAAAACACTCCTGACTAAAAGTATGGGCATCCTTAAATAATGTTGGCCAATAAAAACCACTTTGTAACACTTTGGCCGCAGTTTTTCGTCCAGAAAAGTGTCCTCCACAAGCAAGAGTATGACAAAATTGTAAGATACTCCATTGTTCAGATTCAGGAACACATCTACGAATGATTTGATCAGCACAAATTCTAAAAAGCTCAGGATCTTCCCAAAAATAATATTTGATTTGAGCAAAGAATCGATCCTTTTCATTCTTAGACCAGCCATCAGGAATTTGTCCTATGACTAAGTAATTGACAATATTTGCAAACCAAGGAGTCTTTGTATGTGAAACTGTTAACAATTGTTCATCTGGAAAAGATTCTCTGATTGATACAGGTTCATTATCTTTCACTAGGATCCTAGACAGATGGTCTGCTACAACATTTTTAGATCCCTTCTTATCTCGAATTTCAATGTCAAATTCTTGTAACAGTAAAATCCATCTAATTAATCATGGTTTAGCATCTTTCTTTGAGAGCAGGTATCTCAAGGCTGAATGATCCGAGTAAATTATGATTTTTGATCCTAATAAATATGATCTAAACTTTTCTAGGGCAAACACAATGGCTAGCAACTCTTTTTCAGTGGTGGTATAATTCATTTGTGCTTCATTCAGAGTTCTACTAGCATAATAGATCACTACAGGACATTTGTTTACCCTTTGGCCTAGGACAGCTCCTATGGCAAAATCTGAGGCATCGCACATAATTTCAAAAGGTAGTGACCAATTAGGAGGTTGTATGATTGGAGCTTTGGTCACAGCTTCTTTTAAGATTTCATAAGCTTTAAGATAATTTTCATCAAAGTTAAAAGAAACATCCTTAGCAAGGAGATTACACAAAGGACGAGAAATTTTAGAGAACTCTTTGATGAAGCGACGATAGAATCCTACATGACCAAGAAAAGATCGAATTTGTTTGACAGAAGTGGGAGGAGGAAGTTTAGAAATTAGTTCAACTTTAGCTTTATCTACCTCAATCCCTTTCTTGGATACTATATGTCCTAAAACGATCCCTTCTTGAACCATGAAGTGGCTCTTTTCCCAGCTTAACACTAGATTAGCCTCAATACATCATTTTAATATTTTCTTCAAATTGTTGAGACAACTCTCAAAAGATTCTCCAAAGACTGAAAAGTCATCCATGAATATTTCTAAGAAATCTCCTATCATGTCTGAAAATATTGACATCATGCACCGTTGAAAAGTTGCAGGTGCATTACATAATCCGAATGGCATTCTACGGAAAGCAAAGGTTCCATAAGGACATGTAAAGGTGGTCTTTTTCTGATCTCCTGGGTAGATTGCTACCTGATTGTATCCCGAGTATCCATCTAAAAAGCAAAAGTATTGTTGGCCTGCTAGTCTTTCTAGGATTTGATCGATAAAGGGTAAGGGAAAGTGATCTTTTCGGGTGGTTGTATTGAGTTTTCTATAATCTATGCAGACACGCCACCCAGTGGAAAGTCGTGTTGGTACTAAGTTTCCATGTTCAGTGCGGACAACCGTAAGTCCAGATTTTTTTGGAACAACTTGTGTAGGACTCACCCAGTGGCTGTCAGAGATAGGATAAATAATTCCAGCATCTAACCATTTAATTACTTCTTTCTTGACTACTTCTTGCATGTTAGGATTAAGCCTTCTTTGCATCTCTCGAGTTGGTTTGGCATTATCTTCTGTATAAATATGGTGCATGCATATTGACGGACTAATTCCTTTTAAATCGGCAACGGTCCACCCTATGGCCTCTTTATATGTTTTTAGAATATTTACCAATTGGTTTTCCTGTTCAGTAGTTAAGTTGGAAGCAATTATTACTGGTAGGGATTTTCTTTGATCCTAAAAATACATACTTAAGTGATTCAGGTAAAGGTTTTAGTTCAAGTTGTGGTGGGGCCTGAATTGAAGGACGTAGTGGTTCAATTTTTCGCTCAGGTAAGGGCTCAATTTTCACTGACCAAGGTAATGAATGTGATGGTTGAGGTAAATTAAGCAGGGTATTTACTTCCTGGGTTTGAGTATCTTCAGTGGGTTCATCATCTTGCAGTAAATCTAAGGAGGAATTAGATTCAACTATTTCATCTATCTGATTGATTACAAAGCAGTCTTCCTCCTCTTGGGTGTACTTTGGGGTATTAAAAATATTAATTCTTACTTTTTGATTCCCAAAAGAAATATCCATAGCTCCCATTTTACAGTTGATATTGGCATTGGCGGTTGCTAAGAATGGATGTCCTAAAATTATGGGATTTTGGTTCAGCTCTTGGGATGGTTCCATGTTAAGTATGAGAAAGTCTACAGGAAAATAACATTTATCTACTCTAACTAGAACATCCTCAATTAAACCACGCGGTGTTTTTATAGATCTATCAGCTAATTGCAAAATGACTGACGTGGGTTTTAATTCTCCAATCCCAAATTTTTCATAAACCGAGGTTGGAAGGAGGTTTACACTAGCTCCTAAGTCTAGTAATGCTCGGTTCAAAGGTTATACCTCCAATAACACATGAAATTAAGGGTGCACCAGGATCTTTCATCTTTTGAGGTATTGGATTTAACAGGACCGCACTTACATCCTCGGATAGCATAACTCTTTTGGTGGTTCGTGGCTCACGCTTTTGGGTACAGAGTTCTTTAAGAAATTTAGCATAGGCTGGAACATGCTGAATTGCATCGAGGAGGGATAAATTAATATGAACTTGTTTAAATAGTTCCATTAGCTCCTTGTTGCGTGTTTCTTGCTTTTTGCGAGAAGAGCCTGCTTCTAAGGCCGAAGGGAATGGGGCTTTGGGTTTATATGTCTCTCAGCTAATTCATCTGTTCTCTTCTTTTCTTTATCCATCTTATCAGTGTCAGTACCAGTCATAAGCTCAAGTTCTTCTATATGATTATCCTCTTCTTCAAATTTCTCATCTTGGCTAACATCAGTATTGGCCTCTATCACCTGGTCTTGATATGGGTCCTTAAGAATCCTACCACTTCTAAGTTCAGATATTGCTTTGGCATTTTCTAATTGGGGTTCTTAGGTGGAATGTTAGATGGATGAGTAAATCCAGGTGGTTGATAGACATTGGATGGATTATTTTTAGGATTTGCAATTGGTTGGCTTGGTAATTGACCTGGTTCTCTCCTCATGCTAGACTCAGCTAATTTGTCCTATTTGAGCTTCTAGTCTGGCGATTGATTGTTGTTGGCTTAGAATTAATTGTTGAAGTTGATTGAATTTATCGTCGGCTAGATTGGTCTGTTGAGGAGGTGGGTATGAGGGTTGATTATAATGTAGTGGTTGAGAAGACTGACTAGGCTGACCCTTATTATAGGCATAGTTCTGGTATTGGGGCCTATTTTGATAATTTCTGAACTGGTGGGATTTGGGTCTGAGCCTGAGTTTGTTGTGGTTTCCAAGAGAAATTAGGATGGTTTCTCCAACCAGGATTATATGAATTTGAATATGGGTCATTAAGTGGTTTTGAGTAACCTTGAGCAGCTTGGACTTGTTCTTGGATAAGAGGTGGTAATTGTGCAACCGTGGGACATTCACTTACATGATGTGTTGGGCTAGCACAAATAGAGCAAATCACTTGATAATTAGAAGCTGGTGTGTATTGTGCAGGAGATTGTTGACCTAAGTTTAGGAATTGATCTAATTTCTGGTGCAATAAGGTCGACTTTATCTAATTTTTGTGCTATTATGTTCAAATCTGCCTTAGAATTGAGTTCTGGAAGTTTTGATCTCATAAATTCCTGCCCGTTTTTGTTGAGAAATTGATCTTTCATAAGAAGATAATGAAGCATGGTTAATAGAGTTTTCACTTAAAGTTTCAAACAAGGTATAAGCTTCATCCTCACTTTTGCTCATGAATGCACCTCCACAGGATGCATCAACCATCTGCTTATATTGATCTCCTAAACCTTCATAGAAAGCTTGTACAATTTGCCACTTAGATAGACCATGGTGTGGGCATTTTTCTAAGGAAGTTCCTTAAGTCTTTCCCATGATTCATGAATTTGTTCCCCTGGAAGCTGAGCAAATCCCGTGATGGCTCGCCTCATGGTATTGGTTCGTCCTATGGGATAAAATTTCTTAAGAAATTCATGTTGCATCTCTGCCCATGTTTGAATTGTTCTTCCTAATGTGCCAAGCCAGTACTTGGCTTTATCTTTTAATGAGAAAGGGAACAAGGTCAGTCTAAGGGCATCATCAGAAAAATTTCTGAATTTTTACCGTAGAGCAGATTTCTAAGAATTCATCCAGATGTTTGTAAGGGTCTTCATTGGCATTCCCATAAAAAGATGGGAGCATCTGGATTGTGGTTGACTTAATCTCATAGTGGCTAGCAGGGATATCAGGTATGTGGATGCAAGTCGATGGGTTGTAGGTGGAAGGAATAAAGTATTCCTTCATCTGCCTAGGTGGTTCTTCACGATTTCCAGCCATTTGATTATCTGGTCTTAAATGAATTAGTCTTTCAATTTCAGGATCTGGTTTAACTAGGTCAGGTAAAAGTGATCTTCTACCGTGCATGTACTAGTGCAATTTGATATATGGTTCAAATTTTTTTTTTTTTTTTAAATTATTATTATTATTTTTAATTATTTATTTATTTTTTTAAGAAAAGAAGAGAGAAAGAAAGAAGAGGTTCTAAAAAAATCCTAAAGAATCTTAAATCTGGAGAAGATAGGGAGGAGTTAATTTTTTATGTTAGATATTATTTGGCAAACAAGTTAGGCAATCAATCCTGACTAAGAGTTATCCTAGATCTAGACAGCTCCTAACTGCCAAGATCACCTTCAAGCCCTCCAAATAGAGGATTAACCAATCAACTGGCCAGGTAAGTGTAAAGTCGGTGGGAGTCCCTCCGTTGCTTGCCTTAGACACCAATTGTGCTTGGCCAGGTAAGCGAACAGAACCAATTAAGTAACCACCTTCTTTCGGGCCCAATCGTCCCTGAACCACTTTCCTAGACACCAGTCAAATTGATTAATCCTAACTTGGTTCAACTCTTAGGATTTCTTGTCCTATTGAGCTCGAATATCCTTAAAGGTTAATGTCTAATTGATTTTAAGAGTTAAGGTTTGGGTTAATGCAGGATGCTGGTTGGTTGTTTGTGGGCTAAGGAAGGGTGATCAAATCCCCACCTTATCTTGTTTAATGGGTTGTGCCCTTAATTTGGTTTAATATGAAATATGCAAAAAAAAAAAATTCCAATCAAAGAGTTCTATGCAATTTAAACTAATTAATTAAATTATAAAAAGGCTTACCTTGACTCCAGCAATCACCAAAAATAAGAATAAAAACTAATATGATGGATGCTCTAAATAATTAGGGTTTCTAATCTTGTGATGAGATTTTTAATTAGGTTTATGTAGGTAATATTTTTAATTAATTTAAAATAAAGCAAATATTAAAAATAAAGAAAGAGATTTAGGGTTTAGGAATGATCTCACCGAATAGGATTGAGAGTTTTGTTCGTGCCCTAATCTTCCTTGTTCCTTTTTTTTTTTTTTTTTCTTTTCTGCAAAATAAATAAAAAAATAATGAGTAGGTAGTAAAAAAAATCAAAGAAATAAAGAAATTTTAATTTTTATGCCTCCCCGGCAACGGCGCCAAAAACTTGATAGGGACACGATGCTGTCGTTAAGACACCGTGTTTATCAATTTAAATCCGACTCTTTACTTTTTAAAATAATTAAAAATTATGAAGAAAGTAGTGAGTCGGGTCGAATCCATACAGAGAGGTAATGATTTATTTCTAAAATCTTTGATTTTTTTTTTTTTTTTTAGAAAAGAAAGAAGAATTTGAGTTTTTGGAATTAGAAAAGTCGGAAAAATAGATCTATAAATAAAAATTAGAATTTAAATTATGCAAAAATAAATTTGATACTAAGATCTACTATTTAGATCTTAGCAACTACTTATAGTAAAATTAAAGAGCAATAAAGAACAAATAATTTAAAAGAGCTAGAATTGAAAAGAATAATGAAACTTTCTTTATTAAATTTAAAACTAAGATGCAGAATTTAAATACAAAAAATTAAAGAAAATTTTAGAATTTAATACAAGAAATTAAAAGGAAAAAAAAGAAAACTAGATGGATCTCTGATCTTGCAGATCGGCGTAGGCATGAAAGATGGCGTAGAAGACTCGGCTCTTCTTCTCAGCACCGCAGCTTTGAAGCAACCTTTAACCCAGAGCTTGGACTTCCACCCTATACCTTAGCTTCCCTTCCAACCTCTCCTCCTTTCTTAGAGGCTTAGGATCCTTTTTATAGAGCTAGAAGAGGTAGATATTTATTTCTAAAAGCAATATGGGACTAATTCCCTTTGTAATCATAAAAAATTTGAATAAAATTTGAATAAAAACAACTCTGTTACATCTCTGGTAAATCTGGTAAAATCAGGCTATCCGATAGGAATCGAACGGTTCAAAAATCGTCAAAATCGGATGCCTATCAGCCCAGATCAGCTCGAATTAAATTCTGGCCGTCCGATCGTGCTTGATCGAGGAAATCTGGCCGCAAATCGCGCTTCGGGAGTCCTGATCACTGTCGGGAGCGTTCTGGACCGTCGGATCGAAGCTGGAATCAGGCGCTGCCATTTGATGGTGATCCGAGTGAAATTGGCAATCGAAAAAAATGCTGACCGTCCGATCTTAACCGCAATCAACCGCAGCCGTCCGATCGCGCAATTACTGTTCCCATGGACCGCGTAGACCGGCCGCACCGCACACCGCAACCAATCAACGCTTCTATCACCGAGTGAAATGACCAGATTGCCCTGTGAGCCGCGATAAAATTTTGTAGACCCTTTAAGGGTCTAGGTCCACCACGTGGCAGGCTCTGATTCGCCGGATTTTGCTGAGCTGGCGGTCCACGCCTGGATCGTAGACCGACTGATGGCTTCAATGACTGAGTCGGCTTTGATGGCTCGGCTTGGCTTGGTGGCTCGGCTTGCGGAGCCGGTTGAGCCGTTTCTTTTTTTTTTTTATTTAATTTTTATTTATTTTATATTTTTTTTAAAAATTCATATCTTTTTTTCATTTTAGCTCCGTTTTACTTGAAATTTATTTTGTTGTGATCAAAAAAATGAGCTCTTTCTTTTAATAATAAAATTTTATTTCTTAATTTTTTTATTTTTTATTATTTTTTAATTAATTTTTTAATTAATAAAAATATGAATTTTTTAAAAATTATATATAAATTGATTGATAATTCTTAAAAATTAATATAAATTAATTAATAAATTAATACTTTTATTGGTGAATTTCGATGCTCATCAGGGGGCCGCGGGCAGGTGGGGCACCGATGGGTGGTGGTGATCGATCGAGTGGGAGGACGTGAGTGGTGGGGTGTCGCAGGGGTGGTGGGTTGTGACGGGTGGAGGGTGTTAGAGCCACATGGGGGGCATGGTGGGGTGGCAGTGACAAGTCGGGTGGGGGTCCGTGGGTGGTGGGGCACTGGAGAGAAGCCGTAGGGGGTGGTGGGCCGCGATGGGTGGGGGCTGAAGGTGCCGCGGGTGTGTGAGGTCGTGGGGGTGGGGCGTGAGGGGCGGCAGTGATAGGATGGGTGGGGGTTGTGGGTGGTGGGGTGTTGAAGGGGCGTCGCAGGAGGTGGGGGGCCGCGGATGGTGGGGCACCAAAGGGGCACCGCTGGGTTGGTGGTCCACGATAGGTGGGGGTCAAAGGAGCCACAGGAGGTTGGGCTCCTCCTTAATCATTTTTTAAAATTTAATAAATAATAATAATAGTAATAATAAAAGTAATAATAATATAAATAATAATAGTAATAATAATAATAGTAATAACAATAATAGTAATAATAATAATAGTAATAATAATATTAATAGTAGTATTAAGAATAATAATAGTTATAATAATAATAGTTATAGTATTAATAATAATAATAGTAATAATAATAATAATAGTAATAGTAGTAATAATAGTAATAGTAGTAATTTAATCTTTTTACTTGTTATAATTTAATCTTTTTATTTTGATTATGTTTTACTATTTTAATTTATATTAGTCGAAGGTTTTAATTTTTAATGCATATGAACTATCCGATTTGGGATTCAGATTAGACTCTAATCAGGGATCTGGGTCAGGATCTTGTCCGAGATCGGGTCATGATCCAGGTTAGATTCGGTTTGAGATCCAGGTCTGGGATCATGTTTGAGATCCAATTCGAGATTCAGGTCATGATCTGAGTTGGATCTCGATTGGGATCCTAGGTCGGGATCCAATCTGGGATCCAGTCTAGGATTTGGGTCATGATTTAGTTCGGATCTCGATTAGGATTTAGGTTGGGATTTGGTCCATGATCTGATTTGGGATCCTATCTGGAATCTTATTTGGTAATGATTTAATGCATGCATTAATGTAACCTTAGACTCCTATTCAAGAGTCGATCCCAGGGTCCCCAAAACGGACTCTATGAATGGCTCTTAGATGCTCCGATATGGGTAGTTTAGAAATGCATCAATATTTTATTGTCATCAAAGTTTTTTTTGTTCTTTCATGAAAAATTCCATCATAGTTATCTTGTTTATTCTCCGGATACATATTAGATGTGGTTAAAATATGATCCATCTGTATTGGGTACTTGGAGAACTTAGGAAGATGCTATCGAATTTTTCTCAGATATGAAACAAAGAACAAAGCTCAATAATAAAAATGATTTATTTTGAAAGGGATAGGATCACACCTATTAGGAAGGAGTTGGTAGAGTTAGAATTCATGAAGCATTATTCTTTGTTGTCCAATAGATATTGACAAAAGTTGGATGAATGCCAGGGGCATTTTCTTGCCTCAATATCGAAAAGATATTCAAGATTTTATTGAATTTGCATGTTGTAAGGCTAATAGTGCCAGTCGGATAAAGTGTCCATGCAAAAGATGTGTCAATATGGTATATCATCATATATCACTTATTGATTCTGGGTCCGAAAGTACCAGGTAATGAAATTGATGTACATCTACGATCCTTAATCGATGATCTGAAGGAGCAATGGAAAAATGGAGTATAGACATACGATTCTGTCAATCGAAGAAATTTTAAGTTGCATGCATCAGTTTTATGGACCATAAATGATTTTCTTGCATATGGAAACTTATCTGGGTGGAGTACCAAAGGATATCTGTTATGTCCAATATGCAACAAGGATACGTCCTCCGTACATTTAAAGCATGGATGAAAAATCTAAAGGATGCAGTGCAAGATTTGCAGTGCTACTTTCACTAAAATATAGTAAAAAATTAATTAATCTAATTAATTAATTTCTATTAGAATATTAAGTCCTATACTAAGGATCTAAATATAATATGCATGCATTCATATAGATCTAAAAATAAAACTATGCAGCAAACTCTTTACTACATCTATTTATTCAACATACAATATCTTTTCATGGATAGCTGATCACCATAATCTGAATCCATTGGATAATGCTCTGGTGTAACACCATAGCCGCACATGTGTTCGACCTCTATGGTTGGTCCACACGGAGCTTCTGGTCTCGATCATTCCCACTAGAGTGCTAGCTCCTCGCTAGGGCCTTTAATAGCTGATCATGATCGATCTAATCGATCATATACTTTCTAATTTTTTGGATACTTCAAAAAATTAGAACACAAATACTAGAGGATGATGAAGAGGTGTATCAAATTTGGTGGTGATCTGATGCTAACAACACTCGATCTCTCCATCCAAACCTAGATTCTCAAATCTAGGGTTTCACTCAACCCAAAAACCCTGACACACTAAAAATCCTGTCACACCCTCTCTGTATGGAGTTTTTTCATTAAATAAGTTTTTGTGGAAAGATGACTTTTAGATCTATAAACTCTAAGACCATATCTAAAACTTGGGTATCCTTAAAGGTGAAAATCAGAAGAGAAGAGAGGCATGAGGGAAAAGTAAAGTGCTGTAGGACCCTGCTCACCTTCACTCTAAGATTTTTTTCATCCAAAACTAATGCCCAATCATTGTAAAATTTTTACCACATAATGCTTACCCCTTCTTATGCACATAAAAAAAATTCTTATAATTTATTGACATGAATACCATGGGAAAAATGCATGGAAAGAGATAAGGGTTGAGTGGTTGGGAGGTTTTAAGCACTCACTTGATTTCAAAAATCAAGTGAGCCTCTTATCCTTATCCAATGCCCCCTCCCATGTGTTTAACATGTAGAAGAACTCTCCTTCTATGTGCACACATTTTTATTTCTCTAAAAAATATTCAATAAACAAAAGGGAGAGCGTGGGAAGCAAATAAGGTTGGATTGGTTCCAACCTCCAACAAACAGAGTTGAATTCAAAACTCAACTTACTTTGAACCGGTCCAACCCTTTGACCAGGTCAAAAGCAGATAAGAGAAGGGGCACAAAAACCTTTTGGGTGATAGAAAAGATACATACAAAATTTTGGGCATGGAACAAGAGTGGAAAAGTACAAAATGGTGGGCGCATGGGAGAGTTTGAATTCAAACTTTATTTGACTTGGTCCTAATTGATTTCAACCAAACCAATTAATCTAGACTCAATTAGATTAGATTAAATCCAACCAAATTAAGCTTAGCCTAATTTAATAAAATTTTAATCAAATTAAAAATTAATTAGGTCCAGGTCCTGATCAAATCAGGTCAAAACTTTCATAGCGATCAGGTCATCTCATGACCTAATCGAGTCAAACCTAGTTGAATCAAATTCAATCGAACTTGATCGAATCCTTATTGCTCAATCAAATTGAGCTAATCAATAATTAAATTACTAATTAATCCTCCAAAAAATATCTGAGTTTAAATTGGATGGGTTACCGGGCAAGAAAGTTCCATCAACATGAAACTCCTGAAGAGTCCCAAACCAGTGAGACTCTTGAACCCAGTGTCCCAAACGAATCGAACTCACAATCATAGAGTTTCAGACTAGTGGAACTCTTGATCAAAGAGTCCCAAATGAGTAGGACTCAAAGTCTCAGTCCACTAGGACTCTTGGTCATAGAGTCCCAGTCTAGTGGGACTCTTGAACGTAGAATCTCAGGTCATCAGAATTCTTGATCAGAGAGTCTCAAACATGAAAGACTCAGAGTTTCAGTCTAGTGAGACTCTTGGTCATAGAGTTTCAGTCCAGTGGGACTCTTGACCATAGAGTCTTTAGATCATCGAGATACAATATCAGTCATCAGATTAGGTAGAAACTCTTATTGTGTGTGACCCCATAGGTTCGAATCTTAAGCCGGTAGCACAAAAACTAATTTTCTGTACCAATTGATGTATCTAGCAATGGTACCCGATGTCCGGATAGATCGAATAATTGTAATGCAATATCGACGAACCTGTGGCGTATGGTTACGATATAATTCATCCCCTTGACCTCGATGCTTAAAGAATAATTTAGGATTTACTGTCAATCCTAAAATTCATCCACATTGTATTTCAAAATTTAGCATCCATCATATGGACTACCCTGATCGAGGATTTGCTAAATTGAAATACAATGATGCACTTGCTCCAATACTTAGAGAGATCAATCCCATCTTGACTCACATACCGACAAGCCAAGTATTTGACTGCACCCAGTAGCCTTCCATCACTGAATTAAAAATTCAGATAGTCTAGTACCTAAGTGCAGTGAGTTGCTTGTAGGTCACCATGGTAATCTTAGGTCTAAGGGACACTCATACCCATATCCTTCGTGAGCAACTCTTGACAGTAGAGAGCTCCGCAGTTGGATTATGTTCAGTAAAATATATCCCTACACTTCACCTGCATGCCATAACAGTATCTCCATACTTCTTGGTTAAGAGGACAACCAATACTTATGGCATACAACAACCTACACTCGATACGTTGTCATCTTAGATAACAATGAATCATTTGATCGTGAACATGTTTGAGGAGTAAACAACAAATCCTCCTTTATCGAGTCTAAATAGTCCTGAGGACTTCATCACAGAAGAGTTCATTACAGGAAGACGTACGAAGTAATGAATATGCCAAAAGAATAATTTTATTCATTAATAATTCAAGTATAATTTTATTTAGCTCAACCATCTACAACCTAAATGATTGGCTTTAGGATACATTTTCCAACAACTCCCACTTAGACTAAAGCCACTCAGAATAGTATTGAATACCCATCTTCCATTTGTGATCGTCGAACTCTTTGATTCTAAGAGCTTTAGTAAAGGGGTCAGCCACGTTCTCCTTTCCGTCGATCTTTTGAAGCTCGATGTCACCTCGCTTCATGATCTCTCGTATAAGGTGGTAGTGATATAGAATATGTTTGATGCGCTGATATGCCTTCGGCTCCTTCACTTGAGCTGTGGCTTTAATGCTGTCATAATATAGCAGAATCAGACCATCTAAGGAGGGTGCCACTTCTAGCTTGCCAATAAACTTCCGCAGCCCCACAACTTCCTTCGCAGCATCAGATGCCGCAACATACTCCGCCTCGCACACAGAATTAGCTATAGTGTGCTGCTTGGAACTCTTCTAGCAGACCACTCCATCATTTAGGATAAATACAAAACCTGATACACTTTTGCTATCATCATTGTCTGACTGAAAATTGAAATCAGTATATCCCATAAGTTTTAAATCAGAATCTCCATAGATAAGCCACTGATCCTTAGTATTTCTTAAATACTTAAGGATAGTTTTTACAATCTTTCAGTGATTCTCACCTGGATCAGACTGGTATCTACTCACTACTCCTAATGAGTATGCTACATCCGATCTCGTACACATCATGGCATACATAATAGAATCCACTGTCGAAGCATATGGTATTCTACTCATACGATTTCTCTCTTGAGGAGTTGTCGGACAATCCCTCTTGGAGAGTGAAATTCCATGGCCTATCGAGAGATAGCCCTTCTTGAAATTCTTCATGCTGAACCGTTTCAACACAGTATTAATGTACGTAGACTGGGATAATCCAAGCAATCTTTTAGATCTATTTCTATAAATCTTCATCCCTAGGATGAAGGATGCTTCCCCTAAGTTCTTCATGAAGAATTAAGACGACAACCAAACCTTTATTTCCTATAATGCAGGGATGTCATTCTCGATTAAGAAAATGTCATCTACATACAGTATAAGAAATACAACAATAGAACCATTAGCTCATTTATACATATAGGATTCTTCTCCATTCTTAATGAAGTCATACATTCTAATTACTTTATCAAAATGCATGTTCCAACTCCATGATGTTTGCTTCAATCCATAGATGGATCATTGAAACTTGCACAACTTAGACTCGTCTGTGAATGTGAAATCCTCAGGCTATATCATATACACCTCTTCATCCAACTCTCCTTTTAGAAAAGCTGCTAGATCTCATAGAATAGGTATGCTGCTATCGCAAGCATGATCTGAATAGATTTGAGCATTTTCACTGAAAAAAATATCTCGTCATAGTCAATATCATAACGCTGACGATATCCCTTGATAATCAGATGGACTTTATAGATCTCCACCTTTCCTTCTGTGCTCCTTTTCTTTTTGAAAATCCACTTACACCCAATGGATTTTACCCCTTCAAGTGGATCAATCAGTGTCCATACACTATTGACTTTAATGGACTCCATTTTGGATTTTATGGCTTCTAGCCACTTATCGGAGTCAGACCTCTGCATGGCATTTATGTAGGCGATCGGATCCTTGTCATTCTCATCGAGTTCGATAAGATCATCATCCCAAATCAAGAAATCATAGTATCTATCTGGTTGATGTGGTACTTTACTGGATCTCCTTGGTGCCACTTTAATAGGCTCTGGGTTTGATCTTAGTAAATCTAGTTCTACAGGTTCACTAGAATGTACGATTCTTCCACCTATCGAACTTCATTAAGTTCAACATTAGAGGTAGTTGTTTCTTCACTAAGAAATAACTTTTTCAAAAAGACTGCTCTATTACTGATGAACATCTTTTATTCTTCAGCAAAGTAGAAGTAATAATCCCTAGTTTCCTTGAGGTACCCTATGAACAAGCATTTATCGAACCTAGATTCAAGCTTTTTTGGCTACAAATGTTTAACATAAGTCGGACATCCCCAAACCCTAAAGTGAGAGAGTGTCGATTTATGCCCAGTCCATATCTCATATGGAGTCTTTGCAATAAACTTGCTCGAAATATTATTCAAAATTAAATAGGCAGTCTCTAGTGCATAACCTCAAAAGGAAATCGGTAGACTTGTAAACCCCATCATAAACCGAACCATGTCCAATAGGATTTGATTGCTCCTTTCAGATATACCATTATGCTATGGTGTTCTAAGAGGAGTCCATTATGAGAGAATCCCATTCTCTCCTAGATATGTTAGAAATTCATTGGAAAGGTATTTCCCTCCTCGGTCAGATTGAAGAGTTTTAATACTCTTTCCAAGTTATTTTTCTACCTCACTTCGATATCATTTGAATATTTCAAATGAATCAGATTTATTCTTCATAAGATAGATTTACCCATACCTAGATAGATCATCAATAAATGTAATGAAGTAGTAATACCCACCTCTAGCACATGTGTTCATAGGCCCACATACATCAGTATGTACTAGATCCAGAAGCTCAGTGGTCCATTCATCTTTTTCAGTAAAAGATGATTTGGTCATCTTACCAAGAAGGCAGGACTCACAGGTATTTAATAATTCACAATCAGCAATATCAAGGATACGCACTTTGACTAACTTGTTAATCCTATTCTTATTTATATGACCAAGCCTATATTGCCAAAGATAAGCATTAGTGACATTATCTAGTTTTGGTCATTTATTCGCCATGTACATTATACTAATAGGCTATGATATAATGTAAATATCATTTCTCAATTATTCTTATAGTACCGTAACATCATTCATTATGATATTATAATAATTTTTTTTATTGATAAATAATAACCATCCTAGGTCACTAGCTTAATAGATATTATGTTCATCATAAAATATGGACAATAGTGATAGTCACTTAAAATGATACTATTATTTTTGAAAATAGTTTAAGAGTTCCCAATGCTAGGACTGAAACTTGACTTGCATTTTTTGACATTAAGAAATCTATCATCATTCTCAAATTTCTATCAATTTAAAGTCCATGCAATGAATTGCATATATGAATCGAACTTTCGGTATCTAATACCCAGGTAGATGTATCATATATGGAGAAATTGCAAGGTATTATCATATAATAGCCTTGATCAACAACCACTTGCTGATTTCTCCTATTCAACCTATTTTGGTTAAGAGGATCATTCCTCTCTGGGTCTGTCTTATTAGGGTCAACACTAGACTCCTTGTTCTTAGATTCTAAATTCTTACCATTGTCCAACAGTGAACGGAGCAGACTTATTCTAGCCATTCTATTTATCTAAAAGAAAAACATGAAATCTAATAAGTACTTGAAGAAATTTAAATCCTAAAGATTTGGACTTTAGTCTAAAGATCCTTTCACTATTTTTAATAAATTGGTAGTGTCGACCTCCAATTTGAGGAATTATACTAACTCCTTAGTGGGTACTGAAATTCACATAGACTACAAACGGGCCCAAGAAAAGCTCTGACTAATCCGTGTGCATCTACAGGTAGGTTCATAACCAATTATTTTTTAAAATAATTTTTAGTATTTAGGTTTTGCCCCAAATACCAAATTTGTAGGCTATGGCCTCCACTAAAGAAGTTTGGTTAGGTCCAACTATTAACATGATTAACTTCAGTGCATCAAATCAATGATAATCAGGCCCGAGGAAAGCTCTGGCTAACTTGATCACCATTAAGAGAGTGTGACCTAATCATCATATGATGGATAGTAATTTCAATATCCAAATGAACACCAGGTGTAAGGCACCTCCAATGTCCACCTAAAAAATTGGACTCATTACTATTCATCTTAATGGGAGGCTATGACTCGGTTTTCTCTATAACTTAGTTATTTTAAGAATCTAATAATTTAGAAAATTTAGATTACTTATGATTTAAGGGTAGAAAGAATATGGATCAAATTTTTTTCATTGACTTCACCAAGTCAAGTCCTCCCACTGACTTCACCAAGTCAATAGGTTAGGACTAGGATCAATTTAGGTCCATGGGCACCTCATTCAGTCTTACTGATTGAAATCAGTCAAACTGATTTCTAATGACATGGGTCAGTCCGAATCATCAAGTGATCTAATCAAATTCCAATTGACCATGTGGGCCAGGTAAGTGAGATCAATGGAAGGGATATGCCATTAACTCGTCAAAGATTGAATCAATACGAGTAGCTCCTAATTAAAAACCATTGGTTTAGACTGCCAAACTTATCTTAGATACCAACTGATTAATTAGGTTTAATCTGATCAACCTAGCAATTTCGGGCTTAACCACGTAGCCATGAATTAAGTACATTTTGGTCTTGTTAAAGACATGGACTCATCCAACTACAACTATTGGAGTTGATTTTAGAGTGTCCTTGGTCTAATCTAATTCAACACTTGGTTAGATTTGATCAATTACTCTAGATTAATTTATTTTTTAACTAGTCTTAGGTCTAACCCAATTAATGAACCTAATTCATCTAATCCTTTAACCCATAGTCTTATGCCTTTGTCTTAGGATCTTAATTCATGATTCTAGATCCTATGAATAGTACTTAATTTCTTTAATTAAGTTTTGGGTTGATGGGTTGGGGTTCGGCATTTCAAAAAAAAAATTTAAATTTTGAAAGATTCTTTATAACTTAGCATTGTTCACCAATTGAGTCGACTTACTTTAAAATTGAATTCACTCAATTCACAAACAACACTAGTTGTAGGGTTTAATCTAAAACTATATACACTACATAATACTAAATCATGAATCAAACTTTAGATCCTATCTAAATATGCATTCATGATCAAAAATTAGATTAAAGCTTAATTTAACATATCATAAAAAAAATTAGATCTAATCTAAAAATTTTATCATCAACTACAAGATCAAGCACGTACAAGGACAACCTTTGCACTATAGAGGATAAACCCTACAGTAAGACAACCTACAGTCCATGTGATCTTGATTTTAATTATTAGATCTAATTAATCAAAATATTAGATTAATATTTAGATCAAATTTAAATTATTAATCTAATCATGCAAGCATATCATGTTTAGCGAACCTACGCTCTGATACCATTTGAAGGATACAGTGCAGGGTTTGCAGTGCTACTATCAATTTTTTTCTTAAAATAGCTAAAATATAGTAAAAAATTAATTAATTTAATTAATTTATTTTTTATTATATCATAATATTAAGTCCTATACTAAGGATCAAAACATAATATGCATGCATTCATATAGATCTGAAAATAAAGCTATGCAACAAACTCTTTATTACATCTATCTATTCAAAACATAATATCTTTTCATGGATAGCTGATCACATAATCTGAATCCACCAGATAATGCTATGGTGTCGCACCACAGTCGCATACATGTTCGGCCTCTATGGTTGGTCCACACGGAGCTCCTAGTCCCGATCAGCCCCACTGGAGTGCTAGCTCCTCGCTGGAGCTTTCAATGATTGATTATGATTGATCCAATCAATATTATATTTTTTGATTTTTTAGATACTCTAGAAAATCAAAATACAAATACTAGAGGATGATGAAGAGGTGTTTCAAATTTGGTGGCGATCCGATGCTCACAACACTCGATCTCTCCAACCGAACCTAGATTCCCAAATCTAGGGTTTCACTCAGCCCAAAAATCCTGACACATTGAAAATCCTATCATGCCCTCTCTATGTAGCATTTCTCTATGAAACAAGTTTTTTTAGAAAGATGACTTTTATATCTATAAACTCTATTTAGATCATATCTAAAAATTATGTATCCTTAAAGGTGAAAATTAGAAGAGAAGAGAGCCATGAGGGAAAAGTAAAGTGCTGCAGGACCCTGCTCACCTTCACTCCAAGATTTTTTTGCCCAAAACTAATGCCCAATCACTCTAACATTTTTACCAAATAATTCTTACCCCTTCTTATGCACACACAAAAATTCTTATAATTTATTGACGTGAATACCATGGAAAAAATGCATGGAAAGAGATAAGGGTTACTAATTAAATTTGGCTAATTAATAATTAAATTACTAATTAATCCTCCAAAAAATATCTAAGTTCAAATCAGATGGGTTACCAGATAACAGAGTTCCATCAACATGAAACTCTTGAAGAGTTCCAAATTAGTGGGACTCTTGAATCCAGTATCCTAAACAAATCAAACCCATGATCATAGAGTTCCAGACCAATGGGACTCTTGATCAGAGAGTCCCAAATGAGTAGGTCTTAGAGTTCCAGTCTACTAGGACTCTTGGTCATAGTGTCCCAGTCTAGTGGAACTCTTGACCACAGAGTCCTAGTCTAGTGGAACTCTTGACCATAGAGTCTCAGATCATCAGGACTCTCAATCAGAGAGTTTCAGATATGAAGGACTTAGAGTCCTAGTCTAGTGGGACTCTTGATCATAGAGTTTTTAGATCATCGAGACTCAATATCAACCATCAAATCAGATAGAAACTCCTATTGTGTGTGATCCCATAGGTTCGAATCCTAAGCTGGTAGAACAAAAACTAATTTTCTATACCAATCGATGTAATCATCTAGCAATGGTACCCGACGTCCGGATAGGTCGAATAATTGCAATGCAACATCGACGAACCTGTGGCATATAGTTATCATATAATTCATGCCCTTGAACTTGATGATCAAAGGATGATTTAGGATTTATTGTCAATCCTAAAATTCATCCATAGTTTATTTCAAAATTTAGCATCCATCATATGGACTATCCCGATTGAGAATTTGCTAAATTGAAATACAGTGATGCACTTTCTCCAACACTTCGAGGGGTCGATCCCATCTTGACTTATACATCGACAAGCCAAGTACTTGATTGCACCTAGTAGTCTTTCATTACTGAATTAGATATTCAGATAGTCCGGTACCTAAGTGCAGTGAATTGCTTGTAGGTCACCGTGGTGATCTCAGGTCTAAGGGACACTCATACCCATATCCTTCATGAGCAACTCTTGACAGTAGAGAGCTCCACAGTTGGATCACGTTTAGTGAAATGTATCCCTACACTTCACCTGTATACCATAATAGTATATCCATACTTCTTGGTTAAGAGGACAACCAACACTTATGGCACACAACGATCTACACTCGATATGTTATCATCCTGGATAACAACAAATCATTTGATCGTGAACACATTTGAGGACTAAACGACAAATCCTCCTTTGTCGAGTCTAAATAGTCCTGAGAACTTCATCACAGAAGAGTTCATTACAGAAAGATGTATAAAGTGATGAATATGCCAAAAGAGTAATTTTATTCATTAATAATTCAAGTACAATTATATTTAGCTCAACCATCTACAACCTAGATGATTGGCTTTAGGATACATTTTCCAACAAAATCTGCTTCATAGGTCATCGACAGTTTCTACCTACTAATCACTCTTGAAGGACCCGTTATAACTAATATTTTGATGGTAAGTTCGACCAATGTCCGCTACCTAAGGAGTTAAGTGGAGCAGAAGTTTTAGAACAACTTAAAGCCATTGAAAATGTGAAATTTGAAAAAATATCAGATACTTACAAGTGGAAGCGTACTAAAGCTGAGCTAAATTGAATGAAGTGAAGCTTATTTTTCAAACTACCATATTGGAAGCTGCTACCACTTCGTCATAATCTGGATGTGATGCACATTGAAAAGAATTTTTGCGATAATGTCATTGGTACAGTGTTGAACATTGTAGAAAAAATAAAAGATAATTCAAAAGCTTGCCTTGATTTGCAAGAAATGAGAATCCAACTGAAGTTACATTTAGTTCATCGAGGTGATAAATTTTTTATGCCACATGTATGTTATTCACTATTTGGCAGGGAGAAGAAGAGTTTTTATGGATGGTTCAAAATCGTAAAGTTATTTTATGCTTACACTTCAAATGTATCATGATGTGTTGGTAACAATGATGGCAATATCTTTGACATAAAAAGTCATGACTTTCATGTAATGATGCAGTGCTTGCTTCCTGTGCTGATGCATGGCTATCTGAGTGGTGATGTTCAAGTTGCATTGATTGAGTTGGAAGTTTTTTTTCAAGAACTGTGTTGTCGAAAGTTGAAGATTAATTAATCGAGAAGTTTAAGAAGGATATTGTGCTCATTCTTTGTAAGTTAGAAAAAATCTTTTCACCATCATTTTTTGATGTTATGGTGCATCTGGCTATTCATCTTCCAAATGAATCTCTTCTAGCCAGCCTGATATATTATCAGTAGATGTATCCTATTGAAAGATAAAGAAATCATAATCTTTTTGACATATCAGTTGTAAGATATAAATGCATTAGAACTCTTTAAATTATTTTTAATTTATAGATTCTTGTGTACCCTAAAATATGTGCACGATAAGGCATGGCCTAAAGGGTCCATAGTGGAAGCATACATAGCTACGGAGTGTCTCATATTCTACTCGATGTATCTTGAGAATATCGAAACAAGATTCAATCATGCAGATTGTAATGCAGACCATGAATGTGATGATGATGAACTAACACTATTTATATTCAAACAAACGGTTTGACCCATGGGTGGAAGAAGATGTGAGTTTATGGACGTGAATGAGCTATCCAAAGCACACTTCTATATTCTAAATAATTATGAAAAAATTGAAAATTTAATTAAGTATTATCTTAGCATAATTTTAGTGTTCTAACTATTTTTTTCTTATTGATGTAAAATTAAAAGTCATGACTTATTGCAGTGAGCACAAGAATATACTATCTAGGGAGAATAATATAAATATTGATAATCGATATAGGATGGAGTTTGCAAAATGATTTAGGGACTATGTAAGTTTCACTAGTATTATATTATATTTTTATAATTATGTAATTAATTATTTATACTAACATAATTTTTATGCTATATTATAGATGAAATCTAAGTATTTCAATAAAGAAGAGGGTGTGACCGATGAGTTGTACAATTTAGTATGTGGTCCCAATCGAAGGGTTAATTACTACACATCCTGTATCATTGAAGGAATAAGATTTCATACAAGAGAGCTTAAGATGCAAAGATGGATCTAGAATAGTGGGATTGCTACGATAGGATATGAAGAAGAAGAGAAGATTGAATATCTTGGTGTATTGATAGATATCATAGAATTAAAGTATGGATCCAAAAATTTGGTATTCTTATTTTAGTATGAATAGTGGGATATTAGCAACAAGAAGATCGGTATTCATATCGATCCGCGCTTTACCAGTGTAAATTTTGCATGAACATGATACCAAAATGAGCTGTATATATTAGCGACTCAAGCAAAATAAGTAATATATTTAAAGAATTTAAAATATTAAGGTGATTGGCATATTGTACAAAGAATAATATCTAGAGATGTATATGACATACCACCCTGACTAGAGATGGACGATAATTCAAATCTACATGAAGAGAAAGCTTTTCAAGAGGAAGAAAAAATATTGATTAAGCACCTTATTAGTGAAGAACTTATGACAGCTCCTTTGAATTGGGCTGATCTATCTTCCAATAAAGTTGAAGCTGATTTTGTATTTAATCTTGATAATTCAGAGGATGATGATCGATTCATAAATGATGATGAGATAGAAGATGATACATTAATCGATTATTGTGATTCGGAGGAGGATTTAGAAATCGAGGAGGATACAGATATTGATAAGTAGATCTATATTCTTTGTTGAATCTTCTCTTGTAATAATGGTATACAATATAAATCTATTTATTAGCATTTATATATTTTTTACTATTATTATTTATTATTATATTCATTTATATGTCAAGTTAATTATATGCATAGTTTAAGCATTATAGATATCACGTCAGAAGGGATATGACGATGTTTGAGTTTCCAGTCTACCCCTGAGCCTCCCTCCATTTCCACTGCTGCACCATCGGAGTCACCAAAGGGCCCTGTAGAGGCAGGTTTGAGTGAGGTTAAGTAAGGCAGGCCTGAGTGATATTTTAATATTTTTTATATAATAAAATTTAATTTTAATTTACCTATTAGGTTTATAGATGGGTATTATACTAATAATTTATTCATTATTTTTTCAGGCCATTCTCTTTCAGTGGTGAGGCGAGGGCGAGGTCCATCGAAGAACCTCGCCTTTGAGCATTGGAGATGTGAGCACGAGGGACAGCATCTCTGCATCGAGATTCTGCCAAGCTATATCAGGCCCATTAGGGGATGGTGCGAGCCATGATAGATTGAGCTAGGCATCATTTGCTGCAGCTATGCCCCGATGATGCTCTTCGATTGGTGTCAGATTACACGACCTCAGAAGAAGATCTTCTATAGCCACTTATAGGTACAATAATATTTATTTAAATATTTAATTAGAATTATATTCTTATAATATTTATTATTCATCGACTATTATAGCTACTTATAGGTACAATAATATTTATTTAAATATTTAATTAGCATTATATTCTTATAATATTTATTATTCATCGGCTATTTTTGATATTATTGATTTTGAGTATAATCGGGTGTGGTGAGTTATAGATGATCATTTATGCTCGTATTTCAAGGAGTACCGACATTGCATTCATCGCCATTGGTATGCTGTAATGCATGACCAGGGGGTGAAGACAGCACGATAGTGGCCATATGACAGCATCACTATGGAGGACTAGGCCATCATATGCCACACATACGAAAATCTGGCATATCAGGTAACTTTTTTATTTAAAATTTTATAATTAAATTATTTATTTTTAAATTTAGTTATTTACTAACTAATTTGAATGTTAACTATACAGGATCGATGTGCCAAAAATATCATGAATTAGGCGAGACAGACATTCTTGTATTATGGGGGTTCGAGGCCATTCGCTCGTCATATAGAGCAGATAGTAAGTAATTTTTATTTATCATATTCTAACTCTTTAATTATTTAAAATTTTTTTTATTAATTATTCTTAAATTATAGAGCGATGTAGAGAGTGATGAGCTTCCTAGGAGAACCGAGATCTTCCAACGGATCCATCAATGATAGTTAGGGGACTGGACAGTCAAGAGCCAAGAGCTTTATGTAAGTTTTTTCAACTATTTTTTTATTGATATTTTGATTTTCAGTACAAACCTAGAATAGCTATAAATTTAATTTTCAGGATCGTGTGATAGATATTAAATCCTAGCCTACCTCAGAGGGCTTGATCGCACCCATAAATGATGAAATCTATGATCAGATGCTTGGTACGTGATCCTATTATATTAGAAGGCTTGGGCATGGGATCAGAGCTCCTACATCTTCATGATCATCCAAGGCTGACATCCATGATGCCTGTGATGTTCGGCTGGTGAAGATATAGAGACGGGCTACTGAGAATCCGCAACATGCTGCTGAGTTGACTACATGCATCAACAAGTACCAACTGCTCTAGACCTAGATAATGGAGCGGATGGCATAAATGGAGCTGATGATGCAGCTGATGAGGCAGTAGTAGACCGATCTGAGCTTCTCTAAGTGCTCTCCTCCTTCGGCCCATTTCCCTTCTCTAGATACTATCGATGTTTGACGGTCGGTGGCCTATTTTTGCATATTTTTATTTTTATCTTGGATATTTTATATTTACAAAAAAGGACTTTTTATAATTATAATTTTATATAATAAAATAATAAAATTTATTTATGGATGAAATGATAAAATTTATTTATAAATTTTTTATTTTAATTCTATAAATTATAAATATAAATATTAAAAATATAAATTATAAAACATATTTTTTTTATTATTTTTTTAAAAAAAATAATTTATGATAGAATTATTTATGATAAAAAAATTTTCATCATAAATAATTTTTATTTATGATGGATTTATTTGTGATGAAAAAATTTTCATCATAAATAAAATTATTTAAGCTGAAAAAATTTTTCTCGTAAATAAACTTATTACCAATTTATTTATTTATGATGAAAAATTTTCATCGCAAATAAAAATTATTTATGACAAAATTTTTCCATCATAAATAAAAATTATTTGCAATAAAAAAGTTTCATCATAAATAAAAATTATTTGTAATAATTTTTTTTCATCATAAATAATTTTTTATTTATGATCAAATATTTTTTATCAAGAGAAAAATTATTTATGATGTAAAATTTTGGTTTTTCATTATAAATAATTTCATCATAGATAATTTAATAAATAAAAAAATTTTGATAAAAATTTTTCATCATAAGAAAAATTATTAGCAACAAAAATTTTATTTTCATCGATAATTATTATTTATAATCCTATTTTTGTGATAAAAAAATTAGTGACATAATTTTCATCACTAATAATTATTAGCAATAAAAATTGATTATCTGTGATAAAATTTTTGCATCGCAAAAAATAGATTTTGTTGTAGTGGCTCTTTCTTTTGAGGAGTTGTCAGACAATCTTTTTTAGAGAGAGAAATTTTATGGCCTATCGAAAGATAGCCTTTTTTGAAATTCTTCATGTTAAACCCTTTCAGCATAATTTCTATATACATAGACTGGGATAACCTAAGCATCCTCTTAGATCTATCCCTATAGATCTTCATCCCTAGGATGTAGGATGCTTCACCCAAGTCCATGGAGAACTGAGATAATAGCTAAACATTTATTCCTTGTAATGCGAGGATGTCATTTCTGATTAAGAGAATATCATCTATGTACAAGATAAGAAATACCACTATTGGATCATTTGTCCACTTATGAATACAAGGCTCTTCTCTATTTTTAATAAAGCCATACGTTTTGATCATCTTATTAAAATGCATGTTTCAACTCTAAAATGCCTACTTTAATCTATAAATGGATCTCTGAAGCTTGCACACCTTGAACTCATCTATGAATATGAACTTCTTAAGTTGTATCATATACATCTTTTCAGTCAGCTTTTCATTCAGAAAAGCTATCTTCATATCTATTTGCCAGATCTCATAGTCTAGATGGGTAGCTATCGTAAGCATAATTCGAATGGATTTGAGCATTGCTATAGAAAAGAATATCTCATCATAGTCAATATCATAATATTGACAATATTCCTTGACAACCAGATGGACTTTATAGGTCTTTATCTTTTCATCTGTACCCCTCTTTCTTTTGAAGATCCACTTACATGTAGTGGGTTTGACCCCTTTAGGTGGATCAACCAATGTCTATACATCATTGACCTTCATGGACTCCATCTCAAATTTTATGGTCTCAAGTTATTTCTTAAAATCAGGTCTCTACATTGCATTCATATAGGTGATCGAATCCTCATCATTCTCATAGAGTTCAATAGGATCACCATCTCGAATCAAGAAATCATTGTATCTATCTGGCTGATGTGGTACTCTACTAGATCATCTTAATTATAACATCCCAAACTAGCAAAATAGAGAATCAAAAGATTTATGTTCATGTATGTGTGGCATAGTAATTTATTTATGGTATATTTGAGCCATTTGAACATAAATTATTGCTATCTACTATTGCAAGTCCTGAAAATTTTCTAAGTCTAAAAGCTAGCACCTGTATGGGGGGCTTTGTAAAATATGTATTTTCTTAAGACCAAAATTGATGGTAATTGATCCTTAGATGTTGGTGAGTCATAGAGTGATTTTTAATAAATTTTAAGATCCTTTAATCTATTTGTTCTAAAGGAGGAAAGTTTTAAAAGTTTTGGATTTTAGGGAATTTGAATTAGAACCTAAATTTTGGAATCTTATTCTTAAGAATTTTGATTTTTTTGATATTTTTATTGACTCCAAATAGGAAATATTCACTTATTTACATTTATGTTTTAAAGTTAATGCCATTAACTTAAAAAATGAAATGTAAATAAGAGCAGTATTAAGTAAAGCTATGAACAGAGTATCAAAATAAAAGTTTCTAAAACTCAAAGATTCGAGAAGTCTCAGTCTGAACTCGAGATGACTCGAGTTTCTGGTAACAAAAATGAGTTTTTATTTTTCTAAGAGTGAGATGTCTAGATTTAGGATCGAGAGGTCTTGGTTGTGTCGAGGGGTCTCGATATGAAAGCGAGACGTCTCGATTTGTAAAAATTTTTGGAAATAATTATTAATCGATAGTATTTTAAGTTGTAAATTTTAAATCATTTTAAATAGGATGACTTAGCAGCTGGGTTATATAAAGAAATAACTGAAAAATCATCTGGGCAGCACCTATTAAGACTGAAACTGGATGGAAAATTCATGGGTTGACATCTAGCAACTCTTTTCCTTAATTTTTTTTCTTCCAAAATAAAAAGCCACCGGTTCTTATGATAGTTGTTTCGAGCTCTGAATTTAAATAGAGAGGAAAGAGGAGAAAAGAGAGCTAGAGAAGATGGATTCCTTAGTTAGAAATCAAGAAGAATTCAGTGGGAAAAGAAATGATTTTGTTGTAGACTGATTTGAAGGAGAAAAGTTGCTGAGTTGTGAAGAAGAAGCTTGTTTTCTTGACAGTAGGATTTTTAGCTAGTGGAGGGGAAGAAAAGAATTAGAATGAGCTAGCCAATCAGCTAGAAACTTGTTGATGTGAGTAATTACTAACTATCTAGGATGTTTTCAAAGTACTTTTGCTATGTAAAAAGATGTATCTAAAAAGCAAGATAGTTTTTCAATATTTCATAGTTTGCATAATTATATACAAGCATGAGTAAAAGTATAATTTTTTATAGCCTCTGTGTATTGCATCTACAAGTAATAGTGCATAAAGTTTTAATATACACCTTGCTATGCGGAACGGTCAATTGAAAAGCAAGATAGTTTCTGATACTTTATAGCTTATGTTGTTATCTATATATATATTTGGTGAAACATGGGAACTAGAAGGATTTTGCATAGCTCTTATGCATTTCATAAGCAAGTAAATGTATACATGGTTTAAATGGCACATCATTAGTAAGTTGAAAGGTATTGTAGGAATCTCTTATTTGGTTTAATATCTTGTATGGATGACTTTTGGGTTATGTGCTACAAAAGCTTACTAATATTTATGATATCTTGTGACTGCTTATTTGAGAGTATGTTGGTGGGACTACTCGTCTGAGAGTGTATCATGGTATGATTACCCATATGAGAGTGTCATGGGACTGCTCATATGTGGATATGGTGGTGGTGTGATTATCCATATGAGAGAGTGTCATGGGACTGCTCATATGATGTAGATACAATTATGGTGTGGTTATTTATATGAGAGTTTGTCATGAGACTGCTCATATGTGGATATAATTATGGAGTGATTACCCATATGAGAGTGTGTCATGGGACTGTTTATATGCGGATGTGATTATGGTATGATTATCCATATGAGAGAGTGTCATGGGACTGCTCATATGATGTGGATACAATTGTGGTATGGTTATTTATAGAAGAGTATCATGGGACTACTCATATGTGGATATAATTATGGTGTGATTATCTATATGAGAGTATGTCATGAGACTGCTCATATACGGATGTGATTGTGGTGTAATTATCCACATAAGAAAGTATCATCGGACTACTCATATGATGTGGATTCAATTTATTGGAAATTATGTTCTAAAGCCAATCATCAGCCTGTTGATGGTTGAGATATTATAATTGATTTATTAATTAATGAAAAATATTTTAGCATCCTTTTCATCATAAGTTTACATCTTCTAATGAACTCCATTATGGTAATGAAGTTCTTAGGACTATTTAGTTTCGATAAAGAGAGGATTTATCGATTAGTTCTTAAATTTGTACACGACCAAATGATAGGCTGTTAATTAGGATGATAGTGTCTATCGAGCATAGGTCGCTATATGCCATATAGGTTGGTTGTCCTCTTAATCAAGATGTGTAGAGACACTGGTATGGCATATAGGTGAGATGTATGGGTACATCATCATTGAACGTAACCAACTCCAGAGCATTTTACTATTGAGAATGTCTCTGATGGGATATAGGTATAACTATCCCTTAGACCTAAAATTACCTCAGTGACATGCAAGCAACTCATTGTGCTTTGGTACCGAACTAACTAAATTTTTAATTCAGCAATGAAAGGCTTCTGGGCATAGTCAAGTACTTACGAAGTTGGAGTGTGATCAAGATAAAATTGACCACTCCAAGAGTTGGAGAAGAATGTATCACTGTATTTCAATATAGCAAAACCTTGGCCAGGATAATCCATTAGATGAATTTAATATTTTAAAATACAATGTGGACAACCTGATCAGAGTTGATAGTTGAACTCTAAGGTGTCCTACGAGCATTGTGGTCAAGGAGATGAATTATATGAAAACTATATCCACATGGGTTCTAAGGATGGTGTTCTACACCTTCGACCTATTCAACTATCGGATATCATTGCTAGATGGTCACTTTAATTAGTACAGAAATTTATTTCTATGCTACCAACTTAGGTTCAGACCTATGAGGTCATACATATTAGAGCTTACGATCTGATCGGATGGTTGATCAATGATTAAGAATCATTCTAGGGTTAAATAATCAATACGATTGGTGTTTAACCTAGTGCAAGTGTTGTAGGAGGATTGATTAGCAATTAGATTGCTAATTGACTTAATTTAATTAAGCTAATAGATTGAGATTAAGTTTAATTAAATATAATTTAATTAGATTTAGTTTGGGCTTGATTGAATCAAGTTTAATTGGTTTATTGGATAAGCCAAGTGCAAGGAAGAACTAGTCCTAGTTTAACTAGGACTCGAATTAACCCAATTTTCTAATTTGATTAGAAAATAAATTAGAATTAAATCTAATTTAATTAAGATTAGAATTAAATCTAATTTCATTAAGTTCTTAAATAGGTTAGGGCCTTATTTAATTGGGTTGATTTAATTTTGATTTTATTTGGTTAAAAGATCTTGTTTGACCAAGTCAAAATAGGAGTCCTAGTCACACTAGGACTCCCTATCTCCTTATGCCACCTTGGTCCCAACTCCCCCCATACCTATTTTTTAGGTATTTTTCATGGAAAATCCTTTTTTTCCTGATTTTTATGCCTCCTCTCTCCCTCCAAGTCATATTTCGAAGTTAGGTGGAAGACCACGTCAAAGGAGGAATTGGTTTTACTTAGGATTCTATGAGATAGAATCCTTGTTTACCAAAACATCTTTCCTTGAGTGTCGCCCCCTTTTTTAATTAATTATTTCCTTATTCTATAAAAATAATCTCTTTTTTTGTGCACCCTCCCTTACTGGTCCATGCCAAAATTATGGAGGAGGCGCCCAAGAGTTGGGCACCCCAACAACTTTCCATGTTTGGATATTCCTAGTCTAAAAATTTAACCTAATTTGGACTCTTCTTTTTCCCTATTTATTGGATAAATTTTATTCTAATCCTTTTATGAAATGCAAAGCTTTGGAAGGGGTTTGGGGTGTGCAAAAATCAGAGGAAGAAGGTCCTTGGGCATAGGGGTTCCATAGGCACCAAACTAGGTATCTAGGTGAGAGAAAAGAGAAGAAGAAGAGGGTCTTCTTCTAGGGCTATTTTATTTTTAATCTCTCCTCCTTTCTTTTGAGTTTTTTTTAGAGAGTCTTAGATCAGCAAACTCTCATCTTCTCATATTTTGAAGAGTCCAAATTTTGAAGAAGAAAGTATCAGATCGATCGTCGAAGAAGGATCAGCACAGTACTAGCATGCTATGCTAATTTCCTACATCGAACTTCAGATCAGAGATCGTAGGCTCATGTGAACAACTCCTAGAGGCTGGATGCATGTACGGCTCGTGACTTCATCCTTAAGCCTAGATCGGCAAGTTAGAACATCTAAACTTACTCAGGTAATAGATCTGATCTATAAACTTCATACCTGCATTTGATGTAGTGTAGATCTAGGTTGATTTGATCAACCTTTTTCTTTCTTATTTGATTTTAATTTTTGATTTAATATCATACCTTAATCATGTAATAGATCCAAGATCTAGGTATTTACATGATTATTTAAATAAATTTTAGATTTATTTAAATCTTTTACTGTAAGATCTTGAAAAATTTTCAAGATCTATCTGTGAAACCCTAGATCTGGTTCCTTCATAATTATGGTATGATTATTTATATGAGAGCATGTCATGGGACTGCTCATATGTGGATGTGATTATGGTATGATTTTTTATATGAGAGTATCAGTGTGACTTCTCATATAAAGATGTGATTGTGGTATGATTACTCATATGAGAGTATGTTGGTAGGACTGCTCGTATGGGGATGTAGTTATGACGTAGATACTCATTTGAAACTTTATGAAAATATATTGCTATGGTATCATCAATAATAAGCAAAGGTTTGTGCTTTATAAGAACCTTTATATATGATTCATTCTTATTTTATGCAGCTATTTAGAAGCTTGTTGATACATGCTATACATGGTATTATAAAATTTATAGAAAGTTTCCTATAGATGGTTGGATACACTCACTGGGACTTTAAGTCTCATTATGTGGTTTTATATTTTTCTTCTCTTAACATATTTGAGTATCTTAGTTTGGCATCAACATTGGAGAGTTTGATAGCAGCATTTTGGGATTTTGTGTCATATGTGTTAGCTTGGGAGGCTCATACTTTTGGGAGGAGTTTTGGAATGTATAAAAGTGTATATATTGTATATTATCAGTTGAATATAAATGAATGTATTTTATTGTTATTACGTAATGTATTAAGCATGGTTTGATAAATGAAGGCTTGAGATAATGATGTTAGATATTGAGAAGAATAGAAATGCTCGTGCTATGATTTTAAAAGATCAATTGGATTCTTTGATAGTAGGTGATTAGTGATATTGCAGCTTAGCTACAGTATAGAAATCTCCTTAATATTTAGATAAGGATGGCGTGTGGCACCATCACTCGGATTCAAGGATGAGGTGTTACATTAATGGTGCAGGAGGCTCCGAGTTTGATCTGATCAAATTCGATTCAGGTTTGGTAATCGGTGTCGACTTTTCTACCTGTTGAACTTCCTCAAGCTCAACCTTAGAGGCAATAGTTCCTTCAATAAGAAACTTCTTTTCTAAAATGATTGCCTTAAGACTGATATTGCCCAAGGATGGCTACTCAAGAGGAGGGGAGGTGAATTGGATATTTCTAAAATTAAATGACTAATGAGTAATAAACTTGAGATATGAACAAATTAAACTAATTGAGTGCTTAATGAATCAAACTATGTGATGTGCAGTAAATAAAAGTAATAGAGTAAAGCATACAATCACAAACATATAGATTTTATAGTGGTTCGATGCAACCCCACACCTATGTCCATTCTTTAAGCTTTTCTTGGAAATTTTATTATAATCTCTAAATTATAGTGTATTTGTTTTAAGCCAGGATCATAAACAAATTCAATTAATTTTGTCAGGCTCACCAACTATAATCCTACATCGATAGTTTTCTTGGGTTCACTATCAATCCAATTGGTTTTAACTTAGGAGCACCAACCATAATCTTTACACTATCTAATTTTTGGCTTAGACCAACCTACACCCCAAGTTTCTTTCTTCTAAAAAAACTTGTAAAGAAATAAAAATACAAGTATAAGAATTCAGCATAAAAAAAAAACTCTTTTCGAAGTTTGATGGAGAGGCTGAAAGATAGCTCTTGAAGCTTTGTATTTTCTTCTTTGAAGATTGAGAGAAAGTTTGAATGAATGAGGATGATCACACTTAGAAGCTCTCTGAATTTGATGCACAAGGTCCTCTCTTTTTTCTCTTTTCCTTTAGATATTCAATGAACCTCACTATTTTGATGATTTCTACTTTCAATCTACTTGATTTCCTTTCCAAATGTTTTTCTATCCTTTTATACTCTTTGTGATGGCTGGAGGAGTAGTTCTAGCCATTGGAAGCTTTGAAATATCCGTTGGAGTGGAGAAATGGCCATTAAAAAAAGCTGTAGAAAACTAGCCAATACGATCACTAGGTCGGCTCAATTTTTTACTAGGTCGGTTCTGTCCTAACTGAGTCGACTCAGTTTATAGCTGGATCGGCTCAGTCACCTAGGCCTTAAAAAATTGGCTTCCTACACTTTCTATCTTTTGCTTCCACTGAGACTAGGTCGGTTCAGTCTCAGACTGGGTCGGCCCAATTTGCGTGTCATGCATGCCGAATAGCCCATTTTAAAAGAGGATGATCTAAGGGTCGTCCCTTGAGTTGATCTTTTTGTTAAAACTTGATTTTCTTTTAATTTATGCATTCAAAAATTATGAAACTGCCTTCAAAAGATCAGAAATCTTTTAAGCTTGTTCTTAAGATTTTTAAAATAGATTTTTTTCAACTTTATAAAATTTTGATTTTGCCCCTTGTCATTTTTTCTTAATCTCCAACTTGATAAAATTATAATTTTAACTTGAACTCCTGGAAAGACCTATATCCATTCTTAAAATACATGGTTAAATACTTAAACACTCAAAGTTTGACGATCATCAAAATCAATCATGGGGTCAAC
Source organism: Cocos nucifera (assembly GCA_006176705.1). Lineage (NCBI taxonomy): Eukaryota > Viridiplantae > Streptophyta > Magnoliopsida > Arecales > Arecaceae > Cocos > Cocos nucifera. The sequence goes on along the minus strand of QRFJ01001088.1, from coordinate 7,698 downwards.
AATCTTCCTCTTTTTGATGATAGCAAAACTTTGAATATATGCATAAAAATATAATTTACTATGTTTCAATAAATTAGCTAGTATAAGTCATGAAGTGATAATATATATAAACATAAATGCACACTTCATGAAAGCTCCAATTAATATTTCACATAATTTATATACTCATATCAAAATAATATTTTAATTCAAAATAATTAGTATTAAGATTCCAAGCATGAAATTCATTAAGTTTTTTAAGTATTAATTCTTTAAGCATATACTCAATATACCTCTTCCCCTTTTTGACAACATCGAAAAGCTCATGGAAAAGAATAGAAAAAATCATCAAAATCATCATCAAGATATTAAATTGAAAGATGTATCAAATTCATAAAGTCAAATCAAAGAAATTACTCTCCTTTTGAATGAATATTTCTTTCTTTTCAAAAATTAGCTTGAATTCAAATTTAAAGACTCTCCCTCTTTTTAAATTTAATCTTTTTTTCTTAAGAAATTTTAGTTAAATAAGTTTATAAAAGATATGTATCGAAAATATATCGAGTAAAGTAAAATAAATAATATCAAAGCAAATGATAGTTATATTTTTAAATTTATTACTTTGAGTAAAAATTGCTTCAATGCAAATAATTCATAAGAATTTCATAATGCACATCAAAAATTTAGTATCAAATTTAAATTTTTAATGAGTTCCAAAATTAAGTTTAGAAATTTATTTCTTAGAGTAAGAATATATTTTTAATTTAATTTAACTTCAATCAATTATCAAGAATAATCATGCAAATCAAAATATGAAACCAGCATATTAATGATACCACTTTAAATAATTTTTAACATTGAAGAATAATTTATTTATCTGATAGCACTTTAAATCAAGTAAATCAAATTAAATAAATATATGAAAGCATAAATTAAAAAGATTATAAAGTATTTAATGAAAAGTTTAAAATCAATAAGACTCAAAATAAGATAATTGATAGAGAATTTAAGATCACAAATTCATTCATATATTTTTTTAATCAAATCAAATCCATAAATTTCTCTTGTTTTTCATATTAATAGTTAGATTAGTTTACTTTTCAACTTTCTATCCCTTTGTATCTTAAAATAAGTATATTTTAAATTTAGATTATCAAAATGATATATATATATATATATATTCATTCTTTAGCATTATATTCTACTTTTGTTTTTCAAAATTTATATGCTTAAGCTTTATAATTTTTGTTACTCTCCCTTTTTCTTTCAAGTTAAGCACATTTAATTAATACCGTATTAATCTTTAATTAATATAAATTTATCTTTTAAGCTTAGATTTTTAAATTTGATTGATACCAATTTAGTAATTATTTTATCTTTGGTATTTTCTCCTCCTTACTTTTGTAAACAAAGCTATTTTAAAATTAAACATAATTTTAAAAAAATAAGTATCAATTGAGTAAATTAAGTATTAAATTATGCATTCAATTTAAACAAATAAAGCATTTACTCATGTAGATACTAAATTTTTTCAAAAATTTACTCTTTATTAAATTCAAAGGGTGTTTACAAAAGGATGTATATAATAAGAATAAACATTAAGAGGATTAAAAGAGTATGACATGTACATCTATAAAAAAAATATGTTTAAATTCATATCTCCCTTGTTATAAGAAATATCTCTCAATTAAGTTCAAAAAATGTATGAAATTCTATGAATTTATCTCAAATGGTATCAAATCAAAAGTATATCAATATGAAATAGATTTAAGATTTTATATCTGATTCTTTTGTCAAGAATAATGCAATAAAATGTAAGGCAAGAATGATACCATTGATACCAATTAAAGTAAAATTTAAACCAAATCATGATTTTCTTAGTAATTCAATATCACTTAAAGATCAATTTGTAAATTTAGCTTGATACCAATGATTTTAGATTTAAATTGATAGAGATGAATTGATTCAAATTAAATAATTTTAAGGATTTTGAATCATAAATTAATTTGAATTGATTTAGCAAATCAGTCAAGGCACACCATAAAAGATTTTCAATTATTCTTCAAAAAGATTATCTCTTCTTTTTCTTAAGAAATATCAAGCAATTAGGTTTAGAAAAGATATGCATTTTTGAATTTATCTTAAATAATATCATATCAAAAAAAAAAAAAAAGCTGTGCAGAATCAGATTTGAAACATAGAATATTATTTTTTTTACTAAAAGATAAATCAATCAAATATATGACAAATAGTAATACCAATTATTTAAAACTAAAGTTCTCTTTAAATATTTAGCTTTAAAAATAAATGATAACTTTCTTGAAACATCTTGCTTGATATCAACTTCAAAAGATTCAAGAAGATCATTTTTCAAATTTAATTTTTAAAATCAATCAATTAAAATAAAGTATAAATGTTCATCAATAAATCCTCTTTTAAGATCAAAGAGGCAATTGAATCAATAATCAAGAAGGATATTCAAATCAATTTGGGAGATCAAAAAATAATCAATTGGGGGTTCTAAAAATCAAATCAAATCAAGAAAAAATTGGATGAAGGCTCTATGAGTTCAATTCAACTAGGAAGTTTTGAAATTCTTAGAGGTTAACCTAAGATGCAATATAAATCAATACTTCAACCACCTGATCTTTTATAATTAAATGTTTTATATTCAAGTACTTATTCCATGCAAGGTTTTAGGAGAATTTTGATAATTTAACATCTTGTAGGGAATGCCAAAAATTAGTTTCCCTTATGAGTTTAGCAATTAAAACATTCATGTCCAATAAAGTAATTTTTAATTAAAATTTATCAATTATAAAATTGATATGGTAAGACTTAAAATATCATGCTGAACTTTTAAGATAATATGATACTTCATTCATAACATGATATATAGAGGAGAGCATGTTAATTTAAAATCAATTCATTTAAATTATTGCAAGCATCAAAATTAATCATATTTATTAAAATATAAAAGAAGTTATCATATGCATACATATTAATAAATCATTAAAGTCAATATATTCAATAAATCAAACTTTTAATTCATAGAGTATGATCATTTTAAGTAATGATAAATCATCAAAATTAATCAAACATACATAATAATTATCCTAATTAATAATCAAAAATATTTATCAAATAATGATGGCATGATATGAGAAAAGTTTAGATTTTACCAAACATCATCATCCATCATCTATTACTTTCAAGGCATCCAAACAAGAAAATGTTTCTCTTTCAAGCTCATTGGATCCTTGGCATTCCTACAAAATCACTTCATAACTTTTGGTACCCAAGCCATCTTGGGTCCATAGGAGTTAGTATTCAAGATTCCTTTTAGAATCCAAATTTATTTTATCAAGGTTTGGCCAATTCTTTTAAAATTGTACTTCAAAATTTTATGGCCAATTTGATTACACTTAAAATATTTAATAGTATGATCTTTAATTGAAGGTCTTGTGAAAATATTTTTAGTATTTTGTTATTTTCTTGAAGTATTAAAATTAGTTTCTATTTTATTGAAAATAGCCCCATTGGGTTTTACCATAGATTGAAGATTTTGAAAGCTAATTGTAAACTTTTCAGCTATAGATTTCAAAACCTCAACTTCTCTTCTTAATTTCTTATTTTCTTTCAAAAATTATTTTTTTTAAAAAAATTTTATTTTCTTCTAGAAAGAATTTTAAATTTTTATATTTCTTTTTTAGCTCAATATTTTCATTAACTAAAGATTTTTTAGATTTTACTATATTTTCTTTTTCTTAGTTAGAGTTTTAATTTATTCCAAAAAATCTTTTTTTCTTTAGTCATATTTTTCATATTTTTTGATAGATCTTCTTTTTCACTCAAAATTTTATTTTTCTCTTCGACCAAAGATAAATTAGATTTTCTAAGTTCTATATTTTGAAGTCTTACCTTTTTATGTTCATCCATTAGATTATTGAAGGCTTCATATAATTCTTCAAAAATAAAATCAAAAAAATTATTAATATTTACCTCATTATCATTGGCCATGAGGCAAGAATTTGTAGTACTTTCTTCCTCTTTCTCATTTAGCTTTTCTTTGACTTACTCCTCCTTATTTATTATTGAAGGGAAATCCTAATTTCCCGGTCCAGGTTCGTCCAGATCTGATTAGATCAAGAGATATATTTCAAAAATTTTCTCTTGATCTCAATCAGATCTTGATAAGTTTCAGATCTGATTATTATTATTTTAATAAATAAAATAAAATAAGATAAATTAAATCAAATTTAATTTACCTGATTTGGGTAATCCTATTACCCTGTAGATGATCCTGATTGCAGCGGAAGGTTCTGGATCTTAGCCACGCAAGCGCCTGGCCTCTACCGGTATCCACTCGGGTTGGATCTGGAGATCCTCTTCTTCTCTATCACACCTCCAAAAATCAGATCTGGATCTGATCTGGAGGATCTTCAAAACTTTTTTAAAGATCTGCAGTCGTCCTTTTGCAGCAGCGCAGCCTTCTTGCTTTTGATCGCCTTTCTTTGATCTGAATCGCACCAACCTAAATCCAAAACACTTTTGGACGTGGAGAGCAAGGGGAGAAGAGACTATGGCGTGGAGAAGGAGGGGAGAGGCAGCCTTGGGGCGTGTCTAATAGCATTCACTCTTACTTAGAATTAGGGTTGGGCGCAGGGTCTTATTTATAGACCTCTTGTGATCCAACTCCTCTTCCTCTCAACCAATCACAACCCTTTGTGAAATCAGATCTAAATCTGATTGGTTGGAATAGAGACCCCTGGATTCCTCCTTGGAGGGCGCCTAAGACCAGTCAAACTGGATTCTTAGTAGAACTCTGATTGGAATCCAAAAGGGAGGTGGAGTCCTTGTCCAACAAGGACTCCTAGGCGCCTCCTACTTGGGCTCACGCCACCCTTGGCGTGCGCCCTTCTCCTTGCCAAGTTCTGGCAGGGGGACAAGCCCCCACCAGCTCTCCAATAGGTGCATGACATGTGGTCAAAAGTCAAAGGGTCAATGGTCAACGTTTGACCAGTCAAAGATAGACTTTTGACCAAAGTCAAAGAACAAGAAATGGCAGGTGACCAAAAATGGCAGGTAATGTCTTACAAATAAGACAACCTATTTTGACTTGGACAACCTCCAGTCAGACCATATGAAGGCCTCTGATCGAGCACAAACTCCTTTGGCTCAGTCAGGACAACTTATTTGTGATAGTAAAAGAAGAACGTTAGGTTCAATCGAGTGCTAGCACGATTTCCTTGAACCTAATTGAATCTCATTCAGATCAATTGAACTAGATCAGTTCAATTGATGATCACTAGATTCAAACCCTTGTTTGTGTGACCCAGTTAGGTTCAGTTCTGTATGGTAATGGGATATGTCATGATCTCTATCATAGACATCATCGAAACTCCTTTCGATGGATCAGAACTCTTCTGATTCGAACAGCTAGAATGATCGATCATCTAAATCATTCTAATTGCTCCCAAAATCCACCAGTGACACCTAGCAGTATATGGTGGCAACCCATCAGAGCTGAATGTGAACCTCTTGGTGCAGCTACCTGTGTGATTCAGTTCTTCTATCTTGAGCCCCGATCAGATTAGGGTTAAGGTAAACTCGTCAAACCCTAGTCTCTGTCATATGATGTAATCATTCGATTCGAGTCCAATGTGAAAATCTAAATAGAAACTCTTTCTATTATTTCACTCTACCATGGCCATGGATTTCTGGACTTGATTCTCATGATCATCATAGGGCTACTCCTCTACCACCGAGGTAGATAGATCCCTTCTTGATGCAATCCAGTTCCTACAATGAACATGCTATAGCCAACATACACCTCAGGGTTCCATATGGCTAGGAGACCGAGTAATGGTGTAGTCAAACTATAACACCCTCAAGGTGAACTGCCGATGCATCTCAGGTCAAAGAACCAGACACACTACTGCAGCATCAAGTCAGTCATTGACGAGAAGGTAGACTCCCTAATGACTACTCAAGGTGGTCACGCTCAGTGCCCTCATTCTCTAACGAGTACCTGTACTCTCGCTTCGATGTCTCCACACCGTAGACTCAAGACTCATCTACTAAAGAGAAGCGATTGTACACCAACCTTCTGGATCAATCACCATCCTTGTGATGATCCTATGGTCAGGAGCAATTTATGAGTTAATAATGATTATTCATGTCTTAAATTTTCAACTCTTGAAAATATGAATTATCATTACCATTAACTCAAAGGATGTATCACAGACACTAAATACACATGTGTGATAGAAAATAATCCATTTCATTAATTATAGTCAAAATTATAATTTTGCCCCTAGAAGTGTATTACAAGTGTCAGCCAATTCTGGCTTCTAGGGCACATATATCTAACAATCTCTCACTTGTCCTAAAGCCAATTAGCTACAAGTCTAAGTCCCATCTTCTCAAGGTGGGCTTCGATCTTCTGCTGGCCCAACGGCTTTGTAAGTGGGTCTGCCACATTATCTGCGGAGTTGACTCTCTTGACCTCAACGTAACCTTTCTCAAGGTAATCGTGGATGAGATGATATCGCCGCTCAATGTGCTTGGACTTCTGGTGAGACCTCGGCTCCTTAGCAAGGGCTATGGCGCCATTGTTGTCGCAGTAAAGAGGAATGGCATCTGATGGCATTACTCCAATTTCTGCAGCAAACTTCTTGTACCAGAATGCTTCCTTTGCAGCCTCTGATGCAGCTATATATTCTGCTTCCATGGTGGAATCTGCTATCACAGTTTGCTTGGAACTCTTCCAGCTGACAGCTCCACTATTGCACACAAACAGACTTTCAGATGTCGACTTTCGGTCATCTATATCAGACATGAAGTTCGAGTCTGTGTATCCTTGAACTTGGAGTTCTCCATTACCAAAGACCAACATCATATCCTTAGTTCTTCTCAAGTACTTAAGGATTCATTTCACAGAAGTCCAGTGTTCTTCACCTGGATTTGACTGATATCTGCTTGTGACACTCACAGCATGGGCTATATCAGGTCGTGTACATAGCATGGCATACATGAGGCTCCCTATTGCAGAAGCATAAGGGATCTTGCTCATGCGTTCTATTTCCTCAGGTGTGCTGGGGCACATCTTCTTGGAAAGATGAATACCATGTCTGAAGGGTATTAATCCCCTCTTAGAGTTTTCCATACTAAACCTCTTTAGTACTTCCTCTATGTACATCTTCTGTGAAAGTCCTAGCATCCTATTCGGTCTATCTCTATAGACCTTAATTCCTAGAATTAAGGATGCTTCACCTAGGTCTTTCATGGAGAATTCCTTGGACAACCACATCTTGACTGATGTCAACATGGGAATATCATTCCCAATAAGGAGGATGTCATCCACGTACAATACGAGGAAGACAACAGCGCTCCCACTGACCCTTTTGAAAACACATGGTTCCTTCTTCATTTTTGATGAAACCAAACTTTTTGATCACATCATTGAAACGAGTGTTCCAGCTCCGAGATGCTTGCTTAAGTCCATATATGGACCTTTGCAGCTTGCAAACCTTGTGATCAGTATCACTGGATGTGAAACCTAGCGGCTGTTCCATATAGATATCTTCCTCAAGATATCCATTTAGGAATGCCGTTTCACGGTCCATTTGCCATATTTCATACAAAATAGGCTGCCAACAGCAAGCAATGTGCGGATGGATTTTAGCATAGCTACCGGGGAAAAGGTATCCCTGATTA